>JBAMHW010000001.1:33028117-33061564 GCA_037177495.1 Rhadinocentrus ornatus | reverse complement strand
CAACTGTCCAGTGCTTCTTTTCCATAGCCCAGGTCAGACGCTTCTTCCGCTGTCTTGAGTTCAGAAGTGGCTTGACCATGGGAAAACGGCTATTGTTGCCTCAGAAAGAACAACTGGAATAGTTCACATCTGCTTTGTTCTGACAACATTTATGTCTTATTGTAATTTGATGCTCCAAACGTGGATATCTGCACTAACCTGGTTATTGTAACTATGTGTGAGAAAGGTTTACGCTATATCCTGATTTAGAGTCTATAAACAAAAATTTATTCTTTTCTTTTCTTTTCACATGATGTGAACATTTAAAAGCTCAGAATACAAAATGGTTATTGTGTTAAGCCAGCATATGTGATATCATCTCACATCGATCGCTGGACCTTGAACTGAATCAAATCTACATTGTATTGTTGCAGAATTTGTGTTATCATATCTTGAACAAATTAAGATAATCCATACTATGCAATTATCAAAAATACCGTCTTCTGTTTGACTTTAAACAGCAAAAGGTTTTTCAGTCCTCTCTGCAAATCTGTCCCCACGTGGAGAGCGTCAAACTGTTGAGCCAACCTGAATATTAGATGCTAATACACCTCCAAAGTCCAAACTGTTCAGCTAAACGTTGACAGATTGCATTTGTCATAATAATAAGACAGGCTTGTGTCCAGCAGAGTTGAGTTTCAGCAGCAACAAAGCGTCTCTCCAAGGTGGTTCAGTCACATCAGCCCACAGAGCCCAGAGATGAATGAAAACCACAACAGAGTGAAACATGACACCAAGCAGTGGATTTAGTTCTAAATGATAGGATGTTTCATACGAAAGCAATGTGTGGAAAGTGTGTGTGTGTGTGTGTGAATGTTCCGGCCTTTGAAAGTGATAGAGCTGAGCTTTTCTCTGCCAGAGATGTGTCAGATCACGTCTCAAGCATTGCCCTATTTTTACCCTGCAGGGCAGTCACCCGACTGGAAAAGACTCACTGCAGGGGGAGAGTGGGCCTTATTTTATCTTTGATGCAGCCCCAAGAGCTACAAGGCATCACCCTCACATGTTAAGATGCTTAACGGTGAAGCTCATGCCTCGCGGTGGCAATGATCCAGATGCCATTGGAGATCCACCAAAGCTGACTTTGACATTTGAGATTATAAAGACACACACACACACACTCTCTCTCTCAGATCCTGTAACAGACACTTAGAGATAGTCCTCAGAGGCCAGACATGATGTAGTGCTTCACCATCTACTGAGACATATTTAACCCTGTAAGTCTTGGACCAAATCCCACTAGACTTTCCTCTTCTGCTTCTACTCTGTCCTTCTTTGCCCTCATAACAGTCCTCTGAATTTATTTAATTGTAGATTGGTCTAGTGTTAGCTGTGCTAATGTGTTAGCCTCACATCTTTTACTTGGTTTATACTTTTGACTTACTGTGGTCCACGCCATTGTGTTTTTCTTTTGTGTTCGCTCTACGTTGTGACTAGATCACCTCCCTCTTTTTAATTATCCCCTTTTCAAAGTATGGAAACAACATTTTTTTGACCCAAGCACAGATGTAAAAAGATTGAATAAATCAGAAATGCAGGTCTACATGCATGAAGGAAATATTAGGAAGACATATAGTTGTGTAAATTCAATTTCTCAAAATCAGACAACTGCCATTGAGTCTATTTGCATGACCATCAACATCAGATAACTAGGAGTAATCACATTACTGAAATAATCCGATCTGATGAGTCAACATGCACTTCTGAAATGCAATATTTATAAAGTCCTTGTTTACACTCCAGTCCCCTACTGGATTTCTTTCAGATGACGTACATGTATGTACATACGTAGAGACAAAACTTTGTGTTATTTTTAACACATCTGGTCTTTGTTGAACATGCTGGGGCCTACGGACTTAACATTAGCTGCTAATCTTGAAGCTAATAAGCTGCAAAAAAAGGCTAAATGTTTAATGTTTTACTTCCTGCTGCTGCATGCCATCATGCTTTTCTCTTGTTTTCTCCTCACCTTGTGATTGCATGACCTTCATCTTTTTAACAGAAGATGTTAAAAATAACATAGGTGAATCCGATTTTTTAGCATTTGTAAAAATATGAACTTTTTGGGGTCTACATGCACAAAGACATCAGAAATAATGGGGAGAAATCAAGGATCAATCCGATTTCTCATAATCAGATAACCGCCGTTTTCTGATAGTATCAGATTGTGCTGTCTACATGACCACTTATATAATCTGTTAATTTTTGAAAGCAGGTAATGAGCAGACTTTTGGTGTGCATGTACATGGAACTAATGTTTGGTGTATTTAGCTTTGGTTCTGACCTAATGTCTGTAGTCACAAAGTTACCGTTGGTCTGTTGTGGCATACTTGCACATTTCTGAGGTATTTTGATCCTCTTTGAAAATTATCTGCTGGAGATTAGGTTTAGTCCCTGATCACGAGTGAAAGACTACCGTCAGACTTGGAAGTTACAGAAGTCACAAAAACAAATTACAACTTAATAAAGTTTTACTGAAAGTAAAGTAGAGCCTCATCACTAATGCATTATTTCTTTGCTTCCAGCCATTTTGCACTAATATAATGTTTGTATCACACGGTATGCTTTCATTTAATCTGTCTTCTAATAAATGTCATAATTGTCCAATAAATCGTCCTGAGCTCATCCATCTTAAACTGTCCAGCTTGAAGTTTACTAGCGAGTGGAAATGAGCAACCGCGTCATCCAATGAGAACTAAGCGTGCAATATTTTAAGAGGTCACAAGATGTGAAAGTGGAACTTGTAGCCTGTGGTGAAAATAGACTTGTGAGTTTCTGTTTAAAGCTTCATGTAACTACTGGTGTCTGGGAATGCAGAGGACGTGTGTCGGTCAGCTGGTTGGCGTGTTGGTCAGTCAGTTCAGCACATAATGTGATGAGGAGCAGCGATAAGATGAGATCAGAGAGATGTCCTTTACTACTAAAATACATAAACTTTCACAAAGTTTTAAATGTATCCCTTAGTATTTCATTCAACCCTTTTGGCAACTTATTTCAGGAAAAAATTCTACATTATTTACAAAACTAAACGAGACAAAGTTGAGGTGTCAGATATGTCCTTCATCACTCTGTTCAGCATAGCGACATCTCCATAGTTGTTCTGTCAATGGATCAATTAAAAGGATGTAATGTGGGATCATCATTTAACCCATCTTTGAGATTGTTTTATCACCCAGCCCTAATAGCAGTACTAGCTTGTCTTCAGTCGTTTCCCTGTACCTTTGCAAAAATATTCTTCCTCAAGTTAACCCTTTGCTTAACTGTGTTTCACCTCCAGGCCCTGAACAAGAAGGAGCACAGAGGCTGCGACAGCCCCGATGCCGAGGCCTCCTACGTCCTCACTCCCAGTACCGAGGAGAAGTACAAGAAGATTAATGAGGAGTTTGACAACATGATGAAGACTCATAAAGTTGTAGGTTTCTTCCATAATTTATTGTTGGTTTTTACGAGTTTTTTTCTTTTAACATTCATACAGACTACTAGGTGGCAAAGAATAAAAACCCAAAATGAAGTGTTTCAGTAAATGATCCACACAGATCTGTTGGTGGATTGTCGCTGGCCAGTCTAATAATCTTTAGTCATGATCTTTACATGAAGAATCCTAGAAGAAAGTGTTTTTTCTTAAACCACCACAGCATCATCATTGCAATGTACTCTTCAAATATAAGATGGTGAGTTTAGAGAACTTCATTTTGTCTTTAAAATAGTTCACAATCTGGCGCCTCCACTACTGAAAACATTTGTACAACTTTGCTCTGAACAAATTACCAGTTCCTCAAGGTCGATTGCTAGAGGAGTCCCCAAAAGAAGCTCTGCTTTTGCACAATCTGCGAGGACTAAACTTCCTGAAGTGTTTTTCAGAAGTTTTCACATGGGACTAAAAAAAAGGATTTTGAGGAGCTAGTGTTGTCATGCAAGTGTTATAATTTGGATCCATATTGGATCTTTGGTTTCCTCTGTTGTGGAATTAAAATATAGTATTATTTTGTCTACTCTTTATCATGTTAGTCTGTTGGCAAATGCAGACATAAAAAAACTTAAAATGATGTAATATTCACTCCTTGTGCAAAATAGGAAAAATATTTCAACCTGCTTCATGTACAACATGTCAAACGGAGTCATGTTTAGTTTTTAAACTAAACAAGTAAGATATGTTCTTCCTATCCTACTTAAAACAGACTTGGATTTTGTTATTTTATCCGTTAATTATATCGGTGGAATGGATGCTATCCGATATTATTGGCCGATACCAATATCTACCAATAATATCCTACATTTTGTATTATTGTTTTAATTATTAGATTTAAAAACCAATAATACATCTATGGAATAGGTTGAGGAGTAGGTCGAGCGGGGTTCTGATGGAGGTTTTTCCGTTTTTCTTCCTTTCTACTGTCGCCTGCTGCCCCATGCATGGTCGTGAATTGAATTAAGTCATAGTTATGAGTTTTATTGTGGAAGCATGTTGCTTTTTTAATTGAATTTGTACTGCTGTAAGTGAACTGTATTTATTTGTTTACATGCGCTGGGACTGCAGATGCAAATTACCTGGCAAGTAAATCTGCATCTTGTCTCCTCTGAGATTAATGTTTTTTGTGCACGGTCCCTGACAGACCTGTTTTTGGCCTCCAGAGATTGTCTAGTCATAGGTCCCGTACATAAGAACCATCGTTTTCCTCCCTCAGACACTGATGTGGCTGGTTCTATATGGCAGACATCAGGTCTTATCAAGCTAATGGGTCTTTACATTTACAATGTCTTTAGCGTTTTTAATGATTTGTGTAAATTTACTACCAAATCCCATTTATTTTTATTTCTAATTTTTTTTTTTTTAATTAAAGAAAGATTTTTTTCCTCAGCATTCCTCCTGACACTAATCAGTTCAACTTCAGACATCCCATAATTTCAGAAAGATCTTATATCCCAAATGCGTACTTTAATTTCTAACTTTATTACTTTAACTAATTTTTAATTAAACTTACTTCACATTCAGGAAGAGGAACTTGACAGAGCCACAGATGATGATGATGACAATGTTTGAGAGAAAGCATTAAAGGAGTCATCACCCAGAAATTGCACTTTTTCAAATTAAAACATGTGTACTGGTGTTGGACCGAAGTGTTAACTTCCCTGAAAGCCTTTCTTTTGAAAGTTTTTCCATCTGGCCCCTTTGTTCACAGCAGAACTGCTAACAAGGGTAAACTCTAGTGTGATTTTTAATTTGCTCCTGTGATGACGAAATCACAGGAATAAGCCATCTTCTCTTCCACGTCTAAAATCACCTGCTCAGCCGACCGCAGTCGCCATAACAAGTTTGAAGATGTCGACTGTGAATTAGGCATACGCAGCTAATGCTAACGCTAATGCTAAGGGATGAGTCTAAAAGTTTAACGTCTGCAATGTACAAATGAGCCCCATGTTTTCATTTTGTTGTAAACGTGCTTCTGCCACCATCTCGGTATCTCCATTCTCTCGGAGTCTGGTTTAAACATAAATGCCTGAATTCCGTAAGCTGCCGAGCAAGTTGGCTCGCTGTCACTAAGCTGTTGATGTTTTAGAGTCTGAAGCACTGGGCCACTCCCCCTTCCGACTCTGGCCTCCCTGCGGCCAATCAGCACGCACCTCATCAACATTAGTCAAAAGCTTGCATGAACTCTCTTGAGACAAGTTTTCAAAAAAATATTTTAAGACACTTAGAGGACAGTGGATGCATGAAAGGACCATTTAATGAGACCTTTAACTCCGGGATTGTACATCCTGTTCCAGGCTAAACCTCTTACAATTCAAGGTTGCTCACCAGATATATTTTAATAACCGTAAACTTTCCAAAATGTATCCCAATATTTCTGATGCCTGCAATTGATGCCCTACACCACCACCAAACATAACACACATTTTGGTCTTGTTCCCATCTTCAAGGCAACTAGACAGCCATCAAACATTTCTCTGTGGCATTAAACATAATATTGACACCATGTGCAGACATAAGCATCTTTGGATATGTCCAGGTAGTCAAATAATTAGGACAAGAAAAGACAGCGTTGGCTTTGTCAAAATGAAGACACGTGATAAACAATATTAATCTATGATTTGTTGTATTTCCACAGATTGTAACCTCAATCAGCATGTAAAGAGGGAAGAATTAGCAGATCATATAGTAAAACATTCACTTTTCTTACAGAATACAATGAAGTCATAATTTACGTTTAATGTCATTCACATTCTTCTGTGATAATTTCTACATACTGGTTCATTAATCTGCGGTAAATAGACAGCACGAGCAAAACAAAGAGACAATCGCGCATCTGTAAATTTACTTTAGCTGTCACATTGATTCATTCTGAAGTTTGTTCAGGGGCTGTCGTCACTCGCTTTCTCAGTTTACAATTGATGATTACAGGATGTGAGCATTTTAAGAGCTGCAGTTTTACATTTGAAGCCAAGCTTTAAGGAAAAAAAATACACAAAGATGTAGACAAACCAGACATGATTACCTTTTCACATGTGCTGCGACCTTTTATCACCTCCCCTGTAGCCCGCCGGCCAGCCCCAGCAGCACTTCATGCATGGAGCACCAGGGAGCACGGCCTACTGTCCTGGTGCAGGAGGAGGGACTTCCCAGGCCCTAGCTGCCGCCACAGCAATTTTGGCGGACAACGGGATCCTCTCCTCGCCTCACACACATCCCCACAGAAACATAAACTCCTCACAAAGACCTTCCGGCACTGCAAATCCAGGTGTGTGTTGTTTATACTCTGCAAGGGTAATCTATAGCAGTGATTCCCAACCCTGGTCCTCAAGGCCCACTATCCTGCAGGTCTTAGATGTCTCCCTGCTGCAACACACCTGATTCAAATTCATGGCTCATTAGTGCACAATTGTGCAGAGCTTGTCAGAGATCCATTTAATTTGAATCAGGTGAATAAGCAGGGAAACCTCTAAGACCTACAGTATAGTGGGCCTTGAGGACCAGGGTTGGTAATCACTGGTCTAGAGAGTGATGACGCTCAGTCACGGGTGCGCAGATTGAGTTTGTTAATGTTTGCATGACATAACAAAGAAATACTTAAATTTTCCACTTTGAGATATCTTATATAAAATAAAGTAGAAAAATGTCAAAACTACAGTATAAGGACTTTTTTCAAATGAAACTGTGTGTGTCCTCAGGTGGTTTGCAGGGTAGTTCTGATCTGGCTCTGCAGAACGGATCCGGAGCAGCTGGTGTGTATCTTAAAAAACACGCTCCGACATACAGTGCACACACACAGGCTGTTATTTACTTGTGACAGACTGTCTGATGGACTTTTAGGAGACCTGTAAGGACAGCGTCAGTCAAACATCAGCTTGCAAGGAGAAAAATGCACAGGTGCAACCTTTGATGCAAGAATGACTGAAGAAAAAAGCATAAAATATTTGATTTCTACAAACTGAGAAATACATTGAGGGCCCCATGTGATCTATGGGCTCTCCCTCCCAGATACATTGGCATTGCATAATGTCAACCTAGAGAGAAAATTAATTATTCATTATTATCTTTTCTAAAATATATAGCTGCACTTTCTCCATTCAGCCGTCAGAGTTATGCGGTGGACAGACTGGTGCATCTTCAAGCACTTTTCAGACATCTATATATTTTCACAGTCCTGCTGTATACAAGTTTGATTTTTAGAAAGAGAAAAAAAGGATCATCAACACAGCTCAGTCAGTTTTTTAAGTGGTTAAGATGGGATTTCCTGACCATAGCTTATCAAATGTCCTGACATTTTTGTGCTTAGTGAATGGATTTGTGGGTTCCAGTGGAGGAAGCAGCTTGGGGAAGATTGTGCCACCAAAATCTTCTCCTCCTCCTCTGCCTCATGGAAACAGCCTGATCCCCAGCAGCCGAAAGACTGACCTCCGAGTTGTCGTCTCTCAATCCAAAGGAATAATGCTGGTATGTCTGTCATTGGTTTTTACATCTTGGAGCTTGAAAAAAGACCATGTGGGGTACAAATGAGCTTTACTCTTACTCACTTTAAAGTACTTTATTGACTTTGAAAATCAGAAGAAGAGATTTACAACCACAACCACATACTTTCTCACACTTGTACATAAAGGCCACAAGAACAACTTTGGATGCTCAGATATGACTCATACAAAAAGATTTGACATTTTTAGTAAGCTGGCAAGTCATGTGCTTCTTTGGGAAGGACGTTCACATCCTCTATTGATACTTAAGTTTAGACTCAACACCAGCAGACATCAAACACACAAATATCCTGTTCTACAGCTCAGAATGGGGCACAAACTAGTCCTTTAAGTTTGTTTAAAAATGTTTCTGTGATTAGATATTAGATTAAACTCCAACGCTGGAGATAAAAATACACATATTTACTCCTTAATGAACAGGGGTGTAGCTATAAAGTCTCATTAGTGGTAGTCATTACTATCAGTGAGATGTTACTTATCTGGTGGAGACATGAGAGAAAAACCTCCACCCATTTATTCCACGTTAGTCAGGATTTCTTCATCTCCTTAAAGCAGTCATTGATGATCACTGAGTGACAAGTAATTTGTGGTTTCAGAGGCAGTCAACATGTTCTTCCCGCATTAGTGTATTAAATCAGTGGTTTCCAGACTGGTTATTCTTTGTAAATAAGAAAATAAATAAAAGGAATTGATGCAAAATTACCTTCATTGTGGCTGTTGAGGTATTTCGTGTTGTGGAAGGCGAAGCTGAGGTTCATAATTGTGCATTCTTTGATAAGCATGTGTCAACATCAGGGGCGGATTTAGGATTGAAGAAGATCCGCCCACAGTGATGGATTTTTTTTTTGCGTGTGCAAATTTTTTAAAATTTATTTTTATTTTTTTTAAACAAACACGGCATCTTCACTTCCAAATTCTGACCACCCAAAAGCAGACAAAAAGCACTGGACTATAAATCAACAATATCACTCGCAGACTCCAGACTATTTATGTTATAGTTCTGTCCTGTTAAGTGTAATATGTTGATATAATAAACATATTGCTGCCTTATTCTAAATTATTATTAAGTAGAATAATACATTGCTTTGTTATTTTGGTTGTAAAGAATAAAAAATAAATAACAAATAAACCATAAACACTTTCCAATAAGATTCACACAAGCCTGAATCATCATTTGTGCCATCACAGCTTGTGTTTTCATTGTGCCGCTGCAGCACTTCTTGTTTAAAAAAACTTTCTGATGTCCAAAATGTCTATCAGTCTGCATCAGTCCTCCTGTCCGTGCGGCTCAGGCAGATACAGTAAGCAGGTTGCTGAAGTGCTTCTTCTTCTGGGGAGGCTTATGCAGGCTACTTTCAGCAGCTGCGGCCTCTCTGTTGGATTCTGGTACTACACGTTACAGCCGAGAGTTTAAAAAAAATCTATTTTAAATTCAGATTTGGGGCTCTTCACAAAACATCTGGGGCTTGAGCCCAAATAGCCACCCCCTAACCCCGCCCCTGGTCAACATGGCAAAAAGAAACTTTACCCTCGAGGCCCCAAACATGTAACTTCTGCTTAGTCAGTTACTTTTTTTTCATTCTAAATATTTTGTTCAGTCTTAAAGGCTAATTATATTGTAATATATATTGCTAATTGTAAGACTTCCCGTTCATGACTGTTTGTGTAGTGTGTGTTGTTTGTAATTAAAATTGAGGGGCAGTGACCACACTAGCAGCACTGCCCGCCATGCACTACATGGTACGCCCCCCAAAAGTCGTTTGCGTGCTGTGTTTCTTTTTTTTTTGATGGCTAAAGGCGGATTTAGACTTGTCGACAAAAACGAATCAATCAGCTTCTCTTCAACTCGATCCACCCCTCCTGCCCCCTGGGCCCCGGGGCAGGTATCAGGCACCAGGGCATGCACCAACCCACCCAATGATAGCTTACCCTGGTAGGCCCAGACCACCAGTACCAACCGACCTCTCCACCCCCAAGAGAGGGGACGACCCCTGGGCCAATATCCAACCCCCAAAGCGACAAGGTCACAATCCTACACTAAGTGATGGAGCTAATCACAGGGGACCAGAGGGAGTGAAATTCAGCTAGCTGGTTCCTTGAGGAGGCAGACACTAGTAAAAGGTTCCTAAACTGCTGAATACACAGATTAGTTTTGGTTTTCCAGTTCACAAGGATAGTTTTTTTTTTGTGACGGATAAGATTGTGAGGATTATGTGGGCAGAGTTAATTATCATGTTAATGTCACCCATGTCACCTAATAGACACAGCGAGTGGTTTGCAGGAATATTACATTTAAACCATGTTGACAGGTCTTCATTTACCTGAAGCCAGAACCTGCGAACAGATGTGCAGGACCACAAGGTGTGAAAGTAGTTGTCAATCATGGTATCGGTGCAACGTGAGATATTTGACCCATCCTGAACATCCTTTGTCCTGTATAATGAGTTCTATGAAGAATTTTGAATTGTATTAGTTGCATGTTTGAATTCTTAGTAATTTTAAAGGTATTTCAACATATTTGTGACCATTCATTTTGATTAAAGTTACTGGGTAAGTCAGCCTCCCATTTTGAAATTGGAAGAGAGATTGAATCTTCCAGCTTAGATAATAGTCTAAGGTGTAAGTTTTTAAAAATTGCCTCAAGGGTTATATTCCTCCTACACCACAGTGCAGAGTAAATTGGTGCGTAAAGATGCATGTTATTACACTTTTTCAACTCCGTGCACAGATTCAATAGATGAAGAACCACAGTGTTAAATGGGTGTTTAATTCCACCTTTAATGAGTTTACTATGGTGTGAAGCTGTAACTTTGAACAAAACCCAACTATTTACTCAGTAATGTCTCCACCCTATTCAAAGCAGAAGCTGCTGAGATGATGCCATGTGTTTGTTCCGTTTATGGCAATATAAGATGTGTTGTGGTCAGACAGCAGCTACTTTGTTCAATCATTTTGAAACTCTCTTTCACTTCCTCTTCTCTGCATGTACACCCATATGTTTTGCATCAACAGGCAATAGTAACTTTCAAAAATTCACCAAAGCAGGGTCTATAAGAACTAAGCAGGTCTATCTGTCTCCACAGGGTGTGTCAGCTTCATCACCATGTTAGTTGTTACTTCACTGATGTGGTGCAGTATTTGTTGTTCATAGTAGATGTACAGATGTGCCACAGACCACACAGGGAGTTACAGAAGGTCACGGTCTCCAGGGAAACCTTTATTAATACCATAGTTTCAGGCATGTGCTGGTTTTCTTTAACCCTCTGTTGGTTACAATCAGGAGTGAATGACATCGCTCGGGGTGATGTCATCGCTTACATTATGAGGCAGGAACGTCAACAGCTCAGAGCAACAAAACTTTAAAGTCCTGTGTGATATGTGTCGTCCAAGAGTCAGCCGCATATAAGTGTTCATAACTATCTGTTTCTATCCTAATGTAGCACCACGTATGGTTGAAATTGTATCTTTATACTGTGTGTTATTATACAGCCTTTCATGTTGGGTTAAAACACCCTTAACTAAGTGATTAAACGGCTATTAGAAGACAGATAACATTTTATTTTATTAAAGCACTGATTCACAAACTAAAACCATTTATATTGAGAAGTACTGAAGGTTGTCAGTTATGGTTGTGTGAATGAAAAACACTTGTTAAGTTCTTTGTGGAGCCTACTGTAGATGAGGTAACGGATATGCTAGAAGTGTGGAATATTTACTTAGCTTTATCAAGATTTTGTCCTCTTGGTGGACATTAAGAACAGATGGTGCCAAGCTGTGCCAAAATGGGCATTTTGGAGACGTCTCCTCATCTGTCTGCACTAAACCTTCTATATATTTTACTATAATCTAAAGAAAAAAGAGGTTTAAAGCTGCAGCTTCATAATTTCTAAGACATAGTCATTTTATTATGGGTATACAGTTTTTTGGCAGAGGCCTAAAAAATTACTTGCAGGCTTTTTGTTGTTGGTGCAGTCATTGGGAGTTTTAGGGGATTTCTGGGAGATTTAACTTTAACAAAAACATTTACTTTTTTCTATCTGACGTTTGAGGTAGGCTGAGAAACAGAAGGAGGAAAATATGTAAGGACTAAGTAAATTAGTCATATAAATTTTAAAATATAAACTTATTTTCACGTTTCCTTCAAAGAAAAGTCATTTACTCTTCCTGTAAAACAAATTCGTTCATAAGTGAGGTGATGCTGACACCATGTGGTGAAAATAGGGCATCATAAATCCAGTCATACTCCACAGTAACTTTGCTTTGCTTTGAAGAGGTAGAAATGATGCATTTTTCTTTTATTTTCAGGGTAACCACAGGCTGAGCAGCAGCCAGTCCAGTCAGCCTCTGTCCACACCAGTGGTCTCCATCACCACACCCAGCCTGACTCACCAGAGTCTGGTTTACTCCAGCATCAGCTCTGCCTACAACAACGGTACCTGGATGTTTGACGTCTTTGCTCAGTTGTGTGTAGCTTAGCTCCTGCTGACCTGAATCTGCCACAATATGTTGTTTTCTTCTTTTAATTAATAACTGGGGTTACATTGTTGATGTGCTGTTAAATTACAAATATTTACTCACTGTATACAAAGTATGTTATATTATTTACCATATTTCCCAAATAACTGTACAATACTATGAATTAGATGTCTCAGTCACTTAGCACAAAGGTTATGTGGCCTGTGGAAGGTGGCTCTTGTGGACATGAGGCAAAAAAACAACTAAAACCACAAACATCTGCTAATATCTGACTTTTGAAAGCAATGGATATTGTTTCTTTGGCACGGTATTTAAGCAGTATTTAAGTATCAGCTCTGATGGACATCATTGGGAACGCATCACCCAGGTCAACATGCTCATTTTTACTGAGCGTGCTGCTCTCAGACCTACAAGAGTGGCCACGGCTCACTTTCTCATTACAGAAACATGTTTACAGATTGTAACATCTCACATGGAGGCTCGGAAACTAAAAGCAGCGCTCGCAGTGAAAATTATACATTTATTTTATTATATAAACAAACTGCTTTCAGATTAAAAAGAGTGAATGACTGCATTTATATTGTCCAGCCTTCAGTATCATGTTAGAAAAGGTTTTTCTTGCTAAAACAAGGTAATAAAATCAATAATGGTAAAATAGCAGAGGTTTTATCCTCAGAGCTCTGACATCTACAACAAAAAGAGAACTAGAGTTACATCCAGCATGATTAAGTATATCTCTGTTTACCCGAGCAGCTGTTGATGTCACTGGGCGGCTTGATAAGTCTGAGAAAAGGTGAGAATATTTAAACACCACCAACAAAACAGTGGGTACATCTCCGTGTAATTTCAGTAAAAGGTAAAGTGATGCACAATTGTATATTTAAAATAATCTCAAGTTGTGGATTTCTGACCTTTTACAAACCTGTGACTGCTGAAACAAACATGCAGCTTCCAGTTGAACACCACAACTTTCTCATGATTACGCTGCGTCATTTAAAACTTGGCTCTTTATGGTCCAGACTTCCCTAAAGAAGTAGGAAGCTAAAGTGGGAGATCATAAAGATCCATGCTGCTGTTGTGTAATAAATTTAAAGGAGCGTTAAACTGTATGGTACTTAAAATCCTGTTTTATGATCATGATTATTCTGTCGTTGAAAGCTTAGTAGAGGATAAATGGTCCGATGTGACAATAATAATCCCAGATGCACCGCAGCAACCACAGAGTTCACAGTGATCTATGGTGAAAAGCCTCTGACCAGAAAGCAAGAGAACATCTTTTAAGTATTTTTTTAGGTGAAAGGAGGTAAAACAAAACACTTAACTTATGTATATTTGTTGTATTTGATTTTTTATTTCTATAACCCAGAATAAAAATAAACGCAATATATCATGATTGTAACATGAAACTGTTAAGAGATTTATTTATATTGTTTAGGGGAGAATTCAGTGACCTTGTGTATTTCAGATATATATGAAGTTAAATATATAAAGGTAAATAGTTTCAGGTGGTGCAGCGGCTCATAATGGAGGTTACAGCAACATGTGACATGTGTCTCCATCAGATTATTTCCTGAACGGTGCTGAAATGTTGGGCTTCGGCTCTGCTCCAGGCTCCATGGCAGCATGGGAGCAGCACCAGCTGAGCTCTTTAGGGTGAGTATCTGACACCGCTAACCTTTCTTACATCATGATTTACATCTTTCCTGCATCTGTCTTAAGTCTTTACTAAAGGAGGAGTAACAGCAGAGTAATATGTAGAGAAGACGGAGAAAAGCCTGCAAAGTTAATCAGTTTTGCCAGAGGGGTGCAGCTACGCTAAATAAAATGATAGTAATAGGTTATAAGGGCAAAATATGGTCAAATTTGTAAAAGTACTATTGGACAAATGATGAATTAATAACAGACATTTCAGCTACCAAAAAATAAAATTTGATGAAGCATATCTTGCACTAGGCTTGACCAGGTAAAGGTAATAATCAATAGTGGGTAATGAAGAGAGACCACAGTGTGCAGATCAGCATCTAACAGCATGAAGCCAAACTAGTTACAACCCCACTTCTCGTCCTGAACACAAAGAAAAGCCTGTCCATAACTTTAGAAATAAACTTCTTAACCGTCGTAAATAGCAGAGTTGTTCTACTAAAGCCGCATTTGTCTCATCAAATGCTGAACTTGAGGTATTTTGCAGTGTCCAGGTTTAAAAGCCTCACACTATAGCAGATAATTTATTATTCCCTCTGCTGCTGACATGGTTTTAACTAGAATTAATGATTTAGCAGCCAATAAACTAAGGACTATTTTGTGGGACATTTCTTCGTACATGTCTTGGTAAGCACTGGGGTGCATGTGATAGTGGGACTGGGGGTCGTTACATTATCTGTGGCGATAAAAAGGGGCCCTGCAGAAAATGTTCGGGAACCACTGCGTTAGGATGTGATGTACGCACAAATTATACTATCAACTAAACATTTTTTTATTCATTGATAATATAACTTGGTAATAGTAGACATTAAGAGTTAAATAAATAAAGGGTTAGTCCAATCAGAATAGTGGACGAGGTCTCATGCTGAAATCTGATTGGCTCAGAGCACAGTGAGTTATCATGCGGAGATCGACTTCTCAGTGTGGACAAGAAACCCCGCCCCAAAGCAGATGATTGACAGCCTGGGAGCAAAGCCATAGAGAAAAAGAAATAAGGAAATAAATAGGAAAAAGAATAGATAAATGAAAACAAAACAAGTAAATTAACTATGTGAAAATAAATAAATGTAAATTAAATATTCATATTTTTTTCTCAATATATTTCCTAATTTATTTCCTTATTCTTTTCCAGATTTATTCCTTGTTGTGGCACTCCTGTCAGTCCATAGCTGTCTCTGTGTCAGTCACAATTCCATTTAGTTGAGCTTTATTTATACAGCGCCACTTCACAACAATGTCATCTCAGGGCACTGTACAGACAAATCAATTCCAGGAATTTCATAATAAATAAACAGCCTAGCTAAGGAACGAGAGAAAGGAGAGAAAGAACTGAGATTAGGCTTTATCTCCATGAACAGGCTGATGTTCATCTATTGATGGTCTCTGAATGTGAATCGCTCAACAAGGGTCACATTTCAGGTTAAAGGGGAATTACTGAAAGAGTTTGGCAGCAACACAGACGGATGAGCTGAAAGATCAGAAAATGATCCAGAAAGAAGTCAGAACAGACCAGAGACCGACTGAGCTGAGGAAAGATGCATTTTAACAATTCAACTAAAACAATGTGTGGTTTTTAAACTAAAGTCGTACTTTAAGTTCCATATTTTGTAGTTTTATAAATTATTTATGTAATTACGGAAGGATTTAGTAGTATTTGTATAGATTTTATTTTTATAATAATTGTTTTATTTAAGTCTTTTCTTTTTATATTTTCCTGTTTTTTTCAGTATTTTGTTTTATAAACTTGTAAATAAATTTAGAATTAAACTAATAAATGCCAATTGGAAATACATAGTTTATTATACCTAAAATCTCCTCAGAACTTATAAATACAGCTGCTAAATAAATGAAACTATCTGAACAGTACTTCACACACTCTTGAATCAGAGAAGTTATTTTCTGTCCGTATGAGGTCATTTGTCCACCAGGTGGCGCTTTTTTCCCCACAGTTGGATTGTAAAGCTCCCTCCTTCTTTCTGTGTCCATACCTGCAGGTCAGGAAGCTCTGATCTCTCCATCAACAGCAATCACAACATCAACATCAAAGCAGAGCCCATCTCTCCACCCCGTGACCACCTCAGCAAGCCTGGATACATGACCCACGCCCCTCCTCAGCCTCACTCCTCAGCCTCTTCATCCACCCGAGCAGAGATTGGCAGGTCTCCTGCAGACAGTATCAGCTCCTCCTGCAGCTCCCAGGAGGGCAGCAGCGACCGGGAGGAGCAGCAGCGGGCGGACCTCCCCTCGCTCCCCGCGGGTCGGTCAGAGGGTAGAGAGAGCCCGACGATGAAACGGATGCGAATGGACAGCTGGGTGACATAGACCCTGGAGTCACATGAGTACGCAGCAGGAGGACTCATGCAGGGACACTGTTGTGCAAATGAAATGTGGATTTATTGACATGTTAACTTTTCTTTAAATTATGTTGGTTTTGTTTTGCAGATTTGTTTTAGCTGAGTTGTGCAGCATTAATCTGAACTTCTGAATTTATACTGTCTGTAAGTAACAGAGAAATAAGTTGGATCCAACTGCAACGCAATCAGTTGTTTCCTCATCCATCGGGATCTAAAACTTTACACGTAAGAATGGAGAAAAAAAACACTGCCCATCTTGTGATCTTATATTCTGGCTAGTAAAACTGAGACGTGCTACTAGATTTCCTCCACTAGATGTCAGCTATTTCCTTTCTGATCTTCTCAGGGTTTGAAACGAAAGCAATACTCCTTCCACGTCATCATCCATGTTGCTCTTTATAAAAACACTTATTTATGTCAGCCAAAGCAGTATATTGTTTTTACAAAAGAACACAAAATTACATTCAGATCTTCAAAATGAAAGCCATAGACACGAGTATGTGTGTGTGTGTGTGTGTGTGTGTGCACGCACAACTGAAATATGTTTTGTATATAGTATCTTTAATATATATCACGTTTGATGTAACTGCACAGTATTGTCTGTCTTACTTGCCAACACAGAGTTTTGCAGAACTACGTGTGTGGATGTTTGCTGTGTTTGAAAGCTCATTTACTTTGTCATGATGAGTACATCTGTTTTGTGAAGCACAGCAGACTGCACTCAATTTAAAAAAAAAAAAAAAAAACAGGGAGAGAGAGAGACATACATACAGGTTTCTCTGTGAGTGAGAGAGAAATTTTTGAGCTTCTTTAACCCTTTGGTAGCCGACGTCCATGGGCGAGACATGAAAAATATGTAATTTACTCAAGTCTCTGTTCCAAGTCCCTACACATTAAACAATAGAAAGCTTGATATATGAATGATGTAAACCATCTCAGGCTACAACCATAACTATAGATTCAGTAAACACTTATTTCTAACCGATTGCAAATGCAATTGACTTTTGAAGCCTTACTCTGCTACTCCAGTAGCAGATAATACTGCAACAAAAACAGTCTTGTTACATCAGTTAGGCTCCAGTAAAAGTAGTCCAGTGTAAAAGTTGATCCACAACAATTCTTTCATCCATAAACACACATTTTAGGTGAAAATGGCAGGATTTTAAGGAGTTAAAAAAGGGTAAGTACACATAAATGCTATTTGTAGTCTGATGACCTCATCAGGGATAAGTCTGACCTGATGTGAGACCAACTTTGTTAATGGGAGGATAATTTGTGCATCACTGTAAAGTCATAGGAACAGTAAATGGTGATTGTATATGCAAAACGCTTAGTATCTGAAAGTCCCACACCGGTTTATCTTGATTGATTGCCGTTTTTACACATATACAGGAGCAATAATTCACACCTTGATGCACTAACTGTTTGCCTCATGCTGAGTTTATTTTAAATTGATTGCCCCATTGACATTTTTTGCTTAATGAAGCAAACTTGATTCCAGGAAATGCAAACGTACTGATCCACTGTGGTGGCAGGAAATTATTAAATGTGAAAACTGGAACATGTGGTTTGATGCAGCATGACAGATGTGGTACGCTATGCAAATGCTGCAGAAAAGTAACCACAGAATCTCCACAACTCAACCATGGAAGAGAGAAAAAGAGAAAGTTATTGAAACCTATTTGTGCTGTCTTTTTTTAAGATTCAGAAAAAGTACAGTATGCACATGTTGGAAAAGACTTTAAAACAGGCATCTTCTGACTGGATGTGTCAGATTGATGAGGTGCCCGTGATTAGAACTCTAAATGAAGTGTAGTAGCCATGATAATGCTGAAATAGACAACAAAAGTTCAGAAAAACGTCCTGTGAGTGCCTGTCAGTATTTATACTAAAAGACCTCTGCTGACAAGATCTCTGTGTTTGGGGTTATTGTGATTTGACTACAATTCTCAGCTGTAAACAGAAACTATGAGGTTCACTAAGGATGAACTGAGCGAGTCGGGTATTATCTGAGCTAGATTTTGCTGCAAGAGGAAATATGTCATAAGAGGGGAGTACTCTCAGTACAATCACTTGTACTGATACAACCAACATTGATTAATCATGTGACAACATATCTAATTTAAAAAAAAGTTTAGGACAGAAATGGTTAAATGTTAAATATGTTATGTAGCAATCGCTACATAAACAGACCTATATTGGTTAACCCTTAAAGCCCAGTCAACCCTCTCATCTACGAAAAACAATAATGGTAAAAATAAATAAGGACAATGCTTTTAATTTTTAACTGTTGCTCAAAGTTTAGGCTCTAATGTTCACAAAACAAGAAAGAAAGTGTAATTTAGAGAAAAAATGTATT
Organism: Rhadinocentrus ornatus; assembly: GCA_037177495.1. Classification (NCBI taxonomy): domain Eukaryota; kingdom Metazoa; phylum Chordata; class Actinopteri; order Atheriniformes; family Melanotaeniidae; genus Rhadinocentrus; species Rhadinocentrus ornatus. Next base: position 33,042,667 of record JBAMHW010000001.1, on the reverse strand, counting down.
TTTAGAGTATTTTGTTGCTGGAGGTGGTCAGTGGCATCTGTGTGCATGGGATCACTGTTAACATGCTAATATCCTCTTAAAATGCGTAAAAAACAGGTGATTAAAATGTCACCTTTTGCCTCAGTTATACTGCAGTTTATTGAGGTGTAGTTACAGACATATAAATTTTGACAGTCCCTAAACACCAAAAAAACAGACACAACCTTTTTATTGTGGCACAATTCTTCATTTACTTTGGTTTGTCTTTTTAGGTGTTTGTTTTCCCCCTGAAAATATGACCAAGGCTTAAGGAGTTAATACCTTCTTAGAACTGTGATCAGTGATTAAAGCATAAACCGTTGTAATATGATATTCAGGTCTGATTTAATAAAAACCACACAGGCATAGGTCTCATTCACTGTGGGTGGAGACAATAGATGTGCTCGGGTTAATAGAAACATGAGACCAGGCATCTAAAGAAAAGGTGAGATTCAGAAGATTTGATGGACTACATAGTAGGCTACGTAAGAAATTTATGTTTAGATTTATAGGTGGACATATCAGTAAACCTAAATGACTTGTGATTTATGTTATGGTTACGTCGTGTGAAGAATTTAATGACTATTACCTAATTATGAAGTCACACCCTGTTTGAATTCTTGCTTGTGTTCTTATTCTCAGATGTAAGTCGCTTTGGATAAAAGCGTCTGCCAAATGACTGTAGAATAGAGGGTTTGCTGTGATCACTCAGGCCAAATGACTTCTCAGTGTTTTTAGTCCTAAAAGTCACATTTGTTTTTCGTTTTTTTTAAATCACAATAGCTTATTAATGTTTACTTACTTAAAACAACACAAAGCATTAATTTGTGTGACTATAACAAAACAAGTGAGCTGGAGTTATAGCTTACCGGAAGTGGCTGAATAAAACAAAATAATAGCGTGGGAAAGATTGGTCAAAAAATTATATTTTATAATCTAACAATAACCACTATATAATTATGATATATAAAAACATTTTAAACCCAAAACTGAAATATTAAAAAAATATGAAGAAAATAAACTTTTTTTCCGCCGTGCGCGCGCTGCCCGGAAAAGCTTTTATTGTTGATAATCTCACGAGCGGCTCAGTTGAGTGGCTTGATTTTTGGTGCTGAGGGGGGGAGAAAAGGAAGTCTTCTGCTAGAGCTGTAAACCTGGCCGATGTTCTGCTGCTGTACATTTAGAAAAGGCAAAGCTTTGTGGGCATCAGGTGCGCGAGGAACCGTCGTCGGAGGTTGCCTAGCAGCACTAGAAGGTAAATGTTAATTTTTTTTCTTTCATCTAAGCAAGAAGAGAAAGTTACCTGTTCTTCGAGACGGGTCTGTTCAGGTGGGCTTTCTGACTGCCAGGAAATGTTGCAGTTAGCGGTTATTTTAGACGTGCAGTTTAAGCTGTAAGCTCGTGGGAACCATGAAGACCACCTCGAAGTGGGCTCAGTCACCAGACCGCATATCTTTAGTAACTTTTCTTCTGTTCTGTAAAACTTTGTGCTGTACATGTGTCTTATGTAAGATGTTTGGTGCTTTTTGGTCAACAGCAGCAGCACAGGTCAGCTTTTTAATATAAATGCTTTGTCAGTAAGTGAATGTACTTGGACCTGCCTGCGTGGGGTTGACACCTCTGTCAGGTTAAAATGAATGTAGAAATGTGTGGTTTTTACAGGAACCTGAAACGCTGTGACCAATATCAGTATTGACACATAGATGTGTCAGTAGAAACACAGGCTGAAATGTTCTGGTTCTACAGCTTTTACTTGCATTTTTGTGGCAGATTATCTCAGTGAGCCTTTGTCTTTCCTACATGTCGAAATGTTAGAACCACAAACCGAAGTAGTTTCAGGAAATAGTTTCTTGTCTTGTTCTGACATGACAGGGCCGTGATGTACTTGCTCAACACCAGCTGGGAGAAAAAACATGGCCCTAAAGAGCTACAACTTTTTATTGTGTTTAGGTATTTTAAAAGTAATAATTTGTGATTTGTGTTGTCTGGGTTAAGAATAATAATAAAAAATCAATCTTAAATTATTTCTGTATAAAATTGTATAGGATGCAGTCAGCAGAAGTGCTCTGATGTTAAATAACGGATTAACCCAGAATTACTGAAAACGCCGTCATCCGCTGTCTGTGGTCTTTGAGGCTTTTGGTAAAATCACTACATTTGTTTTCTTTCCAGTAGCAGTGACCTCATTTGGGAATGAAAGCATGTTTGAAAGTACGTGGCTTTCTTGGAGCCATGCATGTGTCTGCCTGTAGCAATAATACCTGAGGATGGCTGTGTATAAAATCTCATTGGTGTGGTTGTCTTACTGGTATTCACTTGTAGCACAGCATGGCTAACGTACATTGCACATCAGATCTTGTTGTCCATGTTGACAGCGCACTTTGGCATCAGTCATATTTCAGAGGCTGTCATAGACTTCACGACAGTAGAAGTAGTAAACAGTTGATTTAGTTGTTAATGCTTATTTTTTTAAGAAGGTAGATAGCCAATATATAATGTTCATATGTTGTTAATGAAACAAAAAAAAAGCTTAATTGAGCATGTGGCACTATTTGGTGACTGCATTTCAACTTTTTGCATTAATGTTGTCATGCCTGCATGCATCAGTTACAATAACATCTAGCAGTGATCTTAAACACTGATCCAGAGCAGCTACAGTTACATTGCTGCTTGTAATAGATGTGTTTCTACTCTCTTTTTGTTTACTGACTCTATGAAAAAATAACATGCACATCAGTACGATCACTCTGGCTGAGTTTAGAGATAATTCCTAGCCGTCGGTCTGCCGTACAGTCTCCAGAGAATAGAACATGTTTTTGTTCTTTTGTTTTATTTTAATCTGTGTTGATGTTTGTGTTGCACACGTGTGACGATATTAGCCTGGATATTTTAGATGGATATTTTTGTGTATTACATGTACTGGAGGTTTTGCTCCTCTGGCCCTAATGCTATAAACAACATCTGTTGACATATTTCTTGCGTGTATTCTTTAATACTTTTTTTCATCATCATTTTGGACTTGACGTCCACATTGACGTAACATTTCTGACCTTGTGTCACTCTGACAGATAAGTGGATAAAAGTGAGGTCAGTGTGAGGGTTTCCAGGACAAGGCTTTCTGCAGGATGGATGGACTGATCAGGACCCCTGGGCTGTCTTTGCATCACAACCTTCACATGTACTCTGATTTTTCTGGCAAAACCTAAGCCTAAACTAGCTAAACTTTAAACTCATAGTTGAGTTTTTCCCTACTGACAAAGTGGTCTTATCTGTCACGTAACTACTTTGAATATTATACTCGCTTCTTTGCGAGGCCACTTGGTTGTTTATTTGTGGTTCATGGTTAAAACATGGCCTTGTTTATGGGAAGTGGGCTGTTCCTAAATGTTTTCAGCCCACACTTAATCAACACAACCTTTCTCCACTAATTTATTAGTCAAATCTCTGGCTCGGTGTTTTTCTCTGTGAAACTTCAGTGGTAATGTGGTCTCTGCATTAAATAAAGGTCCAAAGCTGAGCCGTTGAGATTATTGGCACTATTCACAGTAAATTATTAATGTTTATAGTCTTTTAAAACTGCTGAGAACCTGTGTAGAAGTGTGCTGGAATAACTGTGTTAGGATGGTATAACTAGATGCACAGAAAACATAAACATACACATGCCTTCTTTATATAAATATATATATATAAAAATGTGTTCTTTCTTATTTTATACGCTTACCTTTAAAGCCGCAGTGTCTAAGAATTACTCCCATCTAGTGGTGCGCTAATATATTACAAGCAACAAAGTAGTGCTCTACTGCAGCCTGAATATTTAAACTTCTGTCCTTTGACTCCTTACCTTTGTTGTCTTGTTTGCAGCCATTAGAGAAGGACAGCCCTTTAGGCAATTAGACTCAATGTTTGGTCTGTTTTGACCTATACATCAGTATTCTCTCCTTGTAATGTTAGCTTGACTGGTTTGATTCAATGGAAATTAGGCAACTTTTAGTTTTGTATTTAGGTTTCACCAGCTCCTGAAGGAGTTATGTCACTCTTTGGCTGGTGAATCTGTTATCTACACAAGCAACACTTGATCAGGTAGTGCACAGTGGGATTTGTTTTGTTTTAATTTTTACAAAAATAGCTGCCCACTGCAGAAAATAATGGAGGCTGTTGCTTTTTCTCTGAAAATCTGATTACCATGGCTGAAATTTAGAATTGCATATAGTTTCTTGTGGTAAAGATACTGCTGTGTGCAGATATGCACAGGTTGAGCTGTCTGAGTCAAGTGCACGCCTTGATTACTTCTTTTATATGCTGGGGCCCAACTTTTCCAGTACAAAGTGGTCCGGGGCCCATTTAAATATTAACAATTTGTATTCAATAAGTCATGAGTTCTTCACAAAGACCTTATATATCATGTGCAGTGTTGGGGTAGTTACTCTAAAAAGTAATTCTTTACTAGTTACTCATTACTTCTGTAAATTGTAATGAAATTACTTAACTCGTTACTGCATTTTAAAAGTAACGCCACTACTTATTACTTTACTTGGCCATAATTCACCGTGTAGACATTGAAAATCATCACTTTAAAACCACTAGAAAAACATGGCTGTATGTGGGAAGAAATAGACACACTTGTCTCATAATCATTTTATCTAGTATTTTTCTAAACCTGGGCGAATCAACCATGGACAGGGGGAGCATGTCTCCTACAATGAACCTGCAACTAGCTTGTTAATTTCTGTCTGTTACCGGCTGCTGCGCTCCAGGAAATGTTGAATAAAGCTTAGCTTGTTTAGGAGGGTCGGCTGCTGAAGGACTCCTTCCACTGACCGGCGAGCAGGATCTTTCATCTCAAGTTTGGACTGAAACTGGACTGAACTGAAAATAATGGAATATCGGCACTGACCAAAAGCCCGTATCTCCGACTCCAGCTGCATTTTTCTTTTTCTTTGGTTGGCGCACAATCAGCTACACGCAAATCCATCTCTATGGCAACGTACCCTGGCAAGCACACACACAGGCAGCAGCATGCGTGCACCACTTAAAACAGATGAGAACTTCACATATAGGCAAACACGGCTCGAGTAACGCAGAAAAACGTGTTATTGTAGTCCAGTTAAGTAATTTGGTTACATTATATTTTAAGGATAACGCACTACTTTATTTCATTACCCAAAAAAGTAATATTGTTACTGTAACACGTTACTCCCAACACTGATCATGTGTTTGTTGAACTGCACATACAATAAGATGCCCAATAGGCTAATAATTTATAGAATAAAATCATGCTTGTACAAAAACACATTTAAAAGCTCAAGTCAGGCTTTTACAAACAAAATCTAGTAAATATAAGATTTTACTACAGCAAAAACAAAGAGGGACTTAAAAAAACTAATGGAAAAAGAGGTAAATTTGATCAATAAAATGATGCAGCAATAAAATATATCCAAAATAATAAAAGCATGACTTTGGGACCATTTTTATCTTCCTTTTTTTATCTTTAAAAAAACTTGTTCAGAACTTTCACTACAGGCTAACAACTAGCTGCGTCTTCTTCTGCTTATTGGTTTTTGTTGAACAACTAACTGACACATTACTGCCACCAAGTGGTGGGATGCTATATTGCAACTGAGCTTCTCATGGACATCAGTTGTATCTTGTGTAAGTTACGCGGTCCTACGGCCTTCATGGCCTACATGGCTGACACAGGCAGAACTGAACGTTTTTTGCAGCCCTCTAGATCTGCAAAAGACGAAGCCGAAGAATCACTGATGCTTAAGGCAGATTTATACTCGCGCAGTCTCTGCGTCACCTCTGTAGGCGCTGCATAGCTCTGCAGAGGCCCGACTTACACCTCTTCCATAACTGGCATGCACCCCTGCTGCGCAGACTGGTCAATTTAAGATTACGAGTTTACAGATTTCTGGTCTTTCTCGCTGAGTTTGTGTAGTAACCGCCATTTTTAAGAACAACACCCAAAGGCTCAAGTTGAAGCTGATCAAATTATTTCTTTGTTTTCTTCCACAAGCTAATAAAGACACTGAACCATACTGGACGCTATTGTTGTTTTAAAACAGAAAATACCTCCCGAACTGAAGTGAACCATCAAAAGAACTTCGACCTGGTGAGTTTACCGGCCGATACCACCCCTGCTGCCACCTTCAGGTTAGGAGGAGAAACTGTAACACAACACCAAAAAGACGCGCACCCCCTACGCTCGAGTGCGAGAGCAAACTCACCAGCGTCAGCTACGCCATAGACACTTCACACCTAGTGAAAAAGGCCCTTCTTTCTCGGAAGTTTGATTCAGGCAGGACTCTCTTCTCAGCTGCTGGTGAAATTTTACAGAGCCTTGGTGTGACGGTGTGGTATGGCTGCTGCACAGCACAGGACAAGAGGAACTTAGCCTGAGTGGTGAGGACAGCTCAGGGGATTGTGAACTGCCGTCTACCAGATCTGGATTCCACCTACACCTGTCCAGTAGAGGGCCAGACGCATTGCAGCTGACTCCACCCACCCGGGCAATGCAGTGTTTGTACCGCTTCAATCAGGAAAGCGGTCTAGGAACATTAAAACCACCACAAAAAGACTCAGAGACAGCTTCTTCCCCAGAGCTGTAAAATCAATGACCCTCAGATTGGTCTGATAAAGAGAAAATATGCAGTGAGTAGCAGTAGTCTAGTCTAAAATGACTTGTTGATGGTCAGAGGTGAATGGGCAGACTGGTTAGAGATGGAGTGAGAATGTCTGCTTCTCTGTCTGTTTTGGTCCTGCATTGGACTGATGACCTGTCCAGGGCGTTCCCTGCCTCTTGCCTAATAATTGCTGGGATTGGCTCCAGCCCCCCTGTGACCCCACATTGGAAGAACAGGTAGAAAATGCATGGATGAATGGTTGGTGAAGCTAGAAAAGCAACAATTACTGAGATAATCACTGGTTCCAACCAGCTAAGAACTGGAAACTGAGGTAACGATTCACACAGACTCACCGCAACTGGACAATAGAAGATGGAAAAACATTGTCTGGTCTGTTGAGTCTCCATTTCACTGCAACATTCAGATGGCAGGGTCAGAATTTGGTAGAAACAACATGAAAGCATGAAACATTTTTCTTGGTACACTTAGTACCAATGTAGCTTAAAGTTTACACCCCAGCTTTCTGAGTACTGTTGCTGATTATGTTCATCCTTGTATGACCACAGTGTACCATCTTCAGATGGCTACTTCCAGCAGGATAATGCACCATGTCACCAAGCTCAAATCATCTCCAACTGCTTTCTTGAAAATGACAATGAGTTCACTGTACTCCAATGGCCTCCACCGACCAGATCTTAATCCAACAGAAACATAATATTGCCATCATGGATGTGCAGCCGACAAATCTGCAGCAACTGTGTGATGCTGTCATGTCAACATGGAGCAAAATCTCAGTGCTAGCAAGGTGGCCCTGATAAAGTGGGGGCAGTATATTTATAGCAAGTGTCAAACTCAAGGCCTGTGGGCCACATATGGCCTGTGAATTAATTATTTTGCTGACAGAGCAATAGATAAATAGATTAAATTGTAAAACTTTACTATCACTTGAGTTGTGTTGCATATTTCCATGCAAGATATATAACATTTTACACTAGAACTGCAAGAAATTTTAAATAACAAAACAAATAGAATGGAGTCTCAGTCTCATTAACAATGAATGAAAACCAAACAACCAAAAACAATAACTATGATGGATAATAAAGTCTGTTCTGTAAACAAAATTGTCCTTCAAAAAATATATTTAAAAAAATATTAAACATAAGACTCAGACAGGAAAAAACGGCAAAGCTGCCAGTTAATACCAGTGTATTTATAAAAAAAACAAAAAACTAAAGTACGTATATAAGTATAAGAGAGCATTTCAGTAGAGAAGGTACGAGAGGTAGGGCTTTGCGACTAATCAAATTTTAATCACAACTACGATCTGGGTTTTCAACAATCATAAAAATGAAATGGTCCGATTGTTTTGCTCCTTCACAGTTTACTCTTGTGCTGTTTTCAGCTGGAAATCGAGCTCCACCAACACCGCTGCGCTCTGCTCTGCTGCAGACTCCTCCCACTGCTTCAGACTCCTCCCACTGCTGCAGACTCCTCCCACTGTCCCAGCCGCTTTGGTTTAATTCAACTCCAGATCCAAACACCTCTCATGTTATGGGCTGGACACACGGGAGGCGACGTCGCTCCTTCTCTATTAATTTTCTATGGAACTTGCGCGATGAGGCGGAAATTGCTGCCCTCCTACAGCCGAGCGACAGGCGACATTCGTGCATGTGAAATGTTGCCCTCGTTCATGTAGACGTTTGTTACGACGTGACACAAGGAAATAGAAAATGTACAATTTTTGCGAGTCGTGACTAAATAATCCACCAGCGCCTAAAGACTGAGAGAGATAACAAACGTAACTTTGTTATTCTCGCCAAAGACCAGCTCAGTTAACATAGTGAACAACCCGGGATTTAAGAAACTCATCAACACTTTGGACAAACGGCATCACAGCCATCTCGTCACTATTTTAACCGCGTGTCTCTTCCTGCCCTGTATGATGAGTGTCATGAGGGTGTTGGGAAGGACGTAGCTACAGTCCAATGTTTCACCACCGCTACGGACCTGCGGTCAAGCCGCACCATAGAGCCAAATATGACGCGGATTTCAACGTAAAAATGAAATGTCTCCAGTCTAATTTATTCCAGATCACACCTGGCAGAACATAGCTGCTGCTGGTTTAAGACAAACAATAGCTACTGGGACCTGGTGGAAAGAAACTAGTCTGTATTACCACAGACAACGCTTATCTCTAATATCTCTAATCGTGTTAGATAATTGAGATCTCAATTTCAATCAAAATAATTGTGATTTTCATTTTTCCCATAATCAAGCAGCCCTAAAGAGAGGTTTTACTATAACGTGTGAATGATTTCACTATGATATATGAGAGGTTTTAGTATACTGTGTGAATGGCATGAATTTCACATGTGTCTGTGAGAGGGTAATTGTGAATAATGTGTCAAACGGCCCCTCATACAAATCGCAAGTCTCACTGCCGATGCGTGAGAGTAGGCAGCCCTGTAAAACAAATGCGGCATAGCGGCTCACACAGGTGCTTCACCGCAGGCCCATTGAGAACATGGTAGAGATGATGCAGAACAACATCTAGAAGTACATTAAATGCTGCATTAACTGTCCCTTGGACCACGTTTACCCAAGGGAAGGTCAGTTAATACTAAATATTTGTAAGCATTGGCTTGCTCAGTCAATAACTATACAATACAAGCGGGAATATTTCAGGCATAGTCGTGAATGGTGATCAGTCATGATTAACTTGTAAGCTGTGATTAACTGATTGAAATTTTTAATCATTTGACACTACTTATTTTAGTTTTTTTTTTTTTAAGCTTATTTATTTTAGATTATTTTATTAGACCATATTTAAGTTAATTTAGCTTATTTTAATATATCTTTTACATAATGTATTTATAGCTATTAAACACACTGTTGATCTGATGATGCCGATTTTCCATACTGACATGCTGTCAGTTGTCAAATTTAAAACTCATTTATTCATTCCTTCGGTTGCCTGCCATGAAAGAGCCTAAAACTCAGTAATGGATATTGTGACAATATGAATTTCTCAAAGGTTTATACAGGCTCTTAGAAAAAGTAGAAATCTGGTGTTTTTCTACTTTTTGTCCTCACATGGCATTGATCATATGTCACTTGATGCAGGTAAGAAGAACAGGTTGTTAAAATGGAGAACTGTGACTACGTGTGTGTAGATGTTTTCAGTATTTAAACAGGAAACTCAGTGAAATGCTTTTTGGTCTGGACCAAACATACATTTTCTGCATGTGATCATTGTACATCACCAACTCATTATTCAGATTTAAGGTAAGATAAACCTTGATGCCAGTTGTTTTTACTTGCTTAGTAGCAGCAGATGCTCCAGAAAATTTCACTGCTGCATTTGCACATCATCACACCTGCTGGTGTTGTGGATATTTTACTGCAGGGATGTTAGGCAAATTTCTGAAATGAGTCTTGTAGACATTTATGTTGCCACATGACAGTACTACAGAACATTTCTAAAACATTTAAGGACATGCGTAAAAGCAGCTTTAGAAACGGTGACCTCTGCAAAAATGATTCCTATAGAATAGACAAAACAGCTGAGGGACTGACATGGGATTTGGATCAAGTGGCTTTGACCCAGGGAACACAGGGTTTAACTCATCTTAAACAATAAACTGCAGCTAAACTAATAGCTGTATACCAAAGCTGTTATGGTGAATAAAATGTTGCTTTTGTGTAAAGCTCTGTGGGTATACTGTAATAACACCAGATGTGTACCCTTATTTCTTATCTGTGCTGTTGGATCAGGAAGAGGGGAATAAAATGCAAAGTGCTTTTTATATTTCACTGAATGAATGCTTCAGAGTTTAAGAGGACTCATAAAAGCTGCTTAATGTTTAACCGGTAAACAGAGAGCACATAACAAAGTTAACACTTAACTTTAAAGTTTTAGTCCTCTCAAACCTGAACATTTTGCAACAATTTCACCAAAACTTTTCAGCTAAGACACTTATGGTGCGACAGATCATGATGAAACTTAATTGTAAATCATCAGCTTGTCATTAATTGAGTAATAGAAAACCACAGTCAGCGTACTGTCAGGCCATCGTTTTCCTCTTCAGTGATCCACCTTCTAATCCCCATATTGAGGTCAGGCTAGAGAGTTTTGAATCTAGGCTACAGATGTTTTAAGTAATCACTTTCTTCATATTTCAAGCCAAAAACAACTAGATAATAAGACAATGCATTGTATAAATATTTCAATAAAAATAATTTCAGCTCTCTTCCAAACAAAACTGTCTACTTACTACCGTCACTTCCAAAAAAGTGTTATGTCCTTTTGTGAGTCTAGTTAAAACTGTCTTGATTTGACACCTTGCCCTCTTCCTACACTTCCCGCTACATGCCATTAATATCACAGGTCACTGGCCGCCATGAAAGATAATACAAAGTTTAAGCCTGATAAGAAGCTTATAGGAGCTGGTTGCTTCCCAGTGTCAGGGTTTGTCACAAGTACTGGGCAGGTCCCTCTGCTGTTTGCATAGCAACGATTTTTCAGCTCCAATCACAGTATGCATTATCTGCTTTGTTTCCAAGCTCTTTTTCCATTTACTTTTTGTGATGATTCACTGTGAGAACCCGGAAATTCAACCACACACAGGAGTAGCAATTAACCAGATTTATTTAAACAAGAGTCCGGGGAAACTCAAGTGCAGCCACCTAGTCCTGAAGGGGGAAGGAAAGGAGTTGAAACAGTCCAAAATCCAGAGGCAAGGTCAGAAGGCAGGCAATGGTCATAACCATAATCCAGAAATCCAACAGAACCAGGCAGGAGGTATCCGACAAGGGCAAGGCAAGAGGGTAAATCCAAGGACAAAGCAGTAGGCAATCTGTAGACAAAAACTGGAAGGCTGGATTTCAACTTGGCAGGTTGCTGTTGCTGATAATCTGGCAGAGAAGTAGGAACTGAAGGGATTATAAGTAGAGCAGTGACTACAGAGAAACCCAGGTGGACTGAATTAGACTAATTGGCCTGTCAGAGCAGGTACCATGGCAGAGGGAAAGTGCACTAGACAAACCCATGTGACTTAGATCTACTGATGAGGCCAGGCAGGGCAGAGAACATGACAGTAACACCCCCCCCTCCAACTGGAAGGACCACCCGGCTGGGCAGGATGACGATAAAAGTCTTGAACAAGGGACCGATCAAAAACAAACCGGGCAGGGACTCAGGAGCGCTCCTCCGGCCCATAACCCTCCCAGTCAACCAGGTAGTGCAAAACAGAACGTGGACCGGCTTGACCCGGGAAACATGAAAGGTGGGGCACACCCGGAGGGCCCTAGGCAGCTGAAGACGCACCGCCACTGGTGATAGAGAAAGGGCCGGTGAACCCGGGGGCCAACTTGCGATTCTCAACACAAAGAGGAAGATCCTTAGTCGACATCCACACTTTCTGCCCTACCCGATACACTGCTGCGGGGAGTCTCCGGCGATTGGCATTCCAGGAATACACTACTGACATCTTTAACAGGGCAGCACGGTCCCGCCTCCAAACCCTTTTACATCGCAGGGCCGCCATGTGGGCAGAGGGGACCGAGGTGTTGCATTCCTGGAGGTCGAAGACAGGCGGCTGAAACCCATACACCGTGTAGAGACAACCCTGTGGCACTGGAGGGAAGTGAATTTCGAGCGTATTCCACCCAAGGGAGGGACTGCAACCACTTAGTGGGATCCCTCTCACACAACATGCGGGGCTTAGTGTCCACCTCCTGGTTGAGGCGCTCCGTCTGCCCAGCCGTCTGAGGATGGTAGCCGGACGAGAGGCTCACCTGGACCCCCAGCAAGTTGCAGAACTCTCTCCGGTCAGAGACAATGTCCAGAGGAAGTCCATGTAAGCGGAACACTTCCCGGCCTAAGATCTCTCCCAGCTCCTTAGAAAATGGGAGTTTTACAAGAGGTACCAAGTGAGTCATCTTTGAAAAACGGTCAACAATGGTAAGAATTACAGAGTGATTATTGGAGACGGGCAGACCAGTTATGAAATCCATGGATAAGTTAGACCATGGGCGACTAAGGAATTGGGAGTGGTCGCAGGAAGCCAACTGGCAGGCAATGGGAAGACTTGGCTTGGGAACAGACTCGACATGATGCGATGTACTGCTTGACGTCCGTGACCAAGGTGTCCCACCAGAAACGGCCCTGGATCACTGACAGCGTCTTTTTCACTCCTGGGTGACAAAATAAATGTGAACTATGGCAAAATGATAGTACCTCTGGAACTAGGTGATTTGGGACGAAGAGGCGATCCTTGGGACAGCAGTACTCCGGAATGGGGTGTTGCTGGTGGGTCTCCCGTACCTGCCGTTCCAAGTCTGGTGATTGGGGAAGGATCTAGTCCGATCCTCTGCCTGCCCCTCCACTGGAACCTCATTGAGTCTTGAGAGCACATCTGGCTTCGTGTTTTTAGTCCCTGGTCTGTGAGACAGGGTAAAATTAAACCGGGGAGTCCGGCGGGTCCGACCAAGCTGCATGGGCTCAGCAGAGTCCCACGAGGGCGATGTCACAGGAGGTAGCGCCATTGGGTTGAAGCGTTGCCGGGTCCCGGGTTCAGAGCGAGGCCCCTGGATGGTTCGACTCCTTTCCGTTCTCCGTTCATTAAGTCTTTGATCGATCCTGGAGGAAAGTGTCTCCAGCTGGGCCAGGCTCTTGGGAGCATCTTGGGTAGCAAGCTTATCCTTAATTTCCTCGTTCATTTAGACATTTCATCTCACTGTAAATGCATACGCATACATAAGTGAGATTATCCAGAACTTCAGATGCATGTGCATTGTGTCTAAAAGGTGTTGTGTTAAAAGTTCAAACATGAACAACAAACTTAATAACACACTTAAAATACAAGGATTCTGCTGAATATGACGAACTGAAGTGAATTAGAGCAGTGGTTGACATTCTGGGGTCCGGACCCCCCAAGGAGGCCCCTTAAAGAGCACAGGGGGTCCCTGAGGTTTTGAACATTAACAGCCATTGCAATTAATGTCCACACATTGTCCCTATTTTAAGACAAAAAGTCAGACTTTCTGTTAATTTAATCAACCTTGGCTTTATGGAAGGACAGGACTCAGCCAGTATGGTTTCAGCACGGGGTGGGGCAGGGCGTCCATGACTTTCAGTATATGCATGAAGGGGGTCCCGAGGAAAAAAGGTTGGGAACCACTGAATTAGAGCATAGAAACAGCAGCCAGAGTTATCTTTTATCTAAGATAAAATTAAATATATTACAACTTATTCTTAGTTCTCGTTTCTCTACATAATCTGTTCAGTGCTGAATGTGTGAGAAAAGTATTGTAACTTGTTTTGGAGAACATTTTCATATCGTTTAATAGACAATGTAATGTTTTCAACACACCATTAAATAAACTGTGAAATAAAAAAAAAACACAAGGTTTTGGTTTGTGCTGTTGTTTCTAGAAGTAAACTGACATATTTGTCAGTTTTAAGGAAGCGTAAATGTGTGTGTTTTGGGGTGGGGAAGGTGGGGTGGAAGGCTTTTTGTGGTTTGCTAAATTCTGTTTAGTTTCTGTTCAAATAGCACTATTTCATTTAAAGTAAATACATAATCAATTGTGGCATCATAATTTTATTAACTTGTTTAAACATTAATATAAAAGCCAAATGTTTGCTGACTACAGAAAAACTTCATTTATTAAAATTATATGATTGCTTCACATTAAGATATGAAAAAAACAAAAGAAGCTGGATTAAGTATTTGGAGTTGCAAAAGTAATTAAAAACTTTTTATTATTAATTTTTTAAAAATGTCACCAATTTTGTTCATAACTTTTATGGACAGAATTTATAGGCGCATCCGAGGTGTTGAGGGGATCCGGTTTGGTGGCCTCAGGATTGGGTCTCTGCTCTTTGCGGATGATGTGGTTCTGTTGG
>JBAMHW010000001.1:32985694-32997058 GCA_037177495.1 Rhadinocentrus ornatus | reverse complement strand
CCCGAAACCCCCTGTGATCCCAGGTTACATCACTGATGATGTGTCCAGGGGCACCATAAGGTGTATCTAAGAACTTAGGTGCTTTTTCAAGGAAAAAAAAATTGCATTAACTTTTGTCACAAACTTTGATGAAAACATCTACACAATTTTAGGTCTCAGCAAACACAAAGCAATGATGCAGAATCTTGGGGGGGATTGATAAACACAATGCCCTTCATAGCTCCAATCGTAACTCAACTCTTTACCCTAAAACACAACTTGCAGCAAAAGGCCGTAGACCAGGATAGAAACCTGGGCTGGCTGGATCGCACACTCATATGAGTAAATTCTACAATATTCCACATTAAACAGTTTCATTGTCTACATCTGTTATCCCATCAGTGTTTTCCATCGCAGAAATAATAGGCCCATATTTTTAAACATGGAGAGTGGCAGACCAGAAATTAAAGTATCTTTAGAAACTATATTTCTAACCAAATGTTTCTGAGGGATTGGGATGAAAACATTTGACTGTACTGATTGAATATTGAAGTGATTTGGTCCAAGAGTAAAGATGAAAGCTAAAACATTTCTGAAAACATGATGGGCGGCAATGCAGCTAGTGCCACTCACATGTCAGATTGTGAACAGACTATCTGACATGTACAGACACTGACAGTATGACATTTAAAGTTTGAAAGAGAATGAGAGAAGAGGCGCGCTAGCGTCTGTACATACTGTACATACACCCTGAATCACTGATGTCCACTATAAAACAATAAAAACTGTAGATTGTTCATTAAATGCATCCTGCTTGTGCTTCCATCTTACACACACACAACTGACCCTGGTCTGCTCCTTGGCGTTGCTATGACGACAGAGACATTCTGTGACTGCCGAGTCACTGTGAAACAGACTCGGAGCTCAAAGATGAGTAAGGGCTCAAAGAACCGCTCGAAAAATCCAAGCACTGTTCGCAAACAAGTCATATAAAAAGAATTGTTGAACCATGAGCGCAAGAATGGTTGGAGGAACACATGGATGAAATTTATTTTACCCTAATGTGAACAGAGTTTTAACGGTGACAAGTTCAAATGCATGAGATTTGCATTTTTAAAAAAAATGGGGGTTAATGAGAGAAAGAGACACTTTGACTCTCAAAAATCTGCAAGTTCCAGCTCTTTTGCACCCAAGATCCATTTGAAGCCGACTTAAAATCTTCAGATTTTAATATATAATGTGTGTACAGGTAAAATTCTGATCCTGAGACATGCTTGTTTGAGAAATTATCAAAATAATTGTTTGAGCTAGATTTAGAGCGTGGAGGGATTATAGGCAATATTCCGATTTTTCTCTACGTAACCTGTGATTGTGTCAAAACCGTAAAAGATATAAAAATGTCCTTTTAAGTCAGTTAAAATTTAATCTTTTGTGACCCATTTTAACTTTGAATAATTTGTTGCTGCCTTTTACTACTTTTTAATGCTTTCTTTGCATTATCTGTAATGCTTTTAATGTTTTATATAAAGCACTTAGAATTGTTTTGTACATGAAATATACTATACAAATAAATTTGCCTTGCCTTTCCCTTTGCCAAGCTGTATGTCTCCAAAGACGCTTTGATTTTGGGCCTATTTTGGTAAAGTCCCTTTCATTCCTATCGTACGAACAGTCGCAGTTTTTTGCAAATTACATAAACGCTTGTACAGCAAAAGTCAAAGCAGACTATTCCTGATTGAGACGCACGTTTTAATGTAACTTTTTTTGGGAGTAGAATTGAAGCTACGGGTGAAAGTCCTGACAAAGCGATAGTGTTTGCCTTGTGCTTAGAGCACTGGCAACCGTAATTACGAGCACCCTGGTCTGCTTGCATTCTGATTGGTTAAAGGCTGTTTGATAAAATCATGGCTCACAGACCATTAAGCTGAATCTGAATATTATGTATGTGTGTTGACATAATATGTATTGTATTTGTGTGTCCGTGTAGATGTGAAGTGAACCTGTCTGGTGTTCCTTTCAATGAGAGGCTGGTGTTCACACACTCACTGCACCACGGCAGGGGACGCTTGGTCTTTCTGATCACACTGAATACGTGCAGCGGCGTTTCCATCTCCGACCTCTGCGCAGCACCACTGGATGAAGCTAATGAACGACAAATCCAGCTGAGCAACTATGTCAGTATCTGTACTATTCACTAGTGTCTGCTTTCCTTTGGTTGCAGCAGAAAAATGTTCAACTGAATCCAGATTTGTTGCCCTGCAGGAAGCTGCCATTGCAGGAAGATAAACTGTAGCCATGTGGGGGTGAATGTTTCGCGTCAAAACTCAGGCTATGATATCCAAGCCACAATCAGTTGGCATTAGGGGCCACACACAGTGGTGCCAAGAAAACAGTTCTCAAACCGCTACACCACCAGCCTCCTGGATTATTGACCCAAAGCAGGTTGGCTTCACTGATTCAGGAGAAGCTGGTGATGCCAAATTTTGATCCTGCCATCTGCAGCCTCTGTGAAAATTGAGATGTATGAGATTGAGCTACACAACTAAACTCTAGAGACTACATGAAAATCCCATGGGATCAGCATTTTCAGAAATACTTAAACCACTCCGTCTGCCACTAATAATCATGCCACACTTGAAGTGAGACACTGCTTGATAAAAATATTAACTAATGTTCCTGACCTGCTACCATGTACAAGTATATGCTGCCATGGCTGATTGGATAAATGAATAAAAAAAAGAGGAGTGCAGGTGGTACAGATAAAACGCAGTATAATCACAGAATTTATGTATGTATGGAGGAGAAACCTAGCACTGAGAAGTTGAGCCAATAAGCGTAAACTGATAATCAGTGTGGAAATGATAGCTTGAAAGAGACTTTTGCATCATTGTAGAGCTTTTTGTAGCCCTCTTCTTATCTGTGCTGAAGGGCCAAGAGATGGCAGTATCTCCCTGGTAAAACACTGAGTCGTTTCTGCTACATCTGTTTCCAGAAATGGCAGGATTTCATGAACTTGGAGTCATCCTTCAAGTAAAGACGATAGATACCTTGATAGAAACAAGGCTGTTCTGAGAAGGCCTACACATTGAAAAGAAACCAAGTGTCACATGCAGCCAGTGGGTAAACTGTAATTCATGTTGTACAGAAACAAGGAGGGAATAAATGCTGTTTTGGAGAAAGCAGCCCATTATAGTCTGCCATAAAAGTTGTAATGAACAGCTTTGACATGAAGTGCTGTGCTGCTTTGTACATGTTAGATTGGCAAGGATGGATGCACATAATTCCAGAAAGGTTTGAATTGACTTGCAGAGACTTGAATCTTGCTTGTGATGTTTATAATTAGTCAAAGTCTGCATTTATAAGGATTTATTGTTAGTGGTGTGAAATGTAGCTGCAAGTATGGACTGTTCTGGGACGACTTGTAGCTGCGATTGTAAATTCCTAGTTTTTAGATCAACGTTTTCTGATTCAACTCAAAAGAAGAAAACTTACTTTTGTTGTCATTGCATGCAATAAAACATCCAGATGGTTGTTATGAATGGTATTAGTATAATTAAAAATATTTTGTAGTATTTGCTGAAGTATGTGTGAGTGTACTTAAATGTTTTGTGATGCTTCCAACCTCCATGTTGTCTTCCCAGAGTCTGAAAAGTTCCCTGAAGAGCCTTTGTGATGTTGGTTTCCTTCAAGTCAAAGTTATTAAAGCTGCAGATCTGCTGGCTGCTGATTTAAACGGTAGTTTTGTATTTTATTCTGTCTTTAAACAAAAGTTTTTTTTAGGTTGGCTTTTAATTTTAAAATGTGTTTTGCAGGTAAGAGTGACCCATTTTGCGTGTTGGAACTGGGGAATGACCGACTGCAGACCCACACTGTCTATAAGAACCTCTACCCAGAGTGGAATAAAGTCTTCACATTGTTAGTTTGAGTTTCTCTTTTTGTCATTTAAACTGAAGCTGTGCTGCTGTTTACTGCTATCTGACCGCCTTGTTTTCCTCTGCAGCCCTGTCAGAGATATTCATGATGTTCTGGTTGTGACGCTCTTTGATGAGGATGGAGACAAGGCGCCAGACTTTCTAGGAAAAGTTGCCATTCCCCTGCTCTCGGTACACACTGCCTCACTAATGCAGACAACAATATACCAATCTATTTGCACTCTGTGTCTGAATTAAAGTGAAGAGGCCGATAACACGTCAGCAGGTTGAAGACTTGCTAAGATGTAATCCAGCATGACTGATGGTCAGGTTCATGGCTGAGTTCAGCACCTGATGCCCTTTCTGTCCTGCAGATCCGCAGGGGACAACAGATCACCTTCCCACTGAAGAAGGAGGACTTGGGTGGGCTGTCGAAGGGGAACATCACTCTGGAGCTGGAGGTTATTTTTAACCCTGTAAGTAAAAGTTCACCCCACAGTGAAGACACAAGGACATAATGGCTTTGAAAGACTCAAGCATTATGACTACCTCTGGTTTTTTTGTCAGGTCAGAGCAAGCATAAAAACCTTCCAGCCGAGGGAGAAGGGTTTTATGGAGGATAATCCCAAATTCTCCAAAAAGGTTAGACATTATGTTTGATTTTTCTTTTTAATTTAGGGAATTTGCTCTTCCAAAGTAGCATTTACTTTTACGATCCATTCAATTTTTTTATTTGAATTAAAAAGAGTATATTTTGATTGTTTTAAGCAACTAATGTCAGACACTCTCCTGTGTTTTGAGCAGCTTCTGTTTTCTGTGTTAATTAAAACATTTCTTTATTATTTTTAAATTAATTAAATGTTAAATTTTTGGGAAAAATGTAAGAAAATTGTAATGAAGTTTGTGAGTTTAGCTCTGTCTGTTTAAATGACTGAAACAAAAGGAAAGAAATGGGAGACAAATGATATCAGTTAGCATGTTTTTCTAATTACCTCGTTATAAAGTGGACGTTTGCCTGGTTTAGCCAAACTGAGCTTTAATTGAGCCCAACTGTGACTGAATTCCTGCTCACTGTTCTGCTACATTAGCTTGATATACAGTGTGCAAGACAGGGTGCGAGACAGGGTGCCTGACTGTCTGCGCTTCCCACAAAGACTCATTGTTGTCAGACAATACGTTGCTCGCTAACGCCAAAATTGGCTTCCACGCGGAGGACTCTGCTTGTAACGTGCAGGTTGTAATGTTGGAAGTCTTGTTTGACAAAATCAGGTCAGATTACTGACATTTTCTTGCCTCTTTCTGACCACAAAGACTCATGCCAAAACACACCAGCCCCTCTCGCTGTTTCGTTAGCAGACTGGATGTTTCTTTCTCGGCACGAGAGGAATGTCTCATGAAACCCATTCTGACTGAAAATATCATGCACTGTAACTTCATGCATCCACTGCTGTATTTATCTGCTTTGTGTGTTTATTGTCTTTATCTTTCAGGCTCTGGCCAGAAACGTGCTGCGTGTTCAGACACTTTACAGGGCTATCATGTCGACTCTGCATTACATCAAAAGCTGCTTCCAGTGGGAGAGCGTTCAGAGGAGCCTGCTGTCCTTCCTGGTGAAGTGCTTTAACAGCTTATCAACACAATATCAGCATTTCCCTCTTGTTTTCCCTCTAAGGCTGCAGAACACAACTGCAGTCTGGCCAACCCCTACTTGAACTCTCCTGGAGAGAATCTTAATCAATACAGCGTTGGACTCAGCAGAAACACAGGCTTGGCCCGGCTCTTTGTTGGAGTAGATGCTTTCAGTGTTGCTTGTCTCCTGGATGCAGAGTTAAGCCTCAGCTGGAGAGAGTAGAGTCCCAATGGAGTCCAGATAGTCTATTTTTGTTCAACTTCCCTGACAACTCATTAACCCTCTGTCCAGTCTGTGTTCAGTTTGATTTGGGCCCCATAATGCAGACAGAGGTTTAATTAAAAGCCTCTCCTGATAAGGCGGATTCTCCTTCCTGTCATGGTTGAATATAAATGTTAAGCAAGTGTGGAGACGGAAACATTGAGGTAGCCTTTTAGCCTCTGTCTTTGAACTGCAAAGTAAAGTGAACACGGATCTTTTCGTCATTACTTGCTCACTGATCTGGCTTGATAAAAATGGCATACAGCAAGTTGTTCATTAACTATGCAAGCAATCAAGGTCATGGAAAGTTCTTTTTGTTATTACAGTGCTCATCCTGTAGATGGCACTAAAGTTTTGTTCTGTTGCAGGACTGAAGGAGATCCAGAATAATAGCTAGAAGTACAGTTTGTTCAGTTTGCTGTGGAAAACTGGGAGTTTTAGTAGAGATGTAACTGAACAGAAGCAACTCTCTGGTTTGCTTTGAGTCATGCATTTAGTTCCACACGGTCAGATTATATTGAATTAAACTGCTAACCTGGTCAGCTTAAGTTATATACAATATTGCTTTAAATAAAAAATGCCATGACAAACACTCTTTCATCCCCCGCATGTACCACTCATCTTTACTAGGTATAATATTGCTGTTTTCACCTGACAGCTCAGTGTACATGCCAAAATAGAAATCATATAAGCAAATGTGCAGCATAGAGACACGTCCTCCCACTGCGTCTCTGTGTTTGAAAGACAGTACCATCTGTAGTCTTGTTTTCACACCAATGCCGCCGTCTTTTCAAGCCTCAGTGAGAAGAAATAAATGGCTGCTTAATGCCACCACATAAGCGTAATGAATCAAAGTTTCCCTCTCTATGACAGGATACAGTGACGAACCACCTGCACCATCTGCCAGCTGTCAGACGGAGCTGATACAGTCAGTGTGTCTTTGTGGGTGCTGGGTTTTTTTAGTGAGAAGCCTCATGGCGACGCGGTCTCATCCTAACCGGTGAACTAAGATGTTTAATTTCTGCTGCCTTTAATACTACTGGTGAAAACATCAGCTGCTTTTTTTTTTTGTATTAATCTTCTCTAAACCCGAACAAAGATGCAGCCTGTTCCCAAATAGCACCTCCCATCTTTCCCACATCAACCATTGCCCCACCCAAAAGCATAAGCGGAGATGGGGTCACTATAAATTTCTATCCACATAATAAACTGGGTTTTCCACTTTCCAAACCTTACAAATGGTAAGGTTTTGGACATAACAGAAAGTATTATGAGACGTCTGGGACACTAACACAAACAGCGATGCTTCATCAAAAATGTGTGTAACCAGTCTCGTTTCCTAACAGGATACATTACTTTTAACAGTGGAAGCTGCTGGGGATAAACAGTGCAATTATTGTATCAGTGCTTTAACAACCTAGACAGTTTTTACATCAGTGAACAACCCATTCGGTATTAAAGAACCAGAATTTATGGCACATTTTAAGAATTAGCATATTATTCCTTTTAACTTTAACACACATTTATAAAGTGATTTAACCTCTTCTTAATTAGAGCCCCCTGTACAGGGGCAACACGAGACACATGCAGAACAGAAGATCTTTGCAGACACTAGGAAGCAGCAATCCTTAGATGTAGCGTACCAAAATGATGGGTAGAAACTTAGCTGAAAGACTCAACCAAGCAATTTTATATAAACGAAACATAATTCGAGCCCTAAGTTATTAAATAAGAATGTAACATTAACATGAGAACAGCACTGTCCTCCTTAGAGCTTCTGCTAATTTCTGCACAAACAAGGTGTCATATAGTAGACTGCTGATTGCAAAGATGTCAGTCTCATCACTATGGGAAGATAAAAAAAATCATAAATTCTGTCTTACTTTTGCTGTTTCGTAGTAAAAAAAAAAAAAAAAGTAAAAAAAAACTACTAATGACTTCTCCTATTACTCTCCATTTGTTTGAAATGAATCATGAAGGTCCTGCTAGTTTTCATGGAGATGAAGGGGGTATTCTCTCTTCCTGTGATATAACATCTTGTGGCTCTCTTCTTTCCCTGAGTTCTCCTGAATGATGATTGCTAGGTGTTGATTACCAACATCGGCCGATGGGTTCCTGAGATATTTACTTACGTAACCTCTCATCTGTAAAACTGCTCAGGTTCACTTTACTTTCGCACAGCTCCTCATCAGAGATTACTTTACTAATTCCTAGATGAACTGGGCTGCTACCCTCTGGTTTTTGGAGGAGCTAACTATTTACATTTTCTACTGTGTTCCAGGGGAATTTTCAGTAGCACATATCTTCATTCTGACACTTCTGTAGTAATCTCACATTTCTCAGCGTTTGGCCCTTGTAGTTGTGAAGATAGACTTGACTTATTTTGGGTATGTCATTTCAGACAGGAGGCAGAAAACAGGCCTTGCCAGATGGGGTTAATTGGCTGTGGCTCATAAGTTTTTAGCTCATATTGGTAAATTTATGGTAAATGCTGGGAGGACTTTTTGTGCGTGCTGTTGTTACAATAAAGTTTAGTAAAGTAAACTCAAAATTTATTACTTTAAAACACGAATAACGTGTGGAAATTCGGCTGCTTTCTGCTAATCTACACCCCCACTTTCCAGTTCAGTAGCACTCTCAGCTCTTGTCGAGGATTTTTTTTTTCTTGAGATTTTTGTGATCCGTTTGTGTCCCTGGAGCCCCTTTTGCTGTCCAAAGCTGTGTAATGCTTCTCAAGCTGAAATGAGCTGCAATTATCACCATCTTCATGGTCTGAGTATACATTTCCACCAAAGCGTGACTTGCTTTCCCCCCCTGATCCACAATCCCTCAGTCATTACAAAGTCCTCACTAATAAAACATAACCCTGCCAGCAAGGAACTTGTTTCATCTCGTCTCCCAGGCACCGTTTTGGCTTGTGATAACACAGACAAGAGTGTGCTTGGCTCTTTGCACATTAAAACCGGTGGTGGCTGTGGCTGTGGGAGGGGGAGGTTTGATCTGATATCTTTTATGTCAGTCGGTGCCTCAGAAGAGAGTATGATTTTACCAGATGTTAACCTCTGTCTCTTTTTTTATTAGCTTATAAAAACCTGTAAACCCCTTCCAGTACATTTTGGCTCACAGCCACTTTGGCCTGTGCTGCCTATTTTTTATTTATTTATTTTTGTTTTTTTTTTTTCCCTCCAGATATTAAATTGAAACATGACAGACCATACTTTATCCTCTTATGTGTTTTACCTAAACCCCAAAACGTGGAACATGCATCATATGTGACAGTATGGATGTTAATGACATTTACACACAGCCTCCCTGCGGCTGAAAATGGATCAAATGTAATGGACACAAGAAAAGTTGGAGCAATTAGACCTATGTGGCTAATGTCAATACATGTGCAGAGGATCGAGTTGAGACGGAGTTAGTCCAGCTGTACAATTATTGGTACTGCACATCATGTGCGGATCAGGACTTCATTAGCGAGACTAACCTTACAGTAGCAGATGCAAGCATCCAGGATGTGATTTTTCTTTACTAATATCCGACCTTTTGCCCCCTCTGCCTGCAGGGTTTTGTTGTGACAGTGTGGTGCTGGGAGTTGTACATGTTACCCGTCTTCCTGGTCCTGCTCATCTCATGGAACTACTTCCAGATTCGCTTTGGACGTGTCAGTCAGGATGTGGTGAGTCCTAAGCCGCTTTATCAGCCTCAACTTGCTGGCTTCTTTTCACACTCTTTTTTTCCCCTCTTTATTTTTTAGAAAAATAATCACAAGCCAGCATGTTCCCATAGCAACCAGTTGAACATGGCCTCATAAAACATAATAATAAAATAACACATAATACAAAAGCATAGAAAACTCACTGAATAGACTAATGTAGCAGAGCATTATACTGCAAGCCAATTTACAGCGCTTGTCCTTTCCTAACAGATTTATTTATTTTTTCTTATCTCCCTATGGGGTTTTTTTTCTGCCTCTGCTGCACTGTGATTGGTCTGTTGCTTGGTTCTTGTTTTGACGGGTCAGATTAGAAAAAAAAAGGTTTAACACTCTCTTTTGAAAAGGTCACAACACAGTGGTTTTTTCCCCCAACCATGACCACTCTCTGTCTCACTGAGGAAAATGTATTCTGTGCCCAGCAAAGATAAACAGCTCTGTGTGGTGAATATTGGGATGGCTGCTCAACACAGACTGTAGGAAATCACATAAGCCAAAGGTCTGTTCACACAACAGTGTACTTTGTTCTAAAATCAGTGAAAAATCCCCCAAATAAAACCAACTATTATTATTAAAAGCCAATTAATAGCAATACATTTTTAATTGTTTTTTTAAAAAAAAGTATCACAAAGTTGGGAATAAATATTGTCTTTATAATGAGAATTAATCCCCAAAAATGTAAATAATAAATAGCTAAAAAAGATCAATTTATCTCTTTGAAAGTTTATCATTTATGATCAAAAAGAGAAAAAAAAGCTGAATTAGTGACGTTAGTAAAATGGATTTTAAGTTCCTGGTGAGGTGTGGTTTAATAAAGCAGTTAAACGTGAAGCAGCAAAACTGAGACAATAGGAGTAAAAAGCAAAAATTAAAATGATCTTGTTCTCCAGGACGTATCATCATTGCACAGTCATGCAGCATTAAAGCAGCAAGACGAGGATTCCTCCGAACTTCTAGGAAAAAAGCTTAAATATAATGTAAAAAATGTTTGGTTTGGACTTTAGGTGTTTCAACATAATGGGCTTTGTGAAAGTGATAGATCTTATCTTTAGGTTACAACAAGCTTATTAAAATGGAATAAAACACAATGATTCTCTTTTTTGCCAAATTTTCTGTGTAAACAAAAACAGGATCTAGAACAATGAACTGCAGCCAGATCACTGTAAATGTCAAACTGTAGCATCAACACTGCCTCCTGGAGGCTGTGTTTCTAATAAGCACAACTTTCTGGGATAATTTGGCTAGTTTATTATTTTAGATGTGACCACAGATGTTACTCTGCACAGCAGCACAGGGAGCAAGTTGCTGAACTCTTTCTCGTGACCATGATAGTAGCATCACATCTGTGCCAGGATAAAACTCATTTCAGGCAATCCTGAACGTTAACTAGGCACTTTACCAAGAACTCAAAATCCAGATGTTGGAAGGGAGTTGGGTTTTATTTTTACCCATGTAAAGGTAAAAAAAAAACAGACCTATTTTTTTCTGTTGAGCCTTTTCCTCCCTTTGTTTACTTTTTAATGCTAATCAGTCTTACATTTTGAGTGGTCCTTCTAACCAACACACAAACCAGTCATACAACACTCCTGCCTATAATTATGGAAAAATAACTTGTGTAACAAAATCAGAACAGTACTTATTTAAAAAAAGACCAAAACGAAATAAAACTGGGTATTTATGTTAAATTTATAATCCAGCAAAATGTAGGAATGCATCGATACCAATATCGGATATTGGTCCGATACTATGATACTTGAACTTGGTATTAATAAAAGTGTTCCAATACTACAGAATCAAATCAAAATCAAATCAAGTTTATTTGTATAGCCCTATATCACAACAAAGTTGTCTCAGAGGACTTTACAGAA
>JBAMHW010000001.1:32972841-32985594 GCA_037177495.1 Rhadinocentrus ornatus | reverse complement strand
TGGGTGATGCAGCAGGTGGATGAGAACACGAGCGCAGAGTTGGCCGGCTAAAGGTATCACTGGGACATCTCACGGTACTTGATACTAATGTGACAAAACTGGGGCGGTCAAAATTAGCATGTTAGTGCAAAGAGATGTATCAATAATTTGTATAATCGGTTGCCCAGAAACAGTTATTATGGGTTATTAGGGTCTTTAATAAAAATGAATTGGGAATTATCTCTGCAAAACAAGCTGATTTTGGGCATATTCACCAAAAACTACTTTTTCCTTCTTATTAACAACTAACCACTCAGCCCACACTTCTTACCGGTGATCTGTAATAGGATTTGTTAGTACTTGTCACTATACTTGGTGTTGGGAAGTACTCAAATCTAAAAACTTGTACATGTACTCGATTTTAAAAAAATGTAGCATCGGTGCATCCCAAGGAAAATGGTTCAAATTTAGCAATTATATAAATGTTTTCGCAAGCTCACAGTAAAGATTTAAAGGTACAGAAATTGTTGTTTTTCCTCCTTGTGGACAGGAGATGTAGCTTTAAAGACAGCATTGATATTTTAAAGTCCCACTCCAGCAGTCATTAATCCATGAAAAACTACTGGTGTCTTTTAAAAATGTCCCTGGATATAACTGGAACACATCTGACTGAGTAGGAATCTATAAATATGCTATCTGGAAACACCCACATATCCTGTCTCTAATTGTATTAACTATGCTTTTACCAATTCCGGTACTGGTAGCTCCAGACTCAGTAAACTCAGCTGCTAGCTAGCAGCAAGCTAGTGGCTTTTGCTCTCCAATGGTCCTTCTTCCTGCTGCTAGCTAGCAGCTCTGAGTTCATCTATCTTCTGTAGCAACCTTTCGAAGCTAACAGCTTCCACAAGCACAGCTGCAGCTTCTCACTTGTTCCTGCTTTGGGCCAAAAGATCATTCTGCTAGCTCCAGGGTACTGGTTCCTGACCCCTTCTAGCTTGGCTCCCCTGAAGCTAGTGCCTTCAGAGGTCAGCTCCTGTTTGACCAGGAGCAAGCTTCCTGACACCTCCCACTCACTGAAAGCCAGGCCTCCATGCTCAGTCTGAACCAACATCTCTTCAGTATTTGCTCATTTTTCTTTTTAGCACATGCTAATTGGCAGTGTTGTCCAGAAGTGGTTTCTCACGTAATCTATGCATAATATTCCATACTCATGATGTGTCTTGTAATGTATAGAAAACAGCTTTTGTTAAACTCTGTTAAGAGCTTGATTCTTCTGAGTGGGATTTTAAGTTGGGTGTCACAACATGTTAGCAAGTATTACATTTCTTTTTCCATCTCTTTTCTAATCTTTTTATCTCTGTCACTGGTGTTAACAATCTCTTCAGGGAAGCAATCCGGCTCTTCAGCTGTTCCACTATTTAGTTGCTAATTTCAGCTGTCTTCTGCTTTTCTATGATTGGTCTTCAGACTCTATACCAGCATTGTTTTTTTATTTAGGCAAACATTGCAAGGGAAAAAAAAAGCAATGATTGAATGAGAAACTAAAACTGTGAAGCTTCTGGCAGGAAAACCAAAACAAAAGCTGAAAGATGGTGCAACACTTACCAGAGCTAAGGGAAAAAATGTCTGTATGGACTTGTCTTTTATCAAGTGATCAATGCAATCACTGCTGATATATTGATTGAGATGTTCTGGTATGTGAGCAGGAAGCTACAGCTGTCGTAAAGTGTTGATGCTAATCAGGAGGCTAATCTCATGGTCACTAGAGACAGAGTCACTTTATTATGTCTGATCCTGGAATCTCTCAAAAATCACGTCTCCATATTTTTCCCTTTCAGGAGAGCATGGATTTGGCAGATGAGGAAGAAGAGGATGAGAAGGTTTGTGCGTCTGGAGATGGTTTATTTTTAGCTGCTCACAGCTGACTTTTGTACTCTGATGAATGGAAAACATCATCTGCATTTCCCATGTTGACAGAGGTATCTCCCTCTGATCTATGACTTTGTGCTGCTAATCTCTTTATTCAGCACCAAATCTTCTGATACATTTTGATTCCTTCTAACCACCGGTTGTTTATAATTTGAACTTGCTAAAAAGACATTTAGCCTTAATAAAGACCTCATCAACCTGTTTCCACTTGTCACAACATATTCTTATGTAAATAAAGGGGCGTAGGAAAAGGTCCTGCTGCATTTGGGAAAGTCCCTGAGCTTAACACACCATAAAATACCATCAATATGGAACAAATGACAGCACTTAGACATGATTTTTCAGAGTGCTTTCTAAAAGTTTGTGATGACTGTTGAAAAGCTTTTAAGCCGGGAAATATTTCTTCTGATAGCCGGCGTTTTGAATGGCCTGCATAGATCTGATCGGAGTGGTTTTCATACTGGTTCCAGTGGGAACATGACCCTGAAATGCCTGAAGGGCTTTAGTGCTGTGATGGATATTGCGGAGAGGAGAAGTTGGATTTGTCTTGCATGTGGTTTATGAGTCATAGCGCATCCTTCCTGCCTCATCATCATCCTCACAGAGCCCAGCTTCTCTCTGCAGACCTATAACCCTCCATTAGTCTCCAAGCTTTTGATCTGGACACGTTTCTGTCTGAAGTCTGTCTCCCCCTCCAGAGATCGTCTCAGAGTATTATCTCTTCTGTTTACTTTAAAGTTTTCCTTCCCTCCGGGGGTCTGGGCAGGCCTCTGAACAATACTTCATCTCTTTTATAACGCGACGTCCAGCCCCGTTCTGAAGAGCTCTCACCTTTCAACTTCTGGTCATGGGAATGTTGCCGTCATCAGTCTGTCGCGCAAAGCTGAACTTTCTCAGCTGGTGCAAAATCATGATTTCACTTAATGTGTGATAAATAAAACAGAAGTTCACTCTACTTACAGGTGATTACATATTTTTTGAGCCTTTATCAGGATTTACCATGAATTCCTTTAGAGGAGAGAGCGAGAACGATAGGAAGGAAGTAATCTAATGGAGAGCTTCTGTCATCCAGAACAAACCCTCTACATAAATATGAAGATGCTATCTATTATTTTTTATTTAAATAATAAATATGGAAAGTCAAGACCCTTAAAAAATGGTGATTTATTTGTGTTGTTTTCTGCCGCAGGAGTCTGAGAGGAGAGGGCTGCTAGAGAAAATCCACATGGTCCAAGAAACGATCATCACTCTTCAAAACCTGCTGGACGAGGTTGCCTGCGTCGGGGAGAGGATTAAAAAGTAAGATGTTCGAATCCATCATAAACTACGACGCGTTCCCGTTGAATATTTACTCTGGATTAAGTGGAAGAAATGCGCCATTGTGACCACAGCATGAAATAGTTTGTAATTATGTCATTTTCTTTAATAGTACCATGTCCTAGAAATTCTGGAGATTATCTTCTCCTGTGATTATATAAAAATAACAAAGAAGCCTACATCTTTGCCACTTAAGATTTTTTATTTATTAATTTATTTTATTGTCAGCACGTTTAACTGGTCTGTGCCGTTCCTGTCTGGTCTGGCTCTGCTGGTC
The DNA here is from genome assembly GCA_037177495.1 of Rhadinocentrus ornatus. Taxonomy (NCBI): domain Eukaryota; kingdom Metazoa; phylum Chordata; class Actinopteri; order Atheriniformes; family Melanotaeniidae; genus Rhadinocentrus; species Rhadinocentrus ornatus. The sequence continues at coordinate 32,982,092 of JBAMHW010000001.1, read as the reverse complement.
TTTGTCATCGTCGCAGTCCTCACATACTTCATCCCTGTCCGCTACATAGTCTTATTATGGGGTGAGTTTCACTCATGTTGACTGTTTCATCTGCTTTGTGCCACCTCTATGTTTCTATGTCTGAAAAATACCGTATACCTCCATTATTTTATTATTTTTTTTATTCAGATTTCTTTTGTCTTTTTTTATCATCCTTTTAGATGTCAGTCTTTAGTTATACAAGTATGTATGAATGTAAAATGGGAATCTATGAGTCATACAAGTGAAAATAAAAGAAGAAATATTCTAAAAGAAATATTTTTGGACAACTCGAGTCCCCTCTGGCAAGTGTTTGTTTGTGTGGAAACAAAGAACACAGCCGCAGGAGATCAAGCTTAATGATACGTTGGTGTGAATCTTTGTTTTAGGTATCAATAAATTCACCAAGAAATTACGGAACCCGTACAGCATCGACAACAATGAAGTGCTAGATTTCCTGTCGAGGGTTCCTTCAGATGTGCAGAAGGTAAGCTCCTCTGGATCAGCCGGTCAGGAAGCCCAAAATCCCAGAGCCTGCCAGCTTTACATCCAACCACAACAACTCCCAGGCATTCTTTACTCTTGTCTGTATAATTAGCTTTGTCTGTATAATTATGCAGCCCTGTGTAATTCCAGTTGTGTTGTGGTGGTGATACATCCCTGGCGGAGGTCTGCTGCTCAGCAGCTTTGCAGCGCAGCTTGTTCCCAGGCTGAGGCTGCTGGTGTCACCTCTACAAACTCACCAACACTTCAGTTACAGGGCTCATCGTGAAGGCACCGAGGTCCTGCACAACTTTAAAGTGTTTAGTGACTTCTCTGTGCCTAAAAACGTTTTTTTATTATTATAATTTTTTTGTGGATTTATTAAAAAGAATAAAACGATAGGCGTCTTAAATTCCTCATCCTTCCCTCTCTTATCTGTCTTCTCTTTTCATCCTCCATCCTCTCCCACTCACCCACTCCATCCCTCTAAGCTGTTTGACCCCATTTGTCTCTTTCCTTTATGCCTCTGGGCCAAGGGGGTTGAGTGAAAGACACACTTTATGGAGCGAAGAGAGATGCTTCAGTGTCATTGTGCATACATGATGATGACCGGCATCCCGCTCACTGATAGTGGTCCTCATTTCTCTTGCAGTAACAACTGAATGCTTTTATGCTGTTACGTGCTGTGTGTTTCATTCCAGGTGAAAAATATTAAGTGTACTGTGTGTATATTTTCTTCTTCATAAAATTTCTTCCCTGCTTTAGCATAATCAGCCTCAGATTGTTGCTGAACTTACTTTCACTGCTTTTCACCTTCTACTCCACACTGAATTAATTACAGGAATTTTTTCAGCCTTTGAGTCTTTATGCTGATGTCTCTCGTGCTTCTGGTTTGATGGCACATCGCTCGACTAAAGGTTATATTTCTTCTGATTTCCTTCAGGTACAATACAGTGAGCTGAAAGGCAGCAGGAAAAAGAAAGTCTTATAGAAAATGCAGCCAGGAGATTCTTTGTGTGCAGGACCTGATACTGGCATTTGTGGTCAGCCTATCAAAAAAGCAAAACAAAGGAAGAACCTTGAAGAAGATGAGGAAACTGCAAAGACTTGCTTTGTGTTGGTTGTAGAGATTCAGCAGAAACTGTCCTTCCTTTGCCGTGATGATGCACATGTCGGCCAACACTGCGCTACCAAAGAAGTCCTTTCTGAGGATTCTGCAGAGATTATATTATCACATTATTTAATGTGTGTCTGCATTTCTGAAGACATCGGCACAATTCATGCAAAGAATGTAGCTTTAACTTTCTGTGTACAGTTTACTCTGGATTTATGAATCAGAAGCTGCTGTATTTTATATTTTTGGAACATAATGAAACTCCAGATTCTCCTTAATTTAAAAAACGACGCATGTTTGTTGTTGGGATGAATGTAAAAATCATAACGCCTCACTTCGAGTTGTCAGGTGGGGTTTTTGACAGCAATGATTTCATGATGGGATTTTATCAATTTATCCTTTTTATATTTACAGAAATATAAGAACAGGCATCACTTTATTTAGTTTCCAGCATATAAAACTGGATAACATATTTGTGCATAGAAATTATTTTCACCCCATCGTGTCAGTATAGACCTAATTAACATGTAAAATAAGTGCCTCCTTTTTTTTTGTTTGTTTGTTTTTAAAGGAATTTTCTTTATAAGTTGATTGGGATCTTTATTTATTATCGATGTTTTCTTCATTTCTAACAGTAATAAATGCAGCCAGTACCAATGTGTAGTTTGTGTTTTCTGCCTTTCTCTGTGCTGCATCTCTACGTGCAGCATCCATCCTCTCCGTTCTCCTGTGCTGCAGGATCGTGGGCGTCTAGCAGCACCGTTTCAGAGCCCCCACTCTTCATTAGGCTTTCATGAAGTGAAGCGAGGCTGTGCGAGACCTCACCGGCACCCGGGCTCCCCGCTGTGTTGATGGCCCCTGGGCGTCGCCACAAGCAGGAGGACCTCTGCAACCTCCTCTCAGCTGCTGTGACAAGATGCCTGCAGCCAACATCCTATCAAGCACCTCAGCTAGACAAACCTCTGGTTACGGGGTTGCATGAGGAACAACAACCGTGGTAATTTATGGATTGGAGACTTGGAATAGTTAAGATGTTGCATTTCTAAGTAATACCCTGAGATTTCTGGCTTTTAAGTCAGAGTGCGTGGGCTCTTAGTCAAAAGCCTCATGAATGAGAAATAAAATCAGAGGAAAACTGCTCTCATTAAATACAAAAAGAAAATACCTTTTTTCCCTTTAACAAATTATATATACATGTATCTGATTACTAAGTTATTTAACATATACAGATCTTTAAATTTATTGCCTATTAATGCTAGCACACTGTACATCACTGCTATTCAATCTATGCAAACAATTTGATGATTTATCCAATTGTCTGGAGGACTGCGGGTGTGAAGAATGTGGCAGGCAATGACCTGCATGTCTCCTCATCTAGTTATAATGTTGACTTTGGTATTCAATATTAATAACCTGCTGTCACGGACACTGGAAGGACATCTCAATCTGCCACTTATAGGCCCAGCATGAATATGTATAGGCAGCAAGTCGCGTCAGAATTACCAAGTGAAATCATGGTTCACATGTGGGGACTAATGTGATGTGGCACTTGCATTATGATGAGCCACAAAACTACGTTGGCTGATTGGTCTCCAAAGACTTGTTATAACTCCAGATCGGTCCAGAGAACAGTCAGCTGTGTCCGCGTGCAGAGAAAAGCTCCAGATAAAGCTTTGTACAGCCCACAAATGTCCATCACTATCCATTAATAGTGTTTATTAACTCATTAATAACTACATCCAGTGGGCTGATGGAAGGTGGGGTCTGGTGGGCAACATTAATTCATTTCCATTGAGGAAACTGCAGAGCAGCTGGCTTACCTGGCTGTTACCTGTGAGTCATTCTGTCTCTCTCTTAACACACCTTACCTTAAACTCTTAATTGTTTGTAGGAATAGTTTTGACACCAGTAAGGATTTACAGAGATTTTAACAACAGAAAAAAAGAAGTTGGCTCTCACAAGGAAGAATGACCAGGTTGTGAATGATATAGGATCACGTCTGTCCATTCATGCCGCAGCTTCTTGTTTCCCAATATCATCACTCACCAGAGATGCATAATTATCACCTAAATTTCCCGATAATAGGAATCATCATCATTACTACCATTGCTGTTGACCTCTTGGCAGCAACCATTGAACTGCTAATGTGTTTTGTTAAAATGAAGCTTTCCAGTCTGGACTCAGAGAGAATTAGTTGACTAAAGTAAATCTGAGCAACTGACTGCACTGAAACACTCAGATCATATCTGGCAAACACATTCAGATTGTTATGAGGGAAATAAAACACTGGGTTTTTTAAGTCTCAATTTATTACACCTTTTGGCGAAAATGCTTTACACAGGAATGTAAAAGTCCTCATTTAGCTGTTACAGGTTCATATTTCTAATTAGTGTGGTAGCTGTGGTACTGATCATGTTATACGCTAACCACAAAAAGCTAGGGGTATTCAACTTTCAGGTGAAATGTACGGGAAATGTCAAACGTTCATGCTACAATAGGTGATATATCAATAAACATGTATGCATGCACTTAACTTAAAAATCACTAAAAAGTCACTAATTTTTACTTAATTTTGAAAAAATGTGTCATAAAAATAATGCAGACTAAATGTTTAACATCCAAAAGGTCAGAAGTCAATTCAGAGTCAGTCAGCTTTATTGGCAATTTCTCCACACGTACAAGACATACAAAGGAATCGAGATTACGTTTCCCACTGTCCCACGGCGAAGATTAGACATTTCAACACTGAACACTGGAGTAACCATTAAAATAAAAATTGCACAGGCACAACAATATCTGAAAAAAAAGAAAAACTGCAAACATATTGCACAGTGATAATAAATAAAGTGTAAAGATTTCAGGCATGAACTGATCCTGAGGCTAACTGTAACAATAACTGCAATATCATAACATTTAGAAGCCCAACTGGCCGTTCCTCAATACCTAAACTCATGATCAGTAGATGAAATTTGGACCTTTTTGAACTTTTGGTCAGACTGAAGTGCTCGGTGCCCACCTTAAAGATTTTTATTTATTCTGAGGATCTTAAAGATCCACTGAAGCGTCTTTGCAGCAACATCCACCAGCATCATTTACGCTGACAGAAGCTTTGTTCTTAGTCTGAATTCACAACGTTTTGTATTTTATGAGTCTGGAAGGACATGGACATTAACTGGAGCTTGACTGTGTGGCAGAGGGAAAAAAACAAGATGTCTCAACATGATAGGTTCTTCAAAAACCTTCTATTCCTCGTAGGTCTTTTGTCCACTGTTGTTCATTGCGTTAGTTAATGAGCTTGATTTTAATCATGTGGACACCCCCTGTTCCCTGAATCTCCCACCTTTAGTGTAAAAAATACCACCAAGACACAGGGTTGAAGTACATCACAGCCACAATGTGTACTAGCTCTGAGCCTGTGTGGCGACTGTGCTGTCTTGGAGGACCCCGGCATCAAAGTCCTTCATCCAGAGGGGCCTGAGGCAATGAACAGCCAACAGCCCTGATTGACATAAGAGACTAAATTATTTCAGGAGACCAACACAATCACCCAAAATGTCTGTTCTTTTTCTTTTGTTCTGCATCACCCCCATGAATGTTGTAGATCATTTTATAGATAGGTTTTATGTCTTTGCTGCTACTTTAAATCTGTAATGATTTTTCTCTTTGCAACAGGAAGGATCCACGGATCTCCAGGTGTTTGCACTGCATCTTTTCCTTTAGGTAATTCCATAGTCTATCCATATATCACTATCAATATATAAAAGTTCACCTTAAAGAATAATAGAGGCAAAATTTAGCTTTTTTGGTTGTTGTCAACAAATCACCCGAACGTTATCCCTGTGTGCTTGTGGAAAAATTCCACCTTAAATGTAAAATTAGCTCAAAAAGTCGACTTATGTTTGGTTGATTATTTGCTTGTGTTTCTTGTTAGTCACAAGAACTACAGCTGGAAATATCCGTACTGCGCTCGGTCAAGTGAATATCAAGTTCTTTATTCCCAACACGACAACAATTTACAAAATGCCCTTAAACTCAACTTTGACATTTCTCACAACTTTTAAGTTCAAACAACAAGAGATTATTAATACTTCATTTTTTTAACCCTTTAAAACCGAAGACAGAAGACAAGAAGGTTAAGAGGATCATTGCTTTACCTGAAAAAGAACTTTAAAAAAAAGGAAACAAAAGAGTTAAATATGAGGATTGTAACCATGAATAACTTTATCAGTCTAATTATCAGCTTATTAGCTATTTAATTACTGGTCTCATGTAGAAGAACTACACAACACACTGTCTCCTCCAAGATGACAACACCGGCCCCAACAGAGCGAGGTTAACCAGAGACCTCCAGAATTTGGCAGTAAAGGGGATACAATGATGATGAGGACCATTGAAGACCTGTTGGACCAGCTTGGACACTGTCTGTGATGCTGGTTGAAGAATGGGATACCATCACACAGTAGTCTGTAACCAAGCTGGTGACCAGCATAAGGAGGAGGTGCCAGGTTGTTGTGGCAGAGTGTGGTTCTTTAACAGGTCACTGAGGTCCCTGTTTGGTAAATTTATTAAATTAATTATTTGATTGCCAATATTGTCTTGTTTCTGACTTCAATCATCCAATCCAATAAACAGTACCAGAGATGAGTCAATAGCAGAACAAGCTGTTTGGCAATGGGAGAGAAAGTTTGGAAAGTTTTTCATGGGTGCAACCAGCTGGTTTACATTAATATCATCAGTAACAAGTAACACACAGAAAACATCAACTTTCACTGTAATTTTATTATTATAAGTGTTAAAATTTAAAATTCCATACCAGATTTATTAATTTAATTATGATTGTGATCTATAATCACAGAACCTTCCATGTCATTGGTAGCCTATTTCCCTTCAGATAACTTATGAGAGGTGTTCTCAGCATCCGTAAAGCAAGTTGATCCTTTGGACGTCCCAGTAGGACAAAGTCTGCCTTTGGCTGATCTGGACGTTGCGGTCTGGGAGGGGAGTGATGGTCTCCAGTCCATCTGCAATAGCGAAGGCAGTTCTTCCATGGTGCATGATGGAGCCGTAGGGGTGTGTTTTGTTTGGTTTATATTCTTGGTTTTCTCTATGCTGGAGGGATCTGTCATCTGTGAGAGATTTTATCATCTGGTAGAAAGTTCGCTTGTCAGAGGCCAAGCAGGAGCAGCGGCAGCAGGCTGGCAGAGGGAGACATCGTCAAGGACTCTGTGGAGGCTTTGGAGCTTCTGTGGAGAGCAGTTGTGGAAAGACCCCAGGAAGCTTGGTACCTGACTCTGTTCACTCCAGGGTCTTTATACTATCCTGTACAGGTGTGTCCACAAGAGGATTTTGAGTTTGTGCCCTTTCTGCTAGGCCCAAAGTAAACGTTGAAGGGAGGACAGACAAAACATCCCATCTACACCCAATGCTTTCTTCGTCAATCTTGTCCTATTTTTGTAGTATATTGCTCTGCAGCTGTACTAACCTTTGCTAGTTTCATCTTTCTTTTGATTTACAACTGGTTTCCTCACAACTTTTATCAAATAAAATTTGTGACCCAAATAGTTTTTCCCTTCTCTGATGACCTGTGTAATTGAAATCCCCTGTGAGCCTTTTATGACAAGCTGCTAAAGTTGTAGAAAAAGCTGCATGTCCCTCCGTGGAGGTGATCGACGGCCTATTGAAACTCTTGCATATGTAGAAGATGGTAATAGGTTCCTGTGGGACATGTTGCTGTGGCTATGCTCCAAAAAAAAAAAAGAAGGAGAAAAAAAGGAATATTAAATTGTTTGAAGGTGTCAGAGTCATTTTGCAAAAACCATTATGGCTGCCCCTCCATCACGGGCAGGAGGCGCATTTGGTAACCTATGCATGCTAATTTATAATAGTCTCAAAAACTTACTCATCTTTATACATCTTAGTTTAAACTTTAATAAATGAGGACTGCCACATAAATGGTTTCCATTTAATTTAATCTGTAACTCTGAACATTTCTTCAATAAACAATAAATTCTTCTTCCTTACCTGCGTTTGGCAGTGTACTCAGGATGTGTGCTCTGAATTCATGGAAATTTGCACATATAAACCTAACATACCGCCCTTGAATCCTAGGCTCATAAAGTATAAAGATGATTTGTGAAATGAATGTGTTTTTTTTCCTCAAACGCCCCCCCTCCTTCCATCCCTCCCTCCAATCTCATCAGCCACCGTGATTAAGGTTTGGCACTGGGGATTGTGCTGTCTTTTTGGAGATATTTCAGCTGCATTTCTGACACTCTGAAAGGAGATGAAAATAAAGGAGGCGTCGGGGAAAAAACTCCTTCCCGTTGTGTGAGTCCTAGAGAGGGCCTTGAACCCTGCCATTCATGCCTTTCTCTCCATCAGCTGAGTCTAATTGCCAGAGAGGACAGGAGACCCCAGGCCTGATCGTTTCTTATCCTCTTTAGCGCTTTCAGGCGAGTGAAAGGCGAGCTTCTGCTTTTGATCTTTTCTCTGATTCGCTTTTTCTTCTCTGTCATCCCTACCATCCTCTCCTCAGGAGTGACACCAACTCCTTTCACTGCTTGCCCCCGTCTCCATCTGCCCAAAATAATGACCAAGGCCCAGGCATTATTAAACCGAGGTGGAGAAGGGAGGTCAGCACTGCAAGAGGGAGAGGGAGGTCTGGAAGGGGAGTCCAAACTCGTCAAAGGAGGGGTGCCCTCATTCCAAATCTACTCCGTGGCCTCCATGTGTTCCCCTAAATTCATCCCTTACAGTTTTCATGGCCTTGGCCAGGAGAAAGCCTATTCTTTAATAGAGCACGGACGTGAAGGCTCGTCCTTTCCCAGAGGCGCTGCTACAATAAGACTCCAGGCTGCTTGAGACAATGGAGCCTGTGTGATCTCTCAGCCAGACTCGGGATGAGACGATGCCTTGCTTGCCAGTCCCATGGGAGGGTAGATCCACTGGTCATTGTTGACAGCTAATGGACAGCATCTTTCCACTGGCAGGCCCCCCTACAGACTGTGTCATTCGAAATTGCTTAATAACTCGACTGATGGAGGAATTCTATCAAGAACAGCAGTTTGTTTGCAGATGAAAATCATTCCACTCACAAATCTCAAAAGCTAACACTGGGGGGTGATTGGATGAATGCGACTGCAGAGCAAAGACAGCATTCAGTGGGAAAATTCAATATAACTTAGGAAAAGACACCACAATTTAAATCTCCATATTCAGCAGAAACAATGACATTACACAAACTAACCTACAGAGTGCAGGAAAATACAAAACAAAATCTGCATAAAAAATAAACAAATATTTCTTCAAAATTACACTTTAATGCCATTTAATTGTGAAAATACAGATCTAATAAAACAGGCAGGAGTAACACTGCAGTTGGTTGTCGTCATCTGAAGTTCGAGCAGATCCCGTAAGATCCGGTAAGAGTACTTTTTCCCAATGTGATGCTTGCACTTGTTATTTTCAAGTAGTTTTTTTATTCAGAACCTAAAATGCTGTCAGCAAGCACTTTTAATACTATTAAAGCCAGAATGAGGGACGCTGTTGTTGTCCTTGGTTTGTTGATCATTGTGAACACTAGAAGTACTTGTGCTGAAAAGGACAAATTAAATAGCAGATATGTGGCCACGAACGT
>JBAMHW010000001.1:32929033-32947661 GCA_037177495.1 Rhadinocentrus ornatus | reverse complement strand
TCGTTCGTTCGTTCGTTCGTTCGTTCGTTCGTTCGTTCGTTCGTTCGTTCGTTCGTTCATTCATTCATTCATTCATTTGTTCGTTCATTCATTCATTCATTCAGTCATTCATTCATTCATTTTCTACACCGCTTATTCCAATTCAGGGTTGCGAGGAAGCTTGAGCCTATTAGTACAGCAGATAATTGCAAATTTGAGAATCCTTCGTTTCTGGAAAAAAGCACCCAAACTGGCACACTTGTTTGGAGCACGTGCCCATTTAGTTAGAGGAAACAGCACAAACAGGCTGCCTTCAGTTCTGTTGTTAATTTTTCTGGTCATCATTTGAACACAGAGGGAAGAAATGGGATCCAGAATATCTGAATGAAATGATAAGCTGGTTTCCTCTAAAATGAACGGAGGCAAATTTGATTGTTTTTGTTTCTGTTTATCATAAAGCAGGGTCTTTTTGTAGGGGTTAATGTAATTTTTTGCTGATTTTTATGCCCCAAAACATCAGGCAGCAGAACCACTGAGGAAAAAATGATGAAAATCAGTATTTTCTCAGGTAAATTTAAATTTAATTCAAATTAATCATTTTAATCTGTAAAAGCACTTTTTACATTGCCATTGTAGGGTGCAGAGACTGAAATCTGTTGTTTACTTTAAATGTTTGTTGATGGTTATGGTCTAACGCTTCCCATATACCCCAACCTGTCTCGACAATGACTAAAAGAAAGTAATTGTGTTGATATATTTTATGGTGTTTTGTCACTTTTTTTTTGTTAAAGCTATTAACAATGTTGATAATAATAAAAAAAGTTTGGGCTCCATTGACATGCTTCTTCTTTTGCTTTATGATTTTGTTGTTTCACATTTCAGGAGAGATGATGCAAAATGACATCTGATCAGGCTCCTTGGTTTAACCGACTTGGGGTGGGGAGGGCAGCCTCTAAATTAACTGTTTTTAGAAGAAATCGGTGAACATGCAGATGCAGATAACAACAGTTTCATGGTTCGTACTTTACTGGTTCTTCATTTGCTCCCACTCCCCTCCCCAAATGGTTTCATTTTATCACAGAAAGCCTGTTTTTTGTGTGTAATCCAGCTAACAGATGGGCTGAAAGACACACACACACACACACGAAAAGAAAAAAACCCCAAAAACTTCTTGGTAAAAGTACTGAAGATGACGGGATAATTTATACACAGATGCATCATCATAGATGCCAGCGTGTAAACTGTGAGATCGGTTGAACCACAGAAAGCATCAAATGTGCCCAACCTGTTCCTGTATAATTATACATTTCTTCTAAATGTTCAGCACTTTAACAGAAAAGTGTTTTTAATTTCCCTCGAACTCAATCTGCAGACTGAGAAGAAGCATTTTGTTAAAATGGCAAATAACACAATCCTCTGATGTGACATCTTTTAAACATGAATAAATCAACATGATGATCATTACATAGATGGAAATAATAGTTTGTAATCTCATGAGTTTACGAACGTTTCAATTACACAGACAGGAAAATAAGTGGATCAGGTGGGATGGATTTAGGTTTCAGTAAGAATAATGTCATTTCACAATTAAATGTGCAGCTCATTTTGGAGCATTTAGCCACAAGTTAGCAGCATGACTCATTTTTAATATGATGACTGTCAGAAAACATGTGAAAACTTGAGCTTCATTTATTTCGCTCAATTATGTCCATTAAATTGAATAAAGGGAATCTACAGATGTGATTAAAGTAAACTTTAGTGCAAGAAGATAAATGTACTTGTCATTTAAAGTAAATATATCCTTAACTGTATTTTATGTCAGTCCTGTTTCTTTTATTAGTGCGATCTGTAAGCTGTTGTAAGAGTTTTAATGTCACTGGATCCTCTTTAAATCTGCATTTGTCTCTGCTCTCATCTGTTCATCATACTGTCTGTTTCCTCACCCTGGAATAATTTTTGCCTTTTGCCCCCTTTCCAGTGAAGAAAAAGAAACTTTTAGAAAGAGGAATTTGCATGTTAATGGATCTTAGCAACAGCAGAGGCCCATCATCGCTGTGCAACTGCTGCAACAGAATGCATGAAAAACTAATATGGAAAAAACATACTTGGCATGGGCCTAAAAAATCTCTGGTGCCCTCGGTCAAATTAAAACCCATTCCAGGAAGCTTGTTTGGATGGTCTTGCAGAAACAGATCCCTTTAAGCAATGTATTAGTGGGGATTAACATGACTTTCACCCTGCTTCTGCACACAACAAAGCTTTAATCTAGACTGTGGTTGGTAGGACGGGCTGCAGCCAATGAGCCAACGAGGAGTGGAGTTGTCTGCAGCATGTCCCCGCCCATGGGTGTCTCCACGGTGGTGGTGGTGGTGGTGAGGCTGCCCCGGCCTGGCAGCAGACTGCAGTGACAGACGCGCCCCTGGGATTCCACCTGTCAGCCACACACGCGCTAATCGACAGGCCGCGTATAAGCTGAACTCTCCGTCACCTCTCTGTCAAATCTTCATCTTCTCATTCGTCTGACAGATCCTCTCCACCCGTACCCCTCCTCCCCACAAACTCCGCCTGTCCTCCAGCCTGGATAAAGTACACCAGCACCCACCCTCTGCATACATGTAAAAAAATAAATAAATGAAAATGTTTATTATTATTATAGTTTCTTGTGCTTTGATGAATAATCCAGAATAGGTACCATTTCCAGATAAAACCGCTCCCTCTTCTCTCTGGCTTTCAGCTTTAATGTGACAGAGGTGGTCTCTAATGTGTAGTAGTAATTGGGTAGAAGAGGCAGAGACTGTTTGGGAGGAGGAGGAGGAGGAAAGGTCATGGTCAGGTTTCTCATGGAGGTTATTCTGCATCTGTCTCTTAGCAACGACAGCCCACTCTTTGTACAGTCCTTGAGTTGATTGGTATGTGTGTTTTGTTTTTTTCTTGCTCCATCTCTGAAATGTTTTGCAAAGAGGGTTCCTCAGCAGACAGGCTTTCTCCCATACTCACTGCTTTTAAGATTTACAGATGGGCTCACTGAGGCGTGGAACTGTAGCTTCGCCTGCCTGGGTGTAAATTAGCATTTCTTAAAGTGAGAGAACAAAAATGACAGATATTGAATTTTTGTCTGTATGAAATTGAAAATGGGCTTTCAATTCAGCATTAAGAACCTATTTGGTACCAAAGTTTATGGAAACAACGTGAGGGATGCTGCAACCCATCATCCATGAACAAAACTCCTCTCTTTAACTGCTGTCACGTGAAAGGGCAAGCTAGGGCAGAGGTCACAGGATGGTAGAAGAGAAACCTTCCTCGCTTGAAGGCTGCAGAACGGCCTGACAGGACGGCATGATGGCAGTCGACACATAGGACAAGATTAGAGGTGCAATTGGTGAACATGGAAGAGATATAAACGGGAGGAAGGACCATATTTTCCCCCCTGCAGCTATAAGTGTTTCCAAATGTAGATTGGGAGAAAGAGGACAAAATTAGGGTTTGAAGTCCACTCATTCATGATGGAAGTCCAAGTCTGAAGAGCAGCTTAGATCCTTCAAAAGATTAAAAGAGACCAGTGTTTAGTGTTAAACTTGTAGCAGAGAGGCTTTTCTGCATATAAACAAAATCTGATTCTCAGATGTTTAATACCAACTTCAGACAGATGGAGCCTCATTAGCACTGAAGTGATCTGTCCCTAAACATACAGTGTGTCTGTCACCGGTGAACTTTCATCGACCTTTACAGCATTGACCGTCGTTCGGCACGCGCAGACTTCAGCGTCTGCTCCAAACCTCTGTTGATGGAAATGAACGCTAACTTGTGTTTGGAGAGGAGGATCTGCTGGGTTTGTTTCTGTGTAACTTAAGTCTGATTAAAGGCATTAAGTTAAGCCAGGGTAGAATATTCTAAGCGTCAGCAACTATTTCCTGCAGGGGGCTGAGTTCAAGAGGCTGCGGAAGGTTCAAGGAAAAAAAAAGATTATTATTATTATTATTATTATTGTTATTATTATTGTTGCTGTTGGTGTTATTATTATTCTTATAATTATCAGCAGTAGTAGAAGTAGCGATATTTTTAGTTGTTTATTTTTCTCTTTTAAACGTAGAAGTTTATTTTTTTTACTTATTTACTTATCCTTATTTTCCTCTAACATTTGCGCCTGCTGCTGAGAGTTTGCTATTATTAAACAGAAAGCAAACAAAGTAAACGAAAACTAAACAAAAACCTTTTTCAATTCACATTTAGTATCAGACTTTCAAACTCGTTTAGTTTTTATTAGTCCAAAAAATTATAAAATTAATTAAAAAAAATAAAATTTTATCAAATTAAATTAAATTAGAAATAAACTAATAAATACAAATAAAATTATGTAAATTAAAATGTATTGGGTTTTTAGATGGCAATTAATCAAAGGACGCCATGATACGTTAGAAACTGGTTTTGTCAGGGTTTCAAATTTTTTTTCTCTTCTTAACTCAAAACAAAACTGTGGTGTGAAACGTGTGTTGTTTATAAATGTAATAAATTTGCCACCATTAAAACTTTGAGCCGCTTCAAGTTTAATAATTGCTGTTCAACATTCAGCTCCAACAGGCAAACAGCGACATGTTCACTTTAAACTTCTTTCTATTTTGTCCAACAATAAGAGATTAAACTGAGAGAAACTGGCAACATGAATTAAAACAAACAAAAACACAACAGAAAGGCGCATTTTCATCGCCAGTCTTTCGCTTCTTCTTGTTTGCAAAAAAGCGACTTGATACTGAAAACAGAAGGCAGCAAAAATTTTGAGTACATAAAAAAAAAAAAAGAAAAACTAAAAATTCACAGTGTTTTTTGTTTTTTTTAAACTTGTTTTCGCTCGGTGATTTTTATTAAATAAAAACTGAATGTTTATAAAACTGCCAAACCTATCCTGTAAAAATCGTCCATAGTGGATTTTTATTGACATCTTCTGTTAAATTGTTTAAAAAAGCATTTAAATAAAATTATTAGACAGTAAGAAATTAACAGTAAAACATCAAAATAAATATTTAAGTGTTATTTTTTGGTTTAAGTGTCAATGAAACGGATAAGGGAGTTCACGAACAAAAACCAGATCTAATTGTACGTTTTTTTAAATAACGTTGAATCTCTGATTTAATTCAGCCGTTATAAAAAAATTGTTTAAACCTACATTTTAAAAAATCATGATTTTTTTTTAAATCCTGTTTGGCCTCTGCTTGCAGGCTGCAGCAGAAAAAGCTGGAAAGCGAAACCAGGATTTGTGCAGAGAAAACCAGGATCATTAAAGTTATTAATATTAAATAATCATATTTTCTTCATGTTTCCCGAAACTTTATTTTCTCAACAGTAGGTCACTTTAAAAAAAAATATATATATTCAAAGACACGTTTTAGGATTAAAGAAAATGTCTAAAGAATTCAGAAAAAAGTGCAAAATGTTTAATAAAGAAATCAACGCAGAACATTTAAATCCAGATTAATTACAACATACGAAATGTCTTATTACATAATTAGTTAATATCAGGTGACAATAATTACTTATAAGAAGTTATTTCTAATTTTCGGGGTCACTGATCCAGAAGAGTTCCGGTTTTTTTGGGGTTCGGTCTTCTCGTACTCACTTGATTTTATAAACATTAACATCAATGAAATAGAAACCTTTAATGATAACTGCACGAGGTGAGCTCCTGGAAGCTGATTGGCTGGATCTGAAGCTCGCTGCTCCGAAGCACCGCCGTCATATTAGTTTTTTCCTTCTTATTTTTTTTAACTCACGTTCATAAAACAGCAGTAAACACGGCGAAAACCGGAGCTCCAATGGAGCAACGGCACCTGAAGATCTGAGCCCGAACGCAACCGGATTTTTCTTCCGGCAGTAAACCAGCCTACTCTTTGTCATATTGTTCTTCACGGACATGAGTTGGAAAATGCTCTATTGTTTGATACCGGCCCAGCACCCAGCTTCATCCTTCTCAGGGTAAACTGTAGTGACAGAGCACTTGGGGGGCCCCTCATTAGCTCTCTGTCCACTAAGAAGCAAAGAAGCTGCTTTAATCCTCTCTGTCTTCTTGTCTGGCACCATATTCATTGTAATCTCTCTTCTGCCGACTTTGACCATCTTTCTGAGTTGATTAAAGCTGAACAGAGGTGTTAACCTGCTGACGAGTTGTACAAAATAGTTTAAGAGAAAACAGACTTATTTAAACTTTCATTTGGTATTATAAAGAAATGATTTGTCCTGCTGCAACTTGGCTCCTTGCTGCAAAGGAACTCTAAACTTAGAGAGTTTTCATGATTAAAATGCTGGACAGTTTTAAATTAAATCAATGCACTGCGCAGTCAACAATCTTTAGTTTTTCCTCAATAGTTTCTATATCTTGTGGTAAAGCCCAGTCCAACAAGTTAAACACACTTCAAATGAGGCGAACCTAAACACACCATGACATGCACATACAGCTGTTGCTGTCAGTGGATGTAATTAGTTTGATTAACATTTCCAAACAGACTCTCAGAGCCATCGCCACAACTTTCCATGCCTTTCACATTTCAGTCCTCAAACTTCCAATCTGCCTTGGCCTCACTTGTAAACACATTTCCAGGAAGTCACAAACAACATGGGATTAAAAAGGTGAAATAAACCAAATACACTTTATTTATAAACCTTGAGTTATAATTTAATACAGTACCAATATGTTAACTTTCACAGTACATCAGAGTGGTTGTCAAAAAGAAATAAACACAGATAAACACACACACACACACGCATGCACACACTCACACACGCTCAGTTCAGCGAAACTCTGCAGAGGTTGGTTGTCAGTAAGCCCCAAGTTCGTAAACACGCAGGTTCTAATCAAATTCATTTTGTCTCTCAGACTGGAAAACCATGTTTATGTGAACCTGGGAAAAAATCCGAGGGTAAAACAACCTGGAGACATAAAGTAATCAGATTATTTGGTGATGAATGTGTCAGAAAACGTCCTAATTCCACTGCTTTTTGAGATTTTAGCTGTTGAGTGGAATAGGACCGTTTAAATACAAAAATATGACAAAACTTTTAACATTCACCAGCTGTAATCAGCCTTGTGATTTTTACTCAATTTACACAAGAAATAAAACTTGATGAATTAAAAAAAGTCATTTAAATGCTTTTTAAGAAACAAAGTGAGGATTAACTGAACAGTGTGGCAGGAGAAAATAATTTAAATGGTCATGAAGTATTAACTGATTTATTTAAAGGAATATTCCTTGAAATTTTTAAGAAATCTTTAGCAGGTCATGAAAGTAAACGGCCCAACCCACTACTGACCCAATGTGCAGTTTTTAAAATTCATGTTAAAAACAGAATTAGAAACTAAAATAATAAAAATCAGAGGTTTAGTGTCATCGCTGTGTCTGCATGGAACTGAGCAGAGGGGGGAGGTTTCACACACTCATAGTAAATATTTCTCAAAATTTTCCTCAAGTCCAAAGTGCTATGTCTGGAAGGTATGAAAACGATGACAACAACAAAAAAAAAAAAAGGAGCAGATGAACACAAAATGAGCCCTGCGGTTTTCTCATTAACCAGGGAAAAAAAACACATCGAACATTAAAAAAGAAACAAAAACAAAAGATAATTTACAAGCTTGATAAATATACACACAGGTCCAATAAATATTGTTTGTTATCCCAAAACCATCAACGGTGATTGGCCACCACAATCCAAAATAAACCCCCAACAAACAAAAAACAACAAAGGGACAGAAAAGCTGTCATTTCGTGTCCATAATGTTTCTCTGTGCACAGGTAAAAAATCTGCCAGTCTGGGTCAGATCATTTCATGTCACCATGAAAGTTCGGTACCTTTCTAGAATAAGGCAGATCACTCCTCTGATATCAAGAAAAATAGCAACGTTACATTAAATCTTTACATCTCAGTAATCTCATTCCACTGGCTGTGTTTCTGATTCCTTTGTATCAAAAGACATTTTCGGCTGCGCTATGACAACGGCTTGATTTGAGGAGTGGGAGCTTCTTCCTGACCTTTGTAGCATCGCTTCAGCGTTCTTCCTTTACTGAATAGGCATGTAAGGCCAGCTGAAGCTGCTGCCGGACAGCAACATGTCCCGGATCAGAGTTTCAATGGGGGTCTTCCCAACCAGGCGCACGAAGAAAAGCTGCTCTATGACAGAAGAGGAGACGGTGCGAAGGGAAGGCAAGCGAAGCAGCAGCTTCCCAAACCGGTTGGGCTGGTTGGGATACTGACTCCTCACGTACTCCTCCAAAGCACACTGAGATTTCTCCTGCAGACCTTCCACATGGGCCATGTCTGACAGGCCGCAAGCATCTGGAGGGAGAAGCAGACATCCAGAATAAACAACAGAGAGGTTAAAAACCACAGGTTCAACCAGGCAGAGAGCAAGATGGCAAGTTTTAATCTCTCTGTTTTTGGAGGGGTTCAGAGCAGATCTGTGTCAGATGTGGTACATAAAATAAAAATAAAGAACAAAATTTGAAAAAAATAAAATCACGCTTTTGCTACCTTTAGCATGACTGGAATAGTGCTGGATTCAAACGAATAATTACAAGATACTAAACAGATCTGCTGCCTGGATACAGTAAAATAACAGAAAAACAAGTCAACATGACCCCATCACCAACAAAAATACATTCAAAAGCAGTCTGTGCTGTTGTGATAGTTTTATGCTGAATGGGTCCATAAGTGATGCTTAAGCTCCCAGCATACATTAAAAATAATATTCAAGGTATATGAATGAGGAAACATTGTAACAGAGTGCAGTCAGAGCTTATGCTGCTGCACTGTATGAGACCTTTTGCATCTCCACACACAGCAAAGCCTGCTTGCACTGTAGCGCTGCAGGCAGGATGGCAGCAGGGGTTAAAGAAAGGCTACTGTGTCCCAGTTTAAAGACACGTGTTTAGATGTGCTCATGGGGACTAAAATAGACCCATATACTAGACCTTTTTTTTTTTTTTACTCTGCAAATGCTCATCCTTGTGATCCAGCTCAACATCCAGCAACTCACACATTATTCCTACTATAAATTATATGTTTGTAGTTCTTTCTTACAGTCATGCTTAAGTAAAAATACATTGAAAGTGAGTAAAACCAGGTAATTTATGTCTAAAATAAAAATATCCTGGTGCATAAACGGGTGTGATTTGATAAAATATAGTGGACTGAGGTGTTTTACTGGAAAGTGGAATAAAATGTTGAATGCTGTCCAGTGTTAAACAGCCACCTCTACTTTCATTTGCATAAAATATATAATAATTATTACACAGTCAGTTTTAGTTTAGAATCTACAGATACTGTGTGGTTTAAAAATCTACCTATTTGCTTCCTTTTAAATGTTACAATAGTAACATTAACAAACAATATAATTCCACCCAGCTGGTACCTTAAGCGGTGACAAACTGGGTTGTAAAATTTCAATGAAGACTTAAAAAAAAGTTTCAACACAAAAATGCAACACTTTTTTTCTCTTTTCTTTATGATGATCCTGAGGGTCAGACTGCTGCCATATCAAAATGTTTGATTAAATTAAATGTTCTTTATTATTCTTTTTTCTTTTTTTAATCATTATTATTATTATAATTATTATTATTTATGGCGAATTTAATTAAAACACAGGGCATTCAGAATTTTTGACAAGTCATTTTTAAAGCAAACTCTATTGTGGGTTTAAAGCTTTATATAATTATATATATTCCAGGTTTTTTTTTTATCCAAGGTTTATTCAGGTCATGACCGTCCTTTGTTATTTTTGCTTCCTTTTCCCCAGAAAGTCCCAGAGAGATGAGACCTTTTTTCCCTCCCAGGAAGTCAATGTGTCCATGTCAAGATGGTGTCATAACCAGAATGAGATACTTTTAGTGTAATAATGGGTAAAAGATGTTATGTTAGATTGCTGTGCAGTGTTCAACAAGGGGGGGGAAGTTTTATTTGGAACTTTTTCTATTTTTTTAGTCAGTAATGTTCCACAGGGATGTGCTGGTGTGTGTTTGGATAAAGAAACATTACCTGTTGTGAACAGCACAATGGCCTTAATGCAGCTGTACTCTGCCGAGTCCACGTGCAGCACCTTCAGCTTCTCCACCTGCTCCTGGAAGACCCGTATGTGGTCCATGAAAGCCACCACCCGGTCAGCGGACATCGGGGATGCGTGAAGGCCCGCTGCGGCCAGCAGCGGAGCGACGTGCACGGGCATGGAGCACTGTGCGGCGTTCAGGACGAACAGTTCGCTCCAGGTGAGGCGGAGCAGAGCCACCTGGTCTGACACCTGCAGGTCTGGAAAGAACGGGATGTTTCGGGCCCACTCCACGGCGCTGAACAGCATCCGGGCCGCCAGCTCACAGATGTTCTCTATGCCCATGATGTTGTTGTTCTGCAGACACTGAGAGCCGAACCTGGAGGTCGGGTAGGGTTCGGCCCGCAGCAGCAGAGAGATGTACCCAGATAGGTAGGAATGACATTGCAGGGGGTCTCCGTTTGTTAGAGCAAACTGGCCGTGATATGACTGCGTGGGTATTCTGCCTCTTTGCACAGCTGCAACGAGTAGAAACAGAGATGTCACATCATAGTACAGAGAAGAAGGTACTTTAAACAGCACAGGTGACATTTAAAGAAAAGATAAAATGGCGAATAGCCCACGCAGGGCATCTTTAAAAACTACACACGTCAGTGAAAACAACAGGGCACCTTGCAACTAAACGCGCAAACACAGTGTTCTCTTTTTATTTTCTTTTTTCCCCCCCGGGTGGGTTCACGTTTGCGGTCAGTGATAGGTAACTTATGCTGAACTGGCCTCGCAGAAATACACACTAAAAAAACGTTTTAGACAGATCCTGGAAAGAAATGTCACATTCAACGCGAGACGTGGACACCGAGGGCTATTTCTAGGCCATAACCTGTAGACTATGGCGTGTCTTGTCTATGGGTCTCCACCAGCTTATATTTTATATTTCCTTTTAATATTATTTTTAAATTGAAGATCTTTTTCTTTTTTTAATTCCTACCGCCGTTATTTGCTTTCTGTCGAGTACTTACAGGCCTAGCCACAGTGTGTCTATTTTCAATGCCCATTTCTAAGTTTTATTATGTTGTGTAAAAATGTTACTGAAATATACATTTACAATAAAAAAACAAAAGACATTTAGTTAGCCATTTTAATTACAGCTGCTATGCTAAAGTAGGCTACAGCTGGGCCTGCGCAACCACGTGGGTCGCGCGCACATAAACGGACGTCTAAACAAAGATTGCACGCACGCGCGCTTAATCTCGCAAAAAACATCACTAGCTCGAATGCTACAATTTCAAAAGCAACAAACACACAAAAAAAAGATTAAAAAAAATCGAAATTACACTAAATTGTTTATCTGTTGCGGCCAAATTTGAGTTTGACATTCAAAATGTCTTCGTCTTGTTTCAGCCTCACACTGACCATAATAGCAACAATAACCGCCGACCTTGCTTTCCTACGCTACCTGGAGCGGTCTTTATTATAACTCACGCTCGTACGTTAATTTAAGCCAGTAACTGGTGTGTTAGAGAAACATATTTAGGTGGATAAAATAGATTACCACCACAATATGACGGCTCAGACAAAAGGCGACACATAATGGGCAGCAGTGTCCATATTAAATTATGTGGGCATTAAGCTAGGCAACACGAGTGCTATATGCAATCTGGAGTTTAAAAGACATGTATTATTTCTGCGAGTTTCGCAGAAATAAGCGCAGAGTTAATGGGAAACCGAGTCATTCCCTGAACCTTGCGGTGTTGCACGATATCATAAAATGATACAACCTCAACAACAGCAGTAGGATGCCAGCCCGTACCTTCCCTCCTCATGCCGACTTTGAGGCATTTCTTGAGGCGGCAGTACTGGCACTGATTGCGGTGGTGCTGGTCCACGGGACAGTTTCTGTTGGCCCTGCAGGTGTAAGTCAGGTTCCTTCTGACGCTGCGTTTAAAGAAGCTTTTACATCCTTCACATGTGAACTGTCCGTAGTGCTTCCCGCTGGATTTATCCCCGCAAACGATGCACTCGATCTGCTGGCTGTGCTGTTTGTCCATGGACGATGAGGAGGAGGAGGAAGAGGAGGTGCCGTTACTGTTGTTGGTTGTGGCGGTAGTAGTTGCGGCGGAGGTGCCGGACTGACTGGGCGGCGGTGCGTCCTGAGGTGCCGCTACTGCCTGGGGCATTTCCAGAGAGGGCGCCGGGTTCATGTGTCCAGGCAGAGGCAGAGGTACCACTTGGGACACCGGGGAGGACAAAGTCCCCTGGGTGTCCCCGACACCCTCATTGCTTCTCCACGCGACCATTGCCATATCGACCGGCTCCGAAACTTTGGGAACCCAACTTTCCTGATTTTTTTACTATAATTAATGCACACGATTTGTCGGCATTTATCTCGCACGCAGACTTAATGAAGCTGCGAAATTGTTTAGAAAATAATAATAATTTAGCTAAAATTAGCGCGTGAGAAGTAAAGATAGTAAAGTACAGAATGAACAGTCACCAGGGAAAATCCAAAAAGAACAGCTTCATTCAGATCGCGTTGATGCGCTTTAACATCCACAGAAGGAAAAATAACAGAGCCCAAATCCGCAAGGGGAAGCAATCTTATTCCAAAAAACCCACACAATCTGATTCCTAGCGGTCTGTGTGTCCAGTTTTAATAAACAGAATACCGCGCGAGCAGGTCCTTCATCAGAGATGGAGTCAACGACCAGGCTTTCCAGATGCTCCCTGCTCTCCCGATCAGTCGGAAGTTACATTAAAAAGTGTGTGAGTGAGAGAGAGAGGAGGACGGGTGGGTGGAGGGTGGTACATGAAGGGGGTTTGATGGATGATGATTTTGGTGATGCTTTGCAGAGTGTTGGAAAGTGATGCGTCCGCACGTCACCGACTCGGTTTACGTACGCGCTTGGGGCGGAGTTTACGAAGAGAAGCTGATCTGGGAGCAGCCGCGCGGGGGTTATGTTGCGCTTGCAGGGAGATATAGGAGTCTTTACCTTTCTCTGTTTTCTTTAGTTCGTTACCTCTTCTGCTGTTTCCCTGACTGCATCAGTTGCCAGCTGTCTCCTTCATGCAACAAAAAGATGTTTATAGGGAAAGCTCATACTTACAGATCCACAACTTATACCACAACTTAATCTGCACAGACACTCGCGAGTTGACTAAAATCCCAACCATTTGGTGCCACCTAGTGTCATCAGTTAATTACGCAGAAGATTAGCTAAAGAGGTAGGAGATAGGCCTACAGTTTTAATGAACAGTTTGAATGAAGTTTACGCAGGATGAAAAAAAAAATGTTATTTGGTCTAATTAGAACAAAATATTTAACTCGTGCAAAAATGTTGCCATTATATCATTTTTAATCACACTGAAAAAAACATTAAACATTGCATACATGTGTGCAAATAGGCCATTCATTCACTTTATTACCTTTAGTTTGTAAGACTATCAAAGACACTTCAACTCAAGCGAGACTTCTGTTATAGTGTCTCCTATATGTCCTTTAACACTGAAGAAAAACAATGATAATGCAAGATAACATTTAACCTTTAATTACTGTACGCACAATTGATATGGATTTTCTGATTACATAGAGATGTAGGAAAACTATTCAGCAGGAGAGATGCAACACACTTCTTCCAAAAGATGTTTCCTCATTTGATGTTTCGATGAAGGTGATGGGGAGCATTAAAACAGATCAAATCCATTATATAATGTACATTAGCCCACTTTATAATAAATATGTTGATATAAAGCTAATTTAATAATAATAATTTAAAAGATGGCATTGCTAAGGAAACCAATGGATTGCATCAAATCTTTTCTAGGATTCAGGCCCTTGAAATATGAGGGCGGTCCAAAATCTCCCATAGGTGTTCAGCTAAATTGAGATCTGTTGACTTTGCATGCAGCCTGTATTTAGCATCATATTTATTCTCATCAAACACCAAGTGAGCCTTTGTTCCGCCCCAGATGGGGGCACTGTCATCCTGGAAGAGAACACTCCCATCAGGATAGATTTCCCAACAGGTTGAAGAAATTTGCTCAGAACAACTTTCCATTGATTGTCTGTGACCATTTCTTGCTGTCTTGTTGAGAATATGGTGCTTGATGGTATGACTGACTCGTAATTTTTTAAGCCAAGTCTTAAGTGTTATGTGTGCTCTAGTCTTTGCAATTAAGGGATTATACACTGATTGTTTGGAAGAACATCAACTTACTTTTACCTGCTCCTTCCCCCTAATTATGTTGACAACCTAGAAAACAGATAATAGAGCTCCCAGAACATTCAGACACACAAGGACAAAGACACACAAGATAGATATTGTACAATAATCTGTGTCCCTGCATGTTGAACTGTTACCACAGTGTCAGTCAGTCCAGTCTACATTTATTGTAGGTTTTAATAAAAAAGGAATCATTTTGATGTCTATGTGAAAACCTTGCAGAGAAGCTGATGCCACGTCCTTCCAGATGACTGGTTCAGTCGTCCTGTGGCACCTCACATACACAACAAGCCCTGCTGTGCCTGCTAACAAAAACACAGCTGACATCCCAGACCAGTCAAGAGTGGAAGGTCAAGAAGAGATGTGGAATGCCTTCCCTGCTCTTGTGTAAATGATTAATATTAATAACAAATTTAAGAGTTTAAGGATGATAATTCCCCACTGTTTTTAGCGATCTGGTACCTCTTAGGACTTATCACCAGTGGGGAGTTGAAAACAAGCTAATTGGAGGCAAAGCGAGGAAGAGTTTGCCCAGGAGGGACCTGCTGTGTGTGCAAAACCACCAGGATGTGACCGTTTTACAGCACAGTGGGGGTGCAGATATGGCTCACTGCTCACAGATTGGTGGCTTTTTTATGCTTCTTTGGTGTTACTTTTTTCACAAATGATGAAAGTTGATGAAAATAAAATCCCGATTTAAAGTAAAAATGGCTGGAGAGTTAGCTCATGACCTGAAAACAAACAAAAAATAAGAACATGCAAAATGTAAGAAGATGGGTATTAAATAAGCAAATATATTACAGTTTACATTTACATTGTTAACAGCTTTCAAGGAGTACGCAATCACATTCTTGGCACTGGTAGTAATGGAGTCTGGTGTAAGCTCATTAAGGTAATGAGGTTAAGGAGCATGACTGAAAAGGTCACTGCACCAAGCAGACCATGAGTAAGTCATGACCCAGGTGAAGGGCAAGAATAGAAAATGGAAACACTGTAATACCAGCCAAAAAAAAGAGCCAAAAGTAAGACCGGGTGACCTATGTGGTATATTTCTATTGAGGGATTTAAGACATGATGACAGCTGATGTATTCGATCACTGGTGCAGAACCTCCTGCTTTCTGGTTCAAACCAATGCTGGGCTTAGAGAAAGAAAAAGATCAACCAAATTAAATATTTTCTTTCCCACTTCTGTGTAAGAAAGCTAATAAATATTCTTAGTTATGTTTTTATATGTTTTATTTTTATGTGGGACAGTGGGAAACGTAATCTCGATTCCTTTGTATGTCTTGTACATGAGAAGAAATTGACAGTTTGCATACTATCAGGCAAAGTAGTCAAGCCCATTTGATATTTTCTAAAATTTCCTCTCTTTTAATTTTCACTTTGTTGGGTTTTAAATATGATGGCTGATGCTTTATAAAAAAAAAAACACCAGGCAACATAAATCATTATCACATGACTACGTTTCGAGCCATGGACAGTTGTTGCTTCTGGACTAAAAATATAAATGTATGCAAAGCAGAAACAATTACATTGTTTTGAACTTGGAGTTTCAGCCCGTGCAACAGCTTTATCACACCCAGAATTGAAATGCGTGTCTTTCAGAAATCCTACTAAAGCCTGAAGCTGACATGACAGTGTCCGATTTACAAACCTGTCCTGGCATGAACACGGCACCTTATTATTGATTGGAAAACAACCCCAAACTTTAAAATCTTCTGTCACATCCATAAAACATCTTCCCAGACAGTTTTAGAGAAAAGAACAACTTTAAGCTACTTTTAAGGCCCATTTATGCTCGACACAGAAGACGGATTCGACAGTTTAGTCCGTCTTACTCTCTTCTCAGGGAGCTTAGGCATCGGCCACTTGACGCAGAAGACGGAGCAAAACCACCGGAAATCGCGGGGGCAATGCTGAGCAGAATAGCTGAAATGTGACCAGTGAAAGAAACAATCCAGGGAAGAAGAAGAGAACCAGGAAGGAAACAGAAAATCAAAAAAAGAATAAGTACGAGGACAGCAACTGCAGGTGTTGCGCGAGCTTTTGAAGAAAGACTTTATGCAAATGTTTAAGGTGTGTTGGGCTGTTGGAAAAAACTTCTAACACAACACAGAAGACGCATGGAAGTATGAGGACGGCGACATATGACAACGTTTGAAACGAATGTCCTTATTTACACATGTAAGTGAGCAAAAATAGGCCTTTAACCTTAAAAAAAGGGCAAAGGTCAGGCTGGGACGTATAAACGAAGATGCTAATAATTCAGATTTTGTGGTTTATTGGAACATGTCAAGAAACAAAAAACAATAACAAGCAAAAGCAAACAAGCAGGTGGACAGTCCACCACAGGAAAACAAAAGGAACAGAGGGAAAAGGACAAAAGTCTTTGTCCAAAGGGCATAAAGAAGCCAGCACTTATTCAATCCCACCCGTTAGCCAAACACCATTAACGGCCTCATATGTATTTCATATACTTCTATAATATCAAAATATCTATGACTCAGTAATAATAATAATTATTACAATAAAAATGCCATCAATAGTAAGAGGAACAACAATATATATATTTATTCAATGACCATATGTAATAATAAAAAATAATGTATATTTAATAAATGTCAAATAAAAACATGGCCATTTAGAAGGCAGAACCACTATTAATCCTCAGCAGACATTTAGTTATCCCAAAAAACTTTATCAGACATACATCAAACCATTTCTTAACATTTTACTTCAAATTGTTAAAGGTTAAAATTCTTTTAACTTCAAACAATAACTACAGCCAGAAACCAAAGGTTTACGTCTTCTATGTTAATACAGCGGTTGACATCAGGGTTGTGTATCATGGAGGAAAAGTGTGTGTTTTTTTTCTAAATTTTCATCCATCAAGCCTCACATTGATTAAACATCATCGTCTCATGTTAATGTTGTTTTGTGTCTCTGACATGGATCCTGACCAGTGAACGTGATTGGCTTCGTGCTGCCAACCCTGGAGGCCTATAGACTATAACTTAACTGGGAACTCTTAAGCAGTGTTAAGCAGGGTCAGATTGGGGTCAGAGAGCAACAACAGTTTATCAGCTAGATTAGCTCACCCCAGCCAAAGTCTCACCTGTGACTGCTGGACCATCTCTCACCTTTTATTAACCCCGGACATGTGACCTACGACTCCCTCAGAGAGGCCGCAGCATTCCTCGTGAGGTGAATTTCATGCTTGAGAGAAGTTGTGCTACAGGTCAGTGTGCAATAAGAACGCATCACCAACAGCTTTCTCGGTTCTGAGCAAATTCATTCTGGTGAAATGTTGGTGATTCTCACTAGGACCCGTACAAAGTCCTACTTAACCTTTGATCTCATTCCAGATAGAACTCATTATCTGGCACAAGATTAACCCACATAGCTTAGTAAATGATCTAAATACATATAGCTCAGCTTTGCACTTAGACTCGCTTTTCAGATGGAAATAACCAGAATTTAATAGATCAGTAGGGGAAAAAAAACACTGCAGCATTATAATTTCTCTTTGTGGATTAATTAAGTATTTTTCATGCTTCTCTGAGACTACAATCATTATTTCAAATTAAATTTAATGAATTCGTTTTTAAATTTTTATGAAAGAATATGCCCAAATCAAATCTCTGACAATTGTTTCGTTAAAGGTTTAGACATTAATTTATTTGGTATGAAAAAATACAATATCTTTATTCTTACATAAAATCTCATCAGTTATATCTGCCTGTACAGATAAACTATTAAATTATTTACTATCAATAACTTACGTTTGCAAATTTGGGAACTTAATAAGAAAATGACAATTTTTTCTTTTCTTCTATCTTTCTAATTTTTATGGAGTTAGGGAAAGTGACGTCACATTGCACAGCATCGTGGGATTTGCAGGCACAAAAGAAGCATAGTGAAAAGTTCAGTCACATCTGGTTTGAGGTGTACTTTTTTCAGGTATATTTTTCAGCGATGGCGAGGGCTTGTTTTTTAAACTGCCATAACGATTCTCATGACCATAATGGTAAACCATTGCAACATGGTGTCATTTTTTCATTTTTCCAACCTGGAAAGGAAAACTTAGTGCCCACATTTCCAATTTTAACGGACACAGATTCAACATTTTACCGAGTATTTGTTAGAGACACAGTAGAAGTCAATATTAATTGTATGATTGATTTTTCCTGCAACTTTAATGTTAGCTCCACTGTAAGCTGTTTTCCAGTAGTTCCATAGTGTAATCTGTCGTCTTTAGACGTTTTAGTATTACATGGTACATGTAAAATATGTATTATTTAAATTATTGTGGGTGTTGGCAGACCACGTGTCATGTGTGGCGGGTGGTGGTGAGGACCCAAATGCAGGCAGTAGCAGGCAGGAGGCAAAATGGTGCGCGTGACA
>JBAMHW010000001.1:32905206-32916929 GCA_037177495.1 Rhadinocentrus ornatus | reverse complement strand
CCAGAGCCTGGACCAGGAGCTGGGCCGTGTGATTAGTCAGGTAGGGTCTGATCTTCCTGATGTTGTAGAGAGCAAATTGGCAAGACCGGGCAACCGAGGCAACATGGTCCTTAAAAGTCAGCTGGTTGTCTACCATGACACCAAAATTCCTGGTAGAAGACGTGGGCACAAGCGTGATAAGCATTGTGGGAGATAAATGCTCAGTAACAGCACTTCCAAAATCCCTGAGTCTTGATTGAGCCGTTTTATTTACCTGTACTATGACCTTAACCTTTTCAGTAACAAGTACAAGAAAAAGAAATTATTTCTTTACACATCTGTTTCATTTCATGTTCTGCAGGGAGATTGTTCTGAGTTATTACATGTGACATAACATTCCCCTGTGTGTCAGTATTTCTCTGTATGTCATCATGATGAATCACTCTACCACTCATGTAACTCCTTCATTGAGCCTCAAGCTTCTCCAAATGTCAACAGCTCCCTCTTGTGGACTGTTAGCATCTCACCTGATTAGGATGATTACGGAGGGTGTCTGAGCCATGGCTCCGATCATGCTGCACACACAGATGACACACAGGAAGGTGAGGAAGGCCTGCTGACAGCCGGGACTGGGACACCTTCCTGGTAAAGCCACCGCCTCTTCGGTGATGCTGGATATGCATGCACAGCTGCTCAGGTTCTGGCACAAAAACAAGAAATGAGGTGAAAATGTCATGAAATGGTTTTTTTTTCAAGATCTAAAATGTTTGAGAACCAATTCTCATTTACAACCATGACCTGGCCGAGAGGCCCCAGGAGGCCCCACTCACTCACTGGTTTGGTGCAGCCAGCAAAGCAGGCTGAAAGGTACGTGACTCTGTTGGAGCCACACACGGGGCTCACCGATGCTGTGTAACAGTTACAGTTACTGTTGCAGGCCGCCTCAGGCCGCTGCCACGACTGCAGCGTCCTATGAAAGCCGGCAAAAATAATTTTAGGTATTAAACTGCAGCCTACATACAATGTTCACATCATGTTTATTAACGTGATCATACTCGTTGATGTAGGTCACAGTAACCCCAGCAACGGGTCCCGTGTCACAGCCCAAGAAGAGAAAAGAGATGTAGCAGGCAGTGGACACCAGGTTGACCAGCATGGCCATGCGGACTGCACCTAGAGCGGACAAGTTCAGCTTCTTAACCAGCAGCCCCCCCAGGAAAATCCCCAAGCAGGCACAGGGGATGGCTGTCATACCTGGAAAGGAAAGCACAAGCTTGTTCTTATTTTTCTTTCTTTAAAAATGGAGAAAAGAAAAGATCACATCAATGTGGACATATTAATCATTAATTCTGTATGTATGAACCCATTTTGAAAAATTTTTATAATTTAAAAAAGCAACACAAAACTGCTATTTTCAATTATTTCACATATTACTCTCTTTAGCCATCCATGTAATTTTCCGAATCGCTTGTGCTTTTTATAATTAGAGAAAAATATTGTCTTCAATTCCTGCACACAGGATCTCCACACAGTGTGACTGGTTTGTGAGGGAGGATTTGCTTTCTCTCTGTTCATGAAGTCCATTCTCTGATCATCTGGCCATTGAGAGCTCTATTTGAAAATTGCTGAGAATCTGCTGACTTGTTGGAGTCCTTTTGCTGGCTGCACAAGAAAATTGCTATCAACCTACTGTGTCCATTTCACATGATTCTGGCTTCTGCATCCCATTTGAACCTCCATTAAATCTCTTGCTATGTTATTTTCCTGTCTAAAAATGAGCACTGCACTGTGTTAAAATATTTTCCAGGTAGGAAAACTAGCTACAAATTTCCAATGATGAACATGGCAGAAAAAAACAGCTCCCATCACAGCTGCTATAATGCCTGATCAGCTGCTAAGACGCATGATATGTTTTAATTTACAGGTTGACTGCTAGCTAGCATGACTGCTCTCCCGAATGCTGGAGCTTTCTGATACTGAAACAACCCTGAATGCTTTTGTTGGGAATTTAAAACTGTGGTTCATGTTTTCTAAACTATTAACTGAATGCTAACCTGCACTTTCACTTTGTGGTAGGCAAAGCTAAGGCTTCAGAGGAGCTGACTTTTAGG
Source organism: Rhadinocentrus ornatus (assembly GCA_037177495.1). NCBI lineage: Eukaryota > Metazoa > Chordata > Actinopteri > Atheriniformes > Melanotaeniidae > Rhadinocentrus > Rhadinocentrus ornatus. Next base: position 32,914,839 of record JBAMHW010000001.1, on the reverse strand, counting down.
GATGCTGACATATGAACAGATATGTATTAATCTCTATAGTTCTAAAATAATTTATTTAATTTAATTCTTTTTATATTTCCACTTTTTATTCACCCATTTATTCTTCCTTTATATTCTTTTACATTTTGTTGTTTTTTTGTTCCACTCCATCCCACACTTATCAACCTTCCTGTTGGATGATTTAACAGTAGAACAAAATCCTCGCTCCCCATATTTAGTCAAAGTGCGTACCGAGCAGCTGATTGGCTGAGGAGGTGGTTAGATTAAACTGTTGTTCAAGATATTTGCCCAGAAAGGCAGCAAAGCCAGCAACCACAGCTATCTCCATACAGGCTGCCAGAGTGATGCAGCTGAACACCGGATTGGAGAGGAGGTGCCTGGTTACCCGGGGGATAACTGGGTCCAGAGAGGAGGAAAAAAAAGAGCAAAAAACATATAAATTGTAAGCAGTAAAAGTATAGCTAGACTAATTGATTAAACTATAGCATAAATCAAACCTTCGTACCTCTCAAATGCTCCCAGACTGAGAGTCCACTGCTTGTATCAAAGCCACAAATGGCCCCGTTGCGTTTGGAGCCCTGGTACTCCATGGACAGAGAAGAAGGCAGCATGGCCTGCTCACTCTCCCCTCCACCGTCCATGTCCTGCACGTCCAGCGCCTGGGGGAAGCCAAACATGAAGAGGGCTGACAGGAAGAGTAAGGCACCGCAAAGAAGGAAGCCGCCCCACCATGCCCCGATCCAGCGAGGATCATCCGGGGTGATGTCCAGCTTACCTGGACAGAAGGCAGGAAAATTATTCAGCATTTATGTGTTCCTGTAATGTCTCTGATAAAAAGTAAAAATAATTTTAAAGATGTTTCATTCTGCCTTAATTTACATTTCACTGTTTTTGCTAATTAGTTTATCTTTGTTTTCAAGTAATAAGGTAAAAGAAATAACAATAATTATAAACTTTCACCATGTAAACAAACTTTTGTTAAACAATGTGTAGCAACGTTTTTTATCTTCTCAATTTGACAACTTACTGGTGTCGAAGACAGCATCAACATACACTTTGGTACAGACAGAACCTAAGATGAAGCCACAGGCTGGGCCGAACACTAACGTTGAAAATAAGATACCTGGACAAAAAACAAACAAAAAAAAGAGCAAAGTGGTCAGGTTAGACAGATGCAGCAGGGGCAAAAATGACTGCTAGTGTGATGCAATCAAAGTAAAAACGAGCATTCAGTAATCAATCCAGTTTACATCATCGTCCACCTGAGGGCAGCATTGTATCAAGTGTTTCCTACTGGGTTCCTGTTAAATGTGAAGCATGCTAACAGAGAAATAGTTTTTGTTCAGCTTTTTGGATCATCTATGCTGTGTTTGCTGTATATTATAAATTCTCTCCCATACATGTTTTATTATCCAGCTAAAGGATTCGACAGCGTTACTGATCTAAGTCTAGATTATCCAGCTGACTCATAAATTATCAAGCAGGAAATGGGTTCTTAGCATGACAGCATCAGGGACGGGGAGCCACTAAAGCTGCAGCTCTAGATGACAATTGAATGCAAAAGCTCTTCGGCTGTGGTGCAGAGGGTGGGAGGTTTCCATAAAGCATCAGATTCAGCTGCATTGTGTATGTTTGTGTGTGGTGGTTAAATTTGTTCGTGGTAAACAGAACAATAGTAGAGAGTCTCAGTAAGTGCTTATAAGTGAGAGTAAGAGTGGTGCCCCTTCTGGACAGAACAAAAAGACCTGTGAATTCTCCTGGGATGGATTTAATGATTAGTACTATTTTTCATAGTGGTCTGGTGGTCTAAATACTGGATAAAACAAATTGAAAACCCTCTTTTATTCTAAGGTTTAATGTATCTGGACATGATTCTAAAAAATGCTGAAACATTGTGTGAAACCTTAAGAATAAGCAGGTTAAATAGCAACAAGGCATTGCTAATCAAAGACAGTTGATTTATTCATCATTAGCAGGTGCGGATACTTCTATAAAAGCAGAAGTTTACACAGTTTACACATTTACATGTGAGCTACCACAATGCTAAGGAGCAAAGACGTTAGCAATGATCTTTTGGAGTCTGTCATTCTGCTGTGAGAAAATTTGTTTGCAAGTAGAAAACATGGAAGACAGCTGCTATCCCAAGGTCAGCCCATGCACATTTTAGAGACACTGCAAAACCAGCAGACATAAAAAAAAGAAGAAAAAAGCGCTACATTTCAGGCTGCATAGGATCAGTTCACATGTTAGGTGTTAAAGTTTGTGATTAGAAGAACAGGGTTGCCACTAGAAAGTTTGCAAAGCTGCATCTGAACAAACCAGAAGACTTCTGTAACAATCGTCTAAAAATGTTCGCACTGTCTTGGTCTGGTTAAATTAGTTGAGGAAGGCCACAGGAAGTAGCTGAAACATGTCAAGGTAAAAAGCCATCAACTTTTATTTCTTAACTGTCTTACCAAAAGGAACCTTGGTGTAATGTTACTTCTGCAACAATCCCCTTTAAACAGATGAGACTGAAGTGGAGGTGTTCAGTAATAATGCACTGCAGCATGTTTGATGAAAACCAAACACAGCATATCAGCAGAAAAACCTCACACCAACTCTAAAGCACGGAGGTAAAGTAGTGATGATCTGGGCTTATTTACCAGCCAAAGGAACTAGGCACTTTGGAGCCACTGAGTCAAGTAATTTAGAGTAAAATGTGAGGTCATCTGTCCTACAGCTACAACTTGGATGAATCTTTGGCATATTTTCACACTCTGATACCCCCAACAAAGGCTAATTAAGCATCAATCTTGCATCCTGTCTCTTCTTTGAGCTCTCTCCAGTCAGTAAAAGTCAGTCTGATGTTGACTCTTATCTCTTGCTTTGCCCCTGTCTTTCTTTTCCTCACTTCGTCCAATAATGTCCTCTTGGTTTTTTTAAATAATCAGACATGATGCACGTTGAAGATTACTAGTGTGTTGACATCCAGTTACAGGCGTTTGATGCAGCAAACTTTTTTTGAAAAAAAAAAAAAAAAAAAAAAAGGTTGTAGAGTGTTGTTTCTCAGTTCTGGGATGCTTCAAACAATTTACATAAGAAATGTGTAAGTGCCATCAAAACAAGTCAGAAGCTCATTGTTTTAGGTCAGAACGTTGTGTAATGTTGCTTTGAGAGAACTATGCACTAACAAATGCCAGAAAACCTCAATGGACTTCAGAATAAGCTATTTTGTTAAGAAAAGTGGACCAATACCTCTTCATAACTAGAAGCACTCAGAGCGTGCAGACCTCCAAGCCATTGTCATTTTTTGGGCAATAATTGTGGGCATTATTATTTGGTTTTAGAAAATCTAATGGTAAAAATTTCCATATCTCCCTATTATAAAGAAACCTTAAAAAAAATTAAATAAATCCTGGATCCAGGTCATGATCTGCGATTTCCTGAAAATTTAATCAAAAATAACTTTTTAAGTTTTGTAGCTAACAGACAAACCAACGCTGCCGGATACATGACCTCTGCCTTGGCGAGGTTAAGACGTGAGAAGTTGACAACATCATACAGGAAATCTTTATTTTGGTTAAAGGTGGTTTTACAAGTTATGGGGTGTACTTAGTTATTCACTTTTTCTCAATTTTGGCTTAGTTTTTTTTAAGTGAAAAAAGCATGGTGCAACATGTCTCATTGTTAATCTGAGGTTATATTTACTTGGTTTTAAGACACTCTTAAGTTAAAAATTGTTTTTATTATTATTATTAATAAACTGTCACACCCACACCAGTCCTCATCACATTTTGCCCAGTCAAACTCCCCAGTAATCCCTCCCCTGATAATCCACACCTGTTTCTTCTCACCCTGCCACATTCACTCCAGTCCTGCACTACAGCCAATCACTCTCCGGATCCCTAAACAGTCACACCTGCCCCCAATCACTTCACTAGTCCTTATATACAACAGGAACTCGTTTGCTCCAGTAAGGACTTGTCCTCTCTCCCTTCCCGGCTCCATGGTTTCAGGACTTCCCATCTTCTTCTATGTGCGCTAAGACTATTCCTCCTGGCATCCCGTATGAAAATAAAGTGTGTTAACTTGTCTTCTGTCTCAGAGGGGTCCTTACATAACATAAACAAATAAAAGATGTACTATATTTTACATGATTGTATGTTGTAATCTACTTTTCATAGAGAAGGATGATGAAACCCAAACATTTATCAAACCTCAAGATCTAAAATATTTCAATCTGGGGTTTCAGATTTTTTATTGATTATATATCATCAAGAAACTACTGAAACTGCTGGACAAAGATTATATTGCCTACTATTGAAAAGAAATAAATTTGGAAGCAAAAAAGGAAAAAGCCTTTGCTGTCCTGCAAGAACATTACGGCAAAACAGTTTGCTGATGAACGTATGAGCAAAGAGCATGCTATTTTTATTCCATAAATATAAAAGCTTAGTAGATTTAAACAGATGTGACCTGTTTCTCTTCTTTGATAATTTTTCCAGGTTTTGAAGCTCTGCTTTGTGGTTCTAAAAGAACCGTGTACATCCCTAATTTAATGTAATCCCAACAAACACAATGCACCAGAACGTTCTACTGGTCCCTGTTATTGTTAGAATTATGCAAGATAAAAGACTACGATATACATTAGACTCAGCTTTCAGCAAATACCATTGTGTTTGACAAAACCCATTTATCATTTCAGCTTTAAAGAAAAAAAAAGCAGTTTCACCATGACATCATGATAGTCTGCAGCCACATGAAGTATTTTCTCTGCAACATCAGCCACTCAGGTTAGTCTAATAATTTAATCTAATTTGGTCCTGGGTTCCATTGAATGTGCAATTAATATGCTTTGATTAAATAAAATTGATTATGATACAAACAGTTATTTAATAGAAAAGTCCTGAATTAAAGTACAGGCAGAAATGCTTAGGAGTGAATAAAGTGCATGTTAAATGTGAATGCTATTCAATGGAAAGCACACAAAAATTGTGGGTAGAAAGACTTAGGCGATTGGACAACCTCCCTTTGGTTTCTTTATAGTGGTTTGGTTTTTTCCAATTTTCTCGCCTCCTCCCCCCATACTCAGTAAGCTCTCAGCAGATTTTCCCAGCAGATTTCTGGGTAAGTACATGTTATTCACAAGAATTTGCACCCTCCAAGAATCAGAACTGATGAGATGATTGAGTATTTTTGGAATTAAAACAATTATCAACATTGGTGTTAATAAGAAATGTGTTGCAAGAACAATTACGTTTAGAGACGGGTGGATAATTATGCAAAATACCTAGGAAAAAGGTACGCCTGCTAAACACTAGTTTTCTTTAGTGTTGTTGCCATCTGTCTATGAAGAACGCCAAGTAGGTCTGAAAGTCGATTTGAAAGAAATCATACTCATTACTGCGTTGTGCTAACATATGACTCTGACTGATTGAAGTATAGATAAGAAGTATACAATTACAACTGGACCAACTCATCAGCCAACTAATGAACAAACCTCCCAGTTGCAGTCAAATCACAAACACAGGACAACTAATCCATACAGTATGCAAAGTAGGGCAGCTGACAAGCACATATACATCTGCTTTATATGACCATGGGGGCTCGCCATTAACACAATAAAGTCCCTGGCACCTTACCCTAACGTTAATTATCACAACTAAATGCCTAACCCTAAATCTATCTACAATAAACCTCAAATATCACTTCACATGCACTAAATTGCTTTCATTACGTAAATAGAAAGTCCCCATGAATTGGTGTGCAGATTGTTATCCCCATCATTGGGAAAAAACAAGTACACACACACACACATCTGGTTTATATGCCCGTGTGGGCTATCTATTGACTCAATGCATTCTCTAAACTTTACCCTACACCTAACCATAATCTAACTTTAACTTAAAACCTTAAAGCTGAGACTTAAACCCCGAAAAATAAAATTAATGTTGGGAATAAATTGTTGTCCCCACAACTTCCCACAAATGGGTGTGAAGTCAGAGTTTAGTTCCCATCATGAAGAAAAAACAAGTAGAAAAACACAAACACAACAGTGAACCAGCATAAAATGTTGGTCCGCAGCCTTTCCAATCTAAAGTCCACCAACAATCAATACTCTGTCAGGCCTGGTCATCCAAGCAAAATGTATTTTGGCCAGTTTTGAAGTCAGTTCAAAATCTTTCAGCCCATCTTTGATCTCTCTCTTAAGGACATTAATGACCATCGCCAGCCCAGATGCAGCACTGATCACCTGCTGAGCGTGCGCTGTAATGTGCACCCATTAGCGCACAATAAGGCTGTGCGATGAATCGAATTTTAATCACAACTACGATCTGGGTTTTCAACGATCATAAAAATGAAACGGTCCGATTATTTTGCTCCTTCACAGTTTCCTCTTGTGCTGTTTTCAGCTGCAAATCGAGCTCAACTTGCATTGCTGCGCTCTGTTGCAGACTCCTCCCACTGCTGCAGACTCCTCCCACAGTCCCAGACGCTTTGGTTTAATTCAACTCCAGATGCAAACACCTCAAGTTATGGGGTGAACACACGGGAGGCATAGTCGCTCCTTCTCCATTAATTATCTATGGAACTTGAGGCGTAAATTGCTGCCCTCCTCCAGCCAAGCGACAGGCGACATTTGTGCATGTGAAATGTTGCTCTCATTCACGTAGACATGCACACGGGGGCTTACGACGCGACACAAGGAAATAGAAAAATGTAAAATTTTTGTGAGTCGTGACTAAATAATCCACCAGCTCCAAAAGACACAGAGAAATAACAAACGCTATAAAAAAACGTAACTTTGTTATTCTCGCCAAAGACCAGCTCAGTAAACACAGTGAACAACCCAGGATTTAAGAAACTCATCAACATTTTGGACAAACTGCATCAATGCCATCTCGTCACTATTTTAACCGTGTCTCTTCCTGCCCTGTATGATGAGTGTCTTGAGGGTGTTGTAAAGGAGGTGGCTTCAGTCCAATGTTTCACCACCGCTACGGACCTGCGATCAAGCTGCACCATAGAGCCGTATATGATGCAGATTTTAGCGTGAAAACGAAATGTCTCCAGTCTCATTTATTCCAGATCACACCTGGCAGAACATAGCTGCTGCTGGTTTGAGACAAACAATAGCTACTGGGACCTGATGGAAAGAAACTAGTCTGTGTTACCACATATTGTATTAGGGGGGGGGGGAGGGGGGGGGGGGGGGGGGACTGATGGAAGAAAAGTGGTTTGTGGTAACACAAAATGTAGTACCCCCCCCCCCCCCCCCCCCCCCCCATTTTTCCCATAATCAAGCAGCCCTAGCGTACACAGCACGCATAAAAAAAGGTCCCACAAAATGCACGTTCACGTTATCAATATCTGTTTGGTTGAAAGTTTTAATACATCAATAAAAACCTTAATTTTATCACATACCTACTCCAGTCATCTGCTCCTCACAGTAAGTAAGCAGCACCGGTTGCTAAATATTGGTCAGCAGCATCTCCTGTGCCGGCCCCCGCCTGTCTTATTTGTCAAGGTTTTATTATACGCAATTTGTTTTGGAACTTTGTCTTATATCTTGTCACCTCCTCTTAACCTCATCTGGAGTTGCATTTGGTGTTCAGCAAATACTCTTCCATACTGAAGACATTCTGTTGACATTTAAATTTCTGGTTGGAGCTCAGCAATATTTTTATTTGCTAAGTCCACTAATATCTGTATCTCAATTGGGTCAAATTTATTTTGTGTTTCCGACCTTCCTGCTCTGCTTCTAAACTCTCCATGGTGATACCATAGTGAATGCTAAATTCTCATTTGAATACTGTTGTTTGTGCCTCTTATCAACTGCACCAACATTCTTAGTTTATCACCCACAAATCATAAACAAACACGGGCAATCAATTTGCATGTGCATGTGATATTGTGCTCTTTATCAGGGATCTTAGTAAATCAGAGCCTTTAACTTTAATGTGGGTAAAAGCTTCACCATGTCATGTTACACGAGACAAAAGTAAGCACCTGGAAGCTGATAACAAATGCAGTGATAACTACAACAAGGATGAACAAAAAGCTTTGTTATTCCATGACAAAAGCATAATCTTATAGAAGCTGCCATGTTACAGCCCCAGGCCTAAGAATGTTTGGTTTGTGTATTCAGATTATGTATGTGATTACAGACAGGTAATTCACCAGTACAATGTCAGTATGATGCAAGAAGGATGTTGAATTAGCTGCTGGAAACATTCCTCAGAGATTTTGCTCCATATTGAGATGATAGCATCACACAGTTGCTGCACATCCATAATGAGAACCTCCCGTTCCACCACATCCCAAAGCTGCTCTACTGGATTGAGATCTGGTGACTGTGGTGGCCGTTTAAGTCCAGTGAATTCATTGTCATGTTCAAAAAAGAAGTTTAGCTTTGTGACATGGTGCGTTATCCTGCTGTAGGTAGCCATCAGAAAATGCAACACTGTGGTCATAAAGGGATGGACATGGTCAGCATCACCAGGCTGTGGTGTTTAAACCATGCTGAGTTGGTACTAAGGGGCCAAAAGCATGGTAAGAAATTATTCTTCACATCATTAGACCACCAGGAGCCTGATGTATTAATAGAAAGCCAGACAAAACCATGCGTTCGCATTGTTTATGTTTTTATTATTTTTTTATACTGACCTTACCATCACTCAGACAAGTCTAACACCAAAAACCACAATGCATTTAAAGTCACTTAAATCCCATTTTTCCTCATTCTGATTCTCAGTTTAAACTTCAGCAAGTCATCTTGAACCATTTCTACATGACTAAATGTATTAAGTTGATGCCATATGATTGACTGATTAAGTATTTGTGTTAACAAGCGACTGAGCAGTTGGGCCTAATAAAGACGGATGGATGGATGGATGGATGGATGGACGGAAGGATGGATGGACAGACAGATGGATGGATGTGAATGGATGGATGGACTGACGGATGGAAGGACGGACGGACGGGCGGACGGACGGAAGGATGGAAGTACGGACAAATGGATAAACGGACAGATGGATGAATGGATGGACGGATGGAAGGACGGACGGATGAATGAATGGATGGACGAATAGATGGATGGATGGATGGACGGACGGGCGGACGGACGGATGGAAGGATGGAAGGACGGACGAATGGATAAACGGACAGATGGATGAATGGATGGATGGATGGACGAACGGATGGACTAATGGAACAATGATGGATGTGAATGGATGGATGGAAGGATGGATGGACAGATGGAGGGATGGATGAAAGGACGGATAGAAGGACAGAATGATGGAGGGATGGATGGAAGGATGGATGTGAATGGATGAACGGACGGAATGATGGATGGATGGACAGATGGACGGATGGATGGATGGATGGAAAGATAGATAAATGGATGGATGGATGGATGGATTGATTGATTGACGGATGGATGGATGGACGGAATGATGGATGGATGGACAGATGGTGGATGGATGGATGGACTGACGGATGGAAGGACGGACGGATGAATCAAAGGATGGATGAATAGATGGATGGATGGACGGACGAACGGACGGGCGGACGAACGGAAGGATGGAAGGACGGACGAATGGATAAACGGACAGATGGATGAATGGATGGACGAACGGATGGATGAATGGA
>JBAMHW010000001.1:32886787-32905106 GCA_037177495.1 Rhadinocentrus ornatus | reverse complement strand
GATAAACGGACAGATGGATGAATGGATGGACGAACGGATGGATGAATGGAACGATGATGGATGTGAATGGATGGATGAGAGGATGGATGTGAATGGATGGATGGATAGAAGGATGGATGTGAATGGATGAACGGACGGAATGATGGATGGATGGACAGATGGACGGAAGGATGGAAAGATAGATAAATGGATGGATGGATGGATGGATTGATTGACTGATGGATGGATGGACGGAATGATGGATGGATGGACAGATAGTGGGAGGGACCTATGGATGGATGGATGGACAGAATGATGGACTGACGGATGGAAGGACGGACAGATGAATGAATGGATGGATGAATACATGGATGGATGGACGGACGAACGGACGGGCGGACGGACGGAAGGATGGAAGGACGGACGAATGGATGAACGGACAGATGGATGAATGGATGAATGGATGGATGGATGGACGAACGGATGGACGAATGGAACGATGATGGATGTGAATGGCTGGATGGAAGGATGGATGTGAATGGATGGATGGATAGACAGATGGAGGGATGGATGAAAGGATGGATGGATGGACAGAATGATGAGGGATGGATGGAAGGATGGATGTGAATGGATGAACGGACGGAATGATGGATGGATGGACAGATGGAGGGATGGAAGGATGGATGCATGGATGGATGGATGGATTTGAATGGATGAACAGATGGAGGGATGGATGTATGGATGAATAAAACTGTTTTAAAATCAGAACTGATCACTATGACGCCCGTCACCCCGCGATTTCAGTGAAGAAAAACTCGTTTTTGTTAACATCTTGAACTTGTTTTAATGTACAGCAAAGAGGACTTAATAATGATGTGCAAACATCTTTAAATATGTCCTGTAGATAAACACGCCTGTAAATAGTCATTAGAAGCAGAATATAAATCATTCAGCACTTACTGACCTTGCAGTGTTTGCAGAACTTATGCAGTATGACTAAAGGTGTAATCTGTTCCTGCACAAATCAAAGGATTGATGGCTTTAAAACTTTCTCTCAGAGGACTGAGGCCACTATGAAACTAGGGAGTCAGAGAGGGATCTTGAGAATAAATGAGAAATTGAGATGAACACTCTGTACATTACAGCACAATTAAACCACTTCAGTGAGGACTTTTTTTTTAATCAGGATGACATTTCTACAGATAGTCCTTTGTAAATCTAACCACCAGTACATTCAACCTTGGAATAAAAATATACCACATGATAAACGTGTAAAAATGGAGCAACCTTTCATGCCTTGATGACATTTAAATATGCCGGCCACTGTTATGTGCTCAACAAGTTCTTTCCTTGAAGTAATCATATAGACTTAAGCCAACTTAAGCCATACATACTGTGTGGAACAAGGCTTCTCTAACTGGTCACGCTGCCTGCACATGAATAATTTCACACTCAGACTCACATTATGGCAGAGCTGAATCGGTGGCCCTTCGTATCGTTGGCAAAGGTGCTGCTGAAAGGTGCTCGTATAAAACAACCTAGGCCGGTCTGAGCAGACAGCATGTGCTGAGTCAGTGCCCATTCCTTCCTCTGCTGTCCTACAGTGGAAGAGTAATAACCCCAGTGGAGTAAAAACATTTTGCTGCAGTGGACTCAACTTGCAGCCTCACACCGCTTCATTACACACATTACAGAGATGAATAGAGGATATGATATGATGCAAGGGGAGAGAAGCTGACCCTGGTAATAGAGCGGGACTGCATGCTTTTCTCAGCCTGTTCTAGCAGTGCTTCAAGTGCAGGGTACTTAAAGGTCTTAGCTGTAATTTTCTGAATTGCTGCTGCATTTTAGCACATTGCAGCTGGCCTGCCCCTTTACTGTTGTAATCTAACTCATTCAAAATAACTTAAGGAGTTCAGAATTGTTAAAGATTTTCTAATGTAGGACCTTCAGTTACGATGGTTCTACTATGATTCTATCATGTCTTATGACCCAGAAGAAGTAAGCGGTAGTGTGTTTTGCTGCAGAAACCCAGCCTTCTTCTGGTATTTTCCATTCTTACTTCTTATTTTGTTGTGTTTGTTGTGTTAAATCTTTATCTCCATCATTTCCAGGTGATCTGTCCATCCTCTCCCAGTCTCACGGCACCACTGGCCACCAGCTCCAGAGCAGCAGGGAAGGCTCGGTGCTCTGCCTCTTTTTTTTATGTTGGCATTGAGTACCGGGTGGAAGCATTGATTAAGCACTAATGCAGTAATTACTTGTAAGAAAAAAATTAGTTGTTACATTTATTTTTAATCAGCATAAGATTTCATATCATCCCTGGTTCTTGGGTCTCATTGAATTGAAATTGTATTGTGGTGGATTTATTATATTGGCAAACATTGAATCCATTTTTTATTGATCGATAAATCATTTTGTGATCAAACCTGGGATTTACAGCCTCAGTAGCTGGTGTCTCGACATCAATGTATGTCAGCTTGAGGACTATAATGATTAATCCAAATTGCTGCCAGACACATACTTTCTCAATCAGCAGAAAGTAGACTTTCAGTAAAAATCAGCGACACAGAACCTTCCTTTGAGGTTAGACATGGTTACATTTAGTTAAATAAGGTACAAATGATGATAAAAGTGAAACACATATATTGGTTTATCAAAAGTTTGTAAAGATAAAGCTCATCAAACACTGCTGTTTAACACAGTGGTTGTTACATGGAGATTTTCATTTCTTATAGAACAGAAAAAAAAGTGCTAACAGCTAACCAACATTTTCACCAACCACAGTGAAACCAACAAATGGGAGCAGGATCCTGAATCAATCATCACTATAATTAATGCAATTAAGAGCGCTGACTTGGAGCTACGACTGCATATTACAATATAGTGGCACGTTTTGTAACAATTTCTTCACACTAGCTTCTGAACTCAGCCTAAACATAAAAACACCAGTTTAAACAGCCTAAACAACGTTGGGAGCATGGTGCAGTGGGAAACTGTTTGGAGGGGGACCTTTTCCACGCTGCACTGTTAAATATGCATGCAGCAGAGCAGCGGTGTTACAGGAGATGCTGAGCAGTAAAAACAGACGGAAAATATTCAGAAAGTGAAGCTGTAGCAGACGCTGAAGTTAAACATGACGACAGAAAAAAAGAGCCATTTCTGTTGTTTAGAGATAGTTTTAAAAGGTCTGACGTGGACCAAATGACTATTTACTGAAAATGCTGTTGAGCTAAAGTTGTCTCCGGAGGCGGCAACACAAGCAAAGTGCTGCATCATTTTAACCGCAAATGTGCTTTGGAGTACCAAGAATGTTTGAAACTAAGACCAGCATCCTTTACATCCTCAGGTAAAAATGGAAGAAGCTGGAGGACACTCAAGTCCGGTGTCATTTATAGATGTGTTCTGAGACACACGCACAAAGTGTGGGCTCCCCTGGTAATTGGTGATGTTTTGGTGTTAATAGACTATATGCTATCTTAATCGAGAGGAGATGAACCTAAGTTTTCAAAGACAAATATGAGCATGATTAGAGATACGAGAAACGCAGGGAAACAGCAGAAATCACAAGAAGATGTTAAAGGAAAAAAAAAGCCAGCTATCCTCCCCGAAGGAGGCAAGCGGAAAAGTGGACGTAATGAACATGGAGGAGATTCTCCGGGAGATGAGGAAAGAAAACAAAGAGTCCTTCGCAGATACAAAGACCTTGTTATCCAGACTGGAAGTGTCTGTTACGGATTTGAACCAGAGGATGGAGAAATTAGAGCAGATAACTGAGGAGGCCGAAATGAGAGTCAGTGCCGCAGAGGACACCGGCCAGCGTCATGGGAGGGTGCTGCGGCACATATTGAAACGCGAAGCACCTCTGACTAATTTATGTGATGATTTGCAGAACCGAATGAGCCGCAACAATCTGAGAATCTATCAAGTCCCCGAAGAGAGTGAGAAGAATGACACGGTTGGCTTTGTGAAGAGACTAATTGAAAACACACTACTACTCCTGGCTGACATAAATATACAGATTGAGAGCGCACACAGGTCGCTGGGACTAAAGCCCGCCAGGGCTGCACCCCCACGCTCCATCATCGTACGGTTTCTGGACTACACAGTGAAGGAAGCGGTGCTGAAGCAAGCTTGGGCCCAAAGACAGGTGAAGTTTCAGCGAGAAGTGATTTACTTCGACCAAGATTAATATCCAGAAGTGCAGAAGAAGAGAGCGCAGGTTCATGGAGTGATTAAGCAACTGAAAGAGAAGGGGATCCAAGCCAGGTGCTGCTACCCGCCGCAGCTGACAGTTAACTTGGAGTCAGGAGTGAAAACTTTTCCTTCGCTAATAGAAGCTGCACTTTGTCGGAGCTTGGCAAGAGAGAGAGGCTGGAATGGGAGCTCACAAGGGAGACATGTCTGACACAAGACGGAGGGAGGAGAGGAAGAAAAGATACATCATTTGCAGGACTGTTTGCAGGATTAGAATGAGGAGTGCTCAGGTAACAGGCTCTGACTCGACTACCAGGTTAAATTGTGACATTCTGTCACATTACTCCTAATGAGAGTAAAATGTCATAGCTTATTTATCAGTGTGAAAGGCTGAAACAGCAAAACCTGCTGAAGAAATAATTACAGAAATGTTAGTATAAGGAGACAGCTTTAGTTTAAATATATATTTTTGTGATGAGATCCAAGAAGGGATCACCACCTCACCAAGGATTTAGTTTTTTTTTTGGTTTGTGGTTTGGCCAGCACTTAGTGCTTGTTGCCCAGAGGGAATTAAAAGCCACATCCCTCTGCCTACATTACAACAGGGGCTGGACATATTTCTGTGCTCAGCTGGATTTGTGGAAGTCACATATGTTTTTTTTGTTCTGTTGAGAGTTCCTATATCCTTGACATGTTGGTTAGGTCCGCAAATGATGTAGAACATAAGAAATTAAGAAGAGAGAGCACAGGTGTTTTATGCAGATTGTTCAAATAGCAGAAAGAGGGGAGTAGCAATTTTGATTAACCAATCAATTAGTTTTGCATGTCAGAAAGAAGTAAAGGATAAAGAAGGTAGATACATCCTTATTATCGGAACTTTAGGTGGAACAGAATTAACCATCGTGAATATTTATGCTCCCAATGAGGATGATCCTACTTCTTTTTTTTTTTAAAGAAGTAGCATCTGTGATGGCAAGGAAGCCAGAGGTACCATAATTCTGGCAGGTGACTTTAATTGTGTTTTAAATGGGAAAATGGAGGAATTTCCTTCTGATTATGCAAAAAATCTAAAGCAGCGAAACACATGTTAGAAGAACTAGGGCTGCTTGACACTTTGAGAACCAAAAGTCCAACAACTTTAGATTTCACCCTTATGTCCATGGTACATGGGTCTTATTCAAGGATTGATCTGATTTGTATTTCAAAACAGCACCTGCACAAAATAAGGGAGTGTGTAATTGAACCAAGTACTTTATCTGATCATGGCCCTGTAAGGCTAAAACTAAACGTAGGCTTGAGCTGGCTGACGGACCCAAGTATTAAAGATCAAATAAAGGAAACAAAAACTGAATACTTCAAGATTAATGATGATGGATCAGTATCACCCCCAACTCTTTGGGATGGGGCAAAGGCGGTGCTCAGAGGGAAATGTATTGAGATTTCTGTCAAACTAAACAAACAGAGGATGGAAATGGAGAAACAGTTAGAGAGGGATATAAAACAATTAGAACATGAATACAAAATGACAAAAATGTAGTGAAGCAATTACAAAATGTCAGCACCTCTTTAGACGAACATCTCACACGTAAAGCTGAGGGAGCGCTTTGATATGCAGGCCAGAGATACTATGAGATGGGAAACCGAGCGAGAAAAGAACAGTCAAACTGTATTGTTCCTAAAATAAAACATCCAACATCGTTGGCAGAGGTCTCACGCCCAGAATAAGTAGCTGAAGCATTTCAAAATATCTATAAAAAGCTTTTTGATACAACAACCAAAAAAACACAAAGTAAGAAGAAACTGGAAGCTTTGTTTATGGATCTTAATTTAGCAAAACTCTTCGAGTAAGAAGCAGATGAATTAGTAGCGTCAATTAGAGAAAGTGAAATATGAGATGTGATCAAAACATTGAAAAACAACAAATTCCCTGGCACAGATGGCATACCGGGCAAATTCTATAAAACCTTTATGGAGGAGCTTGTCCCAAAACTTCGTAAGGTCTTCAGTTACGCCTTACAGGAAAATGACCCACCAAAAAGTTGGTCAGAAGCCATAATAGTAGTTATACATAGAGAAGGGAAAGATCCACTGGACTGTGGTGCCTATAGGCCAATCAGCCTGCTGGGGAATGACCTAAAAATTAGTTGTTCCATATTGGCAAATAGGATGCAGAAATACTTGGGTAAACCAGATCAGACCGGTTTTATACCAGGTCATCCTGCAGCAAACAATATAAGAAGGGTTTTAAATATGCAATCAATAGCAAAACACTCTACCCACCCTTCAATGCTTCTTAGTCTTGATGCTGAGAAAGCGTTTGACAAGGTGGACTGGTCATATTTGAACTATACTATGGAACAAATGGGATTCAGTTTGACATTTATAAGATTGATTAATATCCTAAACAAAGACCCAATATCGAGAGTTAGAGTCAATGGAGACTGCTCCAAATTTTTTTAGCTTAAAAAAGGTGTCAGGCAAGGGAACCCGAACTCTCCGTCTCTATTTGCATTATCTATCGAGCCACTTGCAGAGTTAATAAGGAGAAATGACCAGATTGAGAGAATATTGGAAGATGGAGGTGAGATGCATAAAATTTCTTTGTTCGCAGATGACGTTCTTTTGTTTATAAGAAATCCAGTCTTCTATTCCGGCTCTAATGCAATGCCTGGGAGATTATGGGGAGGTTTCAGGGTACAAGGTCAATGAGGGGACATCAGAGGCAACGATGATAACAGGATGCTGGTCTGTGTGCCTGGACAGACAGGAGAAATTCAAGTGGTCCAAAGGGGGCTTTAGATATCTAGGAGTCATTCTGACACACACCTCCAATCAGTTATATAAAGCAAATTATGATAAACTTATTTCTCAAATTAAAAATGACATGGAAAGATGGGAGATGCTTCCTTTGTCTTTAATTGGTAGGATAGAAACTATTAAGATGAATGTGCTACCAAGATTTCTTTTTAATGCATTACCTATCACTGTCCTTGTATCTACATTAAAATCTTTGGAAAAACAAACATCCAGATTCATATGACAGAACAGAAGGCCTAGAGTAAGACTTAAAGTCTTCTGTGCATGCAAGGATAAGGGTGGATTAGCCTTATCGCATTTTAAAAGCTCCTACTGGGCATCTCATCACAAGAAATCAGTTATTTAAAGAAAGGACTCTCAAAGCTTTTTCACAACTTCTGGCACAATATGCCATTGGTTATAAGGATTTATTTAGATATTTTAAAATTCGACACTACCTAACGACACACAAAGAGTGGGACAAAATTAGAGAAATTCCATCCCATTTTGAACAATACCGGATTGAGATAGTTGAGAATAATATGAACACTAAAAATGCAACATCTTCTATTTATCGTAGGATCCATATGGATACATTAGTAGATACACTGGAGGTGAAAGGCAAATGGGAATTGGAAGCTGATACATAATTACTGATGAGCACTGGGGGAGTTCCTGGGTGCCCTGGCAAAAATGTTTAAGCAGCCCAACCTGGTGTGAATTTAGCTGGAAGCTAAGAATGAGATATTTTACAACGCCTTTAGTTATATAGTTATACTGTATAGTTATAGCCCCCCCCATGTTGGAAGGGGTGTGGAATTAAAGGGAATTTTTATCTTTCAATCTTCTGGGAATGCCCTAACCTAAAAAAATTCTGGGGAAATGTGAAGCAACAAATAGGTGAGATTCTCAAGGTAAATAGAGTAATTGAGCCACAGCAGCTCATTTTGGGCACAGTATCATTAACAGGTTTGGGTAAAAATTAGGAGTCTATGCTCAGAGTGCTTCTGTTGATTGCACATAAAATGATCATTGTAAACTGGCTTCAGCTCCATCCCCCTGCCCTGGATCATTAGACTCAAAGGCTTAAAGATGTAAATTGCATTGAACGCATAACTGCAAATCTTCAACTCCAAACAGACCTGTATTTTAAAAAATGGACACCTGTTGTAATGTATTTAGAAAAGTGAGAATGTGTTATTGCTATTTGTTCAACTAGGTCAGATGAATCATATGTTGCTTTTTTTTTTTCCTTTTTAAAATTTTGATTGTGGAAATAAGGCATTCAAAGTACATTTCCTCAACTTGATGCTATTTGATTGATCTGGGTTATTTTGTACCTGCCATACTGTCAAGGAACTTGTTCTAATAAAAGTTAAAAAAAAAAAAAAAAAAAAAGCAAGCAGTGGTTCGAGATAAGCAACATCATCACAGTCCATCCAGCCAAAGACCCGATTCAGCTAACTACTGCAGTGCGGGACAGTTTCAGGGCTTTGATCAAAACACTGATGAAATAAAAATGTTTTATTTTTGCTGTTTTTTTTATAAAATGTAAGATTCTTCGCTACTGCAGCAATTTGTCTCTCATTTTTTGGAAAACACGGTTAACACCCAGTACTGCGTAGGAAAATACCATCAAATACCATCAAACCCGTGTAATTTTGAAAAATACTGTGATTTTTGTCACAACACCCAGAATTAAATCAGCATATGAACATGAAGTCATGTTGTCTTGATGATTTCTATATTTTCTTTGTAAAAATGAATACTTGAGTTTTTAATAGGAGTTTACAAGCATCACAACTGGAGTCTCTTACCTGGACAGAAGTATTCAAGCGCGAGGCAGCCATTACCATTTTTGTATATAAGGAAAAATGTGACTGTTGTAGAAAGAGGTTGCTTTAAATATTTGGAGATTAGTCTTTTGGTGCATTTGTGTGCACATAAAGCTTTCTGTATTATACATAAGGGGTCTTTCAGAAAATATTGTGGATTACAGCTTTATCACAAAACCTTTGTGAAAACAAAAGTTTTATTTATCAGATTTACTGCTTTGTGCTGTGACCGAGATACATGGAGTGCAGTATTACAATGTGTTGTGTTTCTTCTTGAGGTTGTATATACTTCAAAATAGACCAGAGGCCCATACTAGGAAGCAGGATTTGTGGATTATTGGGGTAATTTCAGGTTCAGCTTGGATTTTGAGCTTCATGGAGCTGGTTTCCTTTTTGCCAGACTGCATCACCATGGTAACTTAAGCTGGAATTGGAGATAAAAGATTCATTGAGGTGAAAGTATCGCCTCCCAATCAACCAGTTATCTTAGAAAACGAAAAAATAAAAAAAGGCATCAGTGAACGGACAGTAACAGAGCCCTTACCCAAACCCTAATAGAACCAAAAAGACCAACTGCACAGTTTGACATTTACTTATCTTCAGCTTTAGAGACGTGTCATTAGAAGAGATTCGGACTGCTTGTGTAGCTTAAAACAAAGACTGATTACTCTAGTTTGTTCCTGGTGACTTTTAAAGCCCTGAAATCTGCATTAATTATTTTTATTGTCCAAAACAATCAATGAATTATAAAAGATTTATCACCGTCTTTTCCCACCGTGTGTGTATGTGTGTGTGTGTGTGCAAGGTATGAAACTCACCACACTGCCAAATGTTCAAATTCATATCAATGTTTATCTTTTAAGTTTTTCTTTTCATTAGTTATTATTATTGGACAACTTCAATCCTCTTCATTAAAATCTGCATGACGGAAGAAATAACTAATTTACTATAATGTGGCAGTAATATTGATTATCTCATTAATTAATTTACACATTTAAATAGTCGGCATCCTTCTTCATTTTGTCATCTTTCCTTCCTGCTTTGGCTGCAGCCGCTGTGTTGCTTTCATGCCGGCAGGAATAAAGGATTGCGATTGGTCTGCTGCTGTCATCTCTGCCTGTTTTACATGAGAATGTGCAACCCTGAGTCAGAAAAGATGCACTGATGTACCGGGCTAACAATTAGCATCATAATGCTGCTTTATAAGATCTCTATAGTCAGGGTCAGCCAGATTAAAAAAAAAAAAATAGTCTACTAGATATGCTGAATCTGCTCTGTGGAGCTAGGAATTTTTTATTTTGTTCTCTTATGTGGAACCTTTGAAATGAAAAAAATTTCCACATGACTGTACATCCATCTTTTATTTAAAGTCTTGTAAGAAATTGCATTAAAAAACATAAATATCAGTCTCATGAATTAAAACAAAAGTTAGGAGGCTTCGTTTGTGAGCCATAGCAACAATGCGACATAAAATTATTGTGTCCAAATGTTTTTAACTTTTGCAAAGGTTTATTTCACCTCCTAAAATCAAATGTGAAACTGAGTAAAGCTGCAGGCCTTTCTGTATCCCATGGTAATGCTGTGGAGCTCAGAAAAGACCGTTTACTATGTGGCAAGACAAGATTTACATCCTCTATTACTTCGATCGGAGAGGTTACACAACACCGCATAGTGAACCTCATTCACATGTAAAACAAACTATTTGGAGCCAGATTATTTTTACACAGCTCGGCATGAATACTTTATTAGCTTTGTCTTTGTTAGACCTTCTGTGAGGGATACAACTGATAGGAGGCTTAGTTGCTTTAGCCTATCAGTCAAGTGGTCGACAGCGATCATTACATTACAGTGAGCACAGCTAAAGAGCAGGTTGGTCTTTCTACAGACAGCCACTTTCTTCCCACTAAAATATAACAGCTGAGCAATGAAGCCAAGAGACAATATTAGGATTTTTAAATGCAATAGATACTGATACCACCACCCCTGGCGGAGTCCATACCTTAATGTAGACTGAAACATTGCCTTGACCTTTTTTCTTTTATAACCAGTTACTGGAAATCCCAACAGGAACTCACCAGCAGTGAAGTGTATTTTAGTCTACTGGACCTAACCATGGGTTGATAGAAACATTTTTAACAGACATGCTCAGAGGATGAAAAGTATCTCTGGACACTTTCCATCCCTCATCAACCACTCATTATGCTTTGTGTTGCATTTTCGGTACTTTTATTCATTTTCTGTATTTTTGTTTTCCTCTCAACTACCCAAAGGCACGACAATCTGATGCCCATCAAAGTGGCAAAACAGTCTTTGTATGTTTTTATTAGAATCTTGTCTGATCTGCAGCCCGCCATAATTAGGACAGACACACACTGTGAAACATACAAAGAAATGGTCTACACATTGACAGAAAACTCACATAATATTTGTTGTATATGAGTCA
This sequence comes from Rhadinocentrus ornatus, assembly GCA_037177495.1. Taxonomy (NCBI): domain Eukaryota; kingdom Metazoa; phylum Chordata; class Actinopteri; order Atheriniformes; family Melanotaeniidae; genus Rhadinocentrus; species Rhadinocentrus ornatus. The sequence continues at coordinate 32,893,856 of JBAMHW010000001.1, read as the reverse complement.
CATACAGTTCAGAGTCATGCTGGGAGATTTATACTGTGGCAAATATTGAGCGTTCTCCAAATTACTCCTGAGTATTCCTTGTGTCCTCAGTCTCTCATTCAGGCAGTATTGATCCATGTGGTTGAAGACGAGGCCACAAAAGAGCAGCCTTTCCTTCGATCATCTCATTTGTTATTGAGCCCGCAGAGAGCTGCCAGTTTAATATTTAATCATCTGGGGTAGATGTTTGCTAAACTGATCCTAACTGTTTCTGTGTCATACTGCATTATTCAGAGGTTTTCCTTACAACACAACTGTGTCTTCGCACTTCAAGCTTGTCCAACAGTGCCACTACCTTATGAAAGCAGCAAAAATACTAAGCAGCACAAAACAAAAAAACCACGAGAGCACTGTATAAAGACAGAGCTCTGTGCAATTACAGGATGTAACCATGGCAATCAAGATGCCTGGATCGTCAAAAAAAGCTCAGAACAGAGACAGTGAACAAAGAACAGAGAGGGGGTGGTGGAGAAAAAAGAAAAATATATAGTATTATGCTTAAGGAAGAAGCTTGGGGGATGCAATAAAAGACTGCTGTGCATTGAGCCATGTCATAAAACAGCAGACTTGACAAAATATTAGTGTGAACGTGTGCAACAGCAATAAAAATGGCATGATGTCTTTCAGAATTATAGATAAGTGACTTCTGTGTTTAAACATTTGCTCGATCATATTCAGTAAATCATTGGTTTTTATCCAGTTTTGACTCATCCAAGTTAGCTTTGTCAGCTGGTTACTATTTACTGTCATTTAAAGGTACAGTGTGTAAGAATTACTAACATCTAGATGGACATAAAATGTACCTAAGTCAAGCACAGATGTGAATGGATGGTGGCCAAAATTCCTCCAGGAAAACATGTTTTCATCTGAGTGGATCCCGTGGCTTTAGGTGCAGCGATGACTGCACTACGGTTACTACTGAAAAACTATGTACATGTGTACTGTCTTCTTCTATGTGTCTTTTAAGGCATAACTTGTCCCAAACAGTATGCTAGCATCTACAGTATCAAGCAAACCAAGTCCTGCAGTTTTAAAGCTCAGAGGATTTTCACTTCACACACAGAGTTGTTTGTCCTAGCAGAGCCACTGTAGTAAAAATGGTGGCATGAATCTTGCCGTGGGCCACATTCATTGCTTCAGTAAAGTGATTAGATTTCAGTAAAAACAGTTTTTAATTAAAATTTTTTTTTTTTTTTATCTTTCGACTTTGTTACACGCTGCACCTTTAAAATGTCAGAAGGGACATTAATGGTTCCAAGAGGATGGTCTCAGTTGACAAGTTTGTTAAGCCGTCACATCCATTTCAGGACTAAACTCAAACTATGAATTTGCCCAATAGCCTACTTCACTGCTTCTCAACGGGGGGATACCGCCCCCCAGGGGGACGTTATAATAAAGTCAGGGAGCGCTTATTGAAGGGGGGCAGTGGGATTGTCTTGGCAATTGATAATTGACAACTTTACTGACCAATCAGATTCATAAAAAAATGAGCGCCACGGCAAATACTATCAAAAAGAAGTAGACCCAAAGATCGCATCCAGTAACAAGAAGGCTCACTCGATCCTAAAATATCTTTAATCTTCATGAAAATAACCTGGACTTTAGTGATTCATTTTAAACGAACAGTCCTCTGAATAACTGCAAAGGTAAGACAGGATTTATGATTTTGTTGAGCTTTTGTGCTTTTATATGAATTGGTATCGTTGACGAGTCAAAGGAATCTCACTTTAGGACTTTACATTTCAGGATTAGTATTTACTTTTTATTGTGCTTTTAAATTTTCTGCAATTAACACATATCAATTATCCCCTGTACAAAGATGTTTCTTCACAACAGTTTAAAACAGTAAGAAATAAATCATAACCACATCTAAAATGGCACAAAACAAAAGAAAGTACTCTATTGAACCAGTATTCTATTGAACATTACCATTTTTATTGGATGCTTAAAATTATTTTTTAAATGGCTGTTGTTTGTAAATAAGTTCTAATTAAACTTTTGATCATCATATGGCTAAGCATTGCGTGTATTATTTCTATTCTCACCAAATACGTTTTACTACAGGTTTTATAATGTGACACAGAATAAACAACATTAGGTTTGATATGTTGGGAAGACACTTAGCTGCTATTATAAGGGTGGGGGGAGGTAAGGGACCTGGATAATAAATAGGGGGGCACTGGCTTAAAAAGGTTGAGAAGCACCTACTTTAGGTTCCTATTAGCAAATGTTAGCATTCTAACATGATATGCTATGACGATGTACATGGTGCCAGAAAACATTTGCATGTAAGTATTCTAGACAATTCTTAATTAAACAAAGATAATATTGTTCAGGTAAACATCTGCTGATGGACAAGGTTGTTTTAATCCCTTTAGTCTGTTCATGTATGTTAACCACTAGCTTGCCAATTGTCTTTTCCATAGACTTTAGCCTTAAGCTAACTTATCGGTTTATATAAATTTTCAATGTATATATGTGTATGTTTAATATTACATGATTTTACTGAGACAATGGATGTATTACAAGTGAGATAATGATGTATTTTTTGTATGTTTGCCCAATTTAACAGTTTACCTAAGTGAAAGTTTCAAAAAAGGATTCAGCCACGGTTCTACCGAGTTGTTTCAGCAGGCTAGATCACAGCACACACGCAAGCGGCAGCAGAATATATATATTACATTATTATAATCAGTTCTGTTTTGTTGCTGTATCGATGCAGAATCGTCCACTTCTGCATCACGATGCATTGTACAAACGATTAAATTCAACACCCAGAGTGCAAAGTGTCTAATTTTTCCTTTATAATTGCTTGATTTTTTTTTCAAAACATAAGTGAGACATGAGCAGTAACATATATCATCAGGCATCTGGTGTGAGTAGGCGTCAGGCCAGGCAGGGTTATTGTAGACTGTTGGGTGCTGCGTAGCCTTGCATGCCCTCTATTTTCTCTATCCTCTGTCCATCCCCTCCTCCTTCCTCTTCACTCTGTGCTACTAGCAGAGACTTTACAGATCAAAGCACGCACAGAACAAACGGCAGGCCTTCTTGTCATACAAAGAGATTTTAACTGAAAGGCAAGCAGGGACAACACAAGAAGCCAACCTTGTGAGGAGGAGCAACTAGCCACAAAAAGGTCAAAAACGTACGGTGCATTATGGGTTTTTTGGTACCTTTGTTTTAATTACTCTGTAAATGCAACATTTATATTGTATCTTTAATGATAATTATTATTTGTCAGGCTTAAGACAAAACTGCAATTTCAGGATTGATAACAGTGGCCACAACATCACATATTGCATTTGCAGAATTTACGAGGCTATTAGGACAGGTAGAGTAATAATATAAAAAGATAATAATGGATTATTCTCACATAATGCACTGACTTGGCAAAGGATGCGCTCTTGTTTAAGCTATTAGTGTCACGTGCATGTGTAACCTATATAAATATTTAATGCATTATTGCTATTACTGCTGTTTGTAAGTCAGAGTGGCCCTCAGCAACATTAAAGCTTTATTGCACAGATTCAACAAGGTGTTGGAAACATTCCTCAGAGGTTTGGCTCCATATTGACATGACAGCATCACACAGTTGCTGTAGATTTATCAGCTGCATCAGTGATGAGAGTCTCTTGTTCCACCCGACCCAAAGCTGCTCTATTGGATGGAGATCTGGTGACTGTGGAGGTAATTGGAGTACAGTGAACTCATTGTCATGTTCAAGAAAGCAGTTGGAGAGGACTTGAGCTTTGTGACATGGTGCATTATCCTGCTGGAAGCAGGAACCAGGAGATGGTCCACTGTGGTCATAAAGGATTGGACATATTAGCAACAATATGCTCAGGTAGGCTGTGGTGGTTAAATGATGCTTAATTGTTACTAAAGGGTCCAAAGCATGGCAAGAAAATATCCTTCACACCATTACACCAGCAGCCTGAACCACTAACACAAGGCAGAATGGATCCATGCGTAGACATTAGTCCCACCAAATTCTGACCCTACCATCTGAATGTTGCAGCTGAAACTCATCAAGCCAGGCAACATTTTTCCATCTTCTATTGTCCAGTTTTGGTGAGTCTGTGTGAATTGTAGCTTCAGTTTCCTGATCTCAGCTGACAGGAGTAATACCCAGTGTAGTCTTCTGCTGCTGTTGCCCAGGGCACTTCAACTTCAGCCCTCAGTGTCCTCTGTCCTACAAGCTTCTCTGCTTTACCATAACTGATTCAAAAGAAATGGATCAAACAGCTTGTCAAATTCTGCACAATGACCCATTAATTTGAGCGAGGTGTGTTAAAGCAGGAAAAACAAAAAACCTGCAGGATAGTGACCCTTAGGATAGTTTAAGACCCTGTTGTAACTGTTTCAAGACTCAATGTGTTTTGTTTTTTGAGATGTTATTCTACATACAGTGGTTATTTAAGTTCCTATTGCCTTTCTATCACCTCCAACCAGTCTGCCCATTCCCCTCTGATCACTGACATCAACCAGGCATTTTGGTCCAGACGACTGCTGCTCACTGGACATTTTCTCTTTATCAGACCATTCTCTGAAACCCTAGAGATGGTTGTGTGTGAAAATCCCAGTAGATCAGCAGTTTCTGAAATACACAGACCAACAACCATGCCATGTTCAATGTCACTTAGGGTGCATTCGCACCAGGATAGTTCACTAGAGTCGGTACGATTGGGGACTCTGTTCAGTTAGGGCAGTGTTTCTCAATCCAGGTCCTCAGGACCCATATCGCTGCAAGTTTTAGAGGTAACCCTACATAAACACACCTGAATAAAATGAATGGCTCATTTACAGGCTTGCAAAGAAGTTAATGAGGAAGTTCATTAATCTAAATCAAGTGTGTTTGAGTTGGAACACATCTAAGTCATGCAGGGCAGTGGTTCCTGAGGACTTGGATTGAGAAACACTGAGTGAGGGGGTGCAGCATTCGTCCAAACCGCATTTGTCCACGCTGCACTTCTCAAACAAATCAAACTTTTTAAATAACATGTTCCACTGCACCAAGAATTACTGAAGGAGAAGATGAGATGCACAACGAAGAAGAAAACTGGTTCATCTATTGGTTAATGCAAGGTAGCATTTTTCCACCACATAACTAAAAATGGAGCTGCATCAGATCCTAGCGGTCTTGGGTTTCATCAGAGCTTTTACCTAGTTTTTCCACATCTGACCGCAAGCCATTTCTCCCGGCCAGAGCCGGCAACTGTCCCACACACGCTTATGTTTTGGTTGTGCTTATTACCCACAATGCTGTGCGCTGAACCCAAAATGCACATTGTTTTGTAGTCCGCTTCCTGTATTTGGTCCACTTGACTGGAATTCATGATTGTAGGCAGACGGAGTCCGCTCCCTTGATCTGAAACAGAGTTTGTTTGTGCATTCACAAAACCCCAAACGAAGTGGACTCTCCCAGCTAACAGACTTGGATTCAATTAAAAAGGCCAGTGTGAATTTGCCCTTAAATCCACTTTCTCCCTCATTATGATGCTATTTAAACTTTCCCAAGTCATCTTCATCATGTCGTCATGACTAAATGCACCGAGTTTAGTTTATAATTTGTGTAAAAAAGTTGCTAGTTGAGTCTATGCTGTGAAGGTGTAACAAAATCAATCTGAAATGACTGCAAGTGCTCCAAATCCACACACTTTCATGTCACTGGGCTTAATATAATTTGTGTAATTTTGCCAAAAAATAAAAAACAAACAAACAAAAGAAAAAAAAACCCATCAAAATAAACAAACTAACAAATGGCAACAGTCACAAACCTTTGCCTTGGCTCTTGCTATTGTCATTGTCGGCTCTTACCAAAAACATTTAAGAACAGGCAAATTTCAAATCACATTTGTTTAAAAAGCTAGAGGAATTAAGTACCTAATATCTACTTGTGTGACCTATACATAAGTTAATACTGTATTGATTGACGCAAATGAAACTTCATATGTAAAGGATGCCAAGTCCCATGTTGAATATTGTAATATGACTGATTCTCTATTGTCAGGCTGCCCTGCTAAAAGACCAAGTCTATGACAAGTCTTGCTGTGTTTGGTCATAAAGGAACAGCTTTACTAATAGATAAAATTGTAAAAATGTAATGTAATAGATTTATTACTGGCTGAAATGTTATTTAAGAAAAAAATACATTTATAGTAACTTTTTAGTAAAAACTAATGCTTTGTCTCACTTCATGTATCATGTGTGTTTTTCTCTCCATCAGTTCAGATGGAGATAAACTAATAACAGGTTGCAGAGCAGTGGGAAGAACAGCGATGGCACATAACTGCTGTGACTGCCTCTGAACTGTTGCCTCGGCAACGTTGTCTGAGAGGCTATTACGTATGTGTGTGATGTTGACCTCCTGGTATGAGGGGCCGTATAGGACATAATCCATTCTTGACTCTCTCACACACACTTCTAAAATCATTCATATACAACTATAATTATTTGCACAAACACATAAAATCAACTCTCACATATACACATGAGCAATATATCACATAAAAACTAATGAAAATTGAGGATTCAAATACACATATATAACCTCTCATTTCAACTACTTTAGGCTCACACATATATAACCTCTTATTTAAATTACTTTAGGTTCACACATACACATATATAACCTCTCATTTAAACTGCTTTAGGTTCACACATATATAACCTCTCATTTCAACTACTTTAGGCTCACACATACACATATATAACCTCTCGTTTAAATTACTTTAGGTTCACACATACACATATATAACCTCTCATTTAAATTACTTTAGGTTCACACATACACATATATAACCTCTCGTTTAAATTACTTTAGGTTCACACACACACATATATAACCTCTCATTTAAATTACTTTAGGTTCACACATACACATTTATAACCTCTCATTTAAATTACTTTAGGTTCACACATACACATATATAACCTCTCATTTAAATTACTTCAGGTTCACACATACACATATATAACCTCTCATTTCAACTACTTTAGGCTCACACATACACATATATAACCTCTCATT
>JBAMHW010000001.1:32871238-32886592 GCA_037177495.1 Rhadinocentrus ornatus | reverse complement strand
ACACATACACATATATAACCTCTCATTTCAACTACTTTAGGCTCACACATACACATATATAACCTCTCATTTCAACTGCTTTAGGTTTACACATACACATATATAACCTCTCATTTCAACTACTTTAGGCTCACACATACACATATATAACCTCTCATTTAAACTGCTTTAGGTTTACATATACACACATTTATAACCTCTCATTTCAACTACTTTAGGCTCAATCATACACATATATAACCTCTCACATACAGTACTATCACTGATTTAAATGTGTATAGGGTGTCTTGTATGTATGTGTGTGGGGTTTTAGTAGTATGTATGTGTAAATTTTCATTCGTTTATGTGTGATATATTGCTTAAGTGTGGATGTGAGTCGATTTTATGTGTATGTGCAAATAATTATAGTTGTATATGAATGATTTTAGAGATGTGTGTGAGAGTCAAGAATGGATTAGGTCCTATACGGCCCCTCATATCCAGGTTGTTACTGAAATTACACTCATTTAAAGTGTTGGGCTGGGCTCTGAACATTTCCAGAAGTTTGGGATAAAGTATTTCTTTCAAGGGCCTCTACACTACATGAAACAGGGCGAAAATATAATCCATGATTTCACAGCTCATTTTACTGATACATATTCTCTTCTGCATTACCAGCCAGCAATGTTCCGTTTACAATTTCTAAACGTAAAGTACACAACTTAGTTTTGTCTTAGGATTTTTAAATTTTCTCTGTTAAGCACTTAAGTGCTTTACTTATGTAAAAAGCGAGAGAACGCTGCCAAAAATCACCCGATCGCAATCAATTTACAACGATAATTAGTCATACAAAAACCAAACCTAGCACAACCTAAAATGAATACGGAAACAAATCAAATATCTCTTGACCTTACACTTGTATTGTTAGCTTTACAAAAGTCTCACATCCGGACTTTTCAATGAATGAATTATATGAAGTGTCACTGGACTCAATATAGAGGTGGCAAGGCTCAGTGGGTAGAGTGGTCGTCTTGTAGCGCAAGGGCTCCCAGTTAAATCTTGGCCTGGAGAGCTCATGTCGAGGTGTCCCTGAGAAAGACACCGAAACCCAAATTGCTCCTGATGGGTCGTGGTTAGCACCTTGCTTGGCAGCTTGCCGTGAATGTGATGTATAATGTAAAGCGCTTTAGGTCTCGTTTCAGGTATAGTAAAAGCGCTATATAAATACAGACCATTTACCATTCAAGGATCTATGTATTTACGTATCTATGATCTGTTTCGCTCAACTCTGTACCTCAAGCAACATTTTTTCAAAGGCTTTATGTCTTTAGGCCTGATGGCTCTAACTTCGTATTCAGACATAAGACTGAGTAGATTCCTACTGCATCCTGTTGTAGGTACTGGATCAAATACAGCAAGAGTGTTTCTCAAAGTGTGTTGACAATGTAATCAGTCACAAGTGACAGAAGCACCAGGAAAAATCCATTTTCTTGTTACTGGCTCGTGCCAGCCTGAGGAAAGTAAGCTGACTTTCTCATGTACTGAGCAACTTCAAAATTGGCTTTAAAAAACAAAGACTTAACAATTATCTTGTGTGTTGTACATCCATCATATGCTCACATGACTTACCTATATACAGCGAAGAGTCCTTCCTGTGGACATGGTCATCAATATAAGACACTCCCAGAGGCTGGACAGGCGTGGCCCCAATGCCGAGCAGAACCTGGGCTCCAATCAGCAGAAGGTACATCATGTTGGTGTTGGTTCGGTTTCCGCAGTTAAACCCAGAGTCTCGATTTTCTGACCTGGATTTGTTCGAGCAGATGTCCCTGCCGTCCTCGGCGTGCCATGAGTCCCCTTTCTTGTACTCATACCGTTGAATCAGAAACTCTGGCAGAGCTGACAGCAACGCCCCCAGCGCCATGACAATCCCACCACAGCCAATCAGGCGGGGACGGTGGGCCTTGGCGCCAAAGTAGCTGACAAACAGGATGAGAGCCAAGTTGCCAATTTCAAAGCTGCTGGCAATGACTCCCACATCGGCACTCTGGAGGTTGAAGCGTCTCTCCAGAGTGGTCAGAACACTTACCTGGAAGCAAAAGAGAGACAGGTAGAGGAGGAACAAAGAATACGGGTTACCACTAGCAACCTGTAGCATCACAGATTATGCTATATGGTATATTCATAGTTTATATGCTTTCATTTGAAGTAAATATTCTCATGTAATGTGATCTGGATTTAACTTTCAATATTTTAAACATTTGTCTCTATCAATAAGAGCTTTTAGGTTGAGTTACTGTGCAATTAAGCAGATGGAAGAGTCATCTGCCACAGCTTTACTGATCGCTGTCAACAACAGCAACATATTGATAGTACTGAGTAGATAAAACATTCCAATGTCTTCATCCTTATACTCTTTTCCCATTCTACAACAGCATCCCTGAGGCTAACCTCATGTCAACCTGAGAAAAGAAGTGTTCATGTGTGTGGCTTCAGGCAAGAGACCTCATGCAGCTCTTTTACTTGTGTAACGCACACACACACATTGTACCAGCTGTGTTGTGGGTGTATGTATGAGGACTATGGATAAGTGGTTAATCAGGAGTTATTTTAAACATGCATTAAACATTAGACCATGCCAAGATAAGGGCTCAGACTTCTTAAAGCAACACAAGATAAAAAATACAAACAATAAAATTCAGTCATGACTAGGTACTCTTTAGAAGTCAAATCAGGTGGATACACCACCCTTTCTGTTTTTGTTTATGTTGCTTATATTGGTCATTTCGTTTAAATCCTGTTGTAAAATCTGTTTAGTTCTTGAGGTCTTAGTCATTGTCAAGTCGGGTTGCAGCTAATGGTTATTTTAATTCTTTATTTAAATTGATAAAGTCCAAGGCCAGGAGAACGTTCAGGCCAGGACACAAATAAGTCTCACTCACCATTACAGCAAAAAAGAGAGACGGTTATAATTGTAATTACCAGATTTAAACTATGTTATTATCAAAACATCAAATCACTGAAAATAATTGATTATTCTAATTACTGAACAAATCACCTTTTGTTAAAAGAAGCCTGTGTCTGAGTCACTTACTGCTGCAGGTTCTATAATTATTGAGGGAAAATGTCCCAGAGCGGGCCATGCTGTGCTAGGTTTGCCTTTGTGTTAGCAAGACAACCAGTCACCTCCTAGTTGCCAAAACGTAATGGCCAGTCTCTAATTTCCTTCTTGAGTTGTTTGCCGAATGGTAATTATTGTACAAAAATATTTTACAGCTACACATCTGATTACAGTTTAAGTTTTTTAAACAAAAAAATAAAAACTTTTTTTTTTGCCGTTCATAAATGTGACTTTGTCATTTAGGCGTATCCACTCCGATGTTTATATATAGTGGAAAAACTTACATCTGGGGCCAGTTTGCAGATTCAGACTTTGCTCTGCTTACTCCCAGGCTAGCCAAGCAGTCCTGGAGCTAAGCAGTTTCAGCAGCAACAGAGCTTCTCGTGGGCTGGCCAACTGTAGAGCTAAATCAGGGCCATAATGTTTGTTCATTTGAAAGAAATATTTAAAAGTGAAAGAATGTAAGCTGAGAATAAAAGTCACGTTTTTACTCTCAACTTTGAAAAACAAATAATTAGATTTAAAAAGAATGTATCAAATTTTATATCAATTTGAATTTCAATGTAATATTTTTTTATTATTTATATTATATATTAATATATTTATATTATATATTTATTTATATATTATATATTTAAAAGTAGAAAAGGAAAAAAACTGATCAGATGTAAAGTTGAAGTGTCATTTTAAGTGCCTTAACTAGCATCGCTGGCTGCTCTCTGATTAAGAGTCTACAACATGTTACAGAACATTTAACTTCTTAAATGTTTTGGTCCACACTCTTCATTAATAGGCACTGATAGAGACAGAAGGTGTCTGGTCATGGAGCAGAGGTGATCATCTCCTGCTCTGACTGCAGCTTTAAGCACTAATGGAGGGGGAGGGGCGGAAGCGCTGCTTATTGAGAATGAGAAAACATGCTTTCACATCAGTTTCCAAAAGTCTCCAATAACTGAAAACTCCCTAAATATAGTGCCAAAGTAGTTAAATTAGCAACTGACTTAGTCGAGCTCTGACGTGCATCTCAATGGAATCTGTGTACCGGAAACCGTGCACTGACAAACGCTCTGCGGTATTAGAAACGCAAACTTCCTGTCCCACCTTTTTATATTGTATTTATAGTATGAGTATGAATCTGTGCTGACACCTACCAGGGGAATTGGCTTTGATGAGACAAACAAATCTGCATGCACTTACAGTTATGGAAAAGAAAGTAGACCCTCATTCAATGGCAAGGTTTTACATATCAGGACACAATGAAAAATCATCTGAATCTTAAAAATACGTAAATACCCCTTTAGATTAAGAACAACTCAAGACATTTTATAATGCATCATTATCAATTGTATAAAAGATAAAGAAAAATATAAAAGTAGAATGGAAAACTCTGCTTCTGCATTTTTTAAGAAGCAAAATCCTTTCTGCTTTATAGAACTTATTAGACAGACACAGGTCTCAGTTACTGTGTCAAATGACTGTAACATTAGAAAAGTTTCAACAAGTAGGGCTTGTTTGGAAAGGTTGACAGGAGAAAGCCTCCTATATCTAAAAAGAACATGGCAGCATAGCTGAGGTTCGCAAAGTTGCATATGAATGAAGACTCCAGGAATGAAAACCCTCCAAGGGATTAAATCAAATGTTTCTTCATAATGCACAGCACCATGTTTGGAAAAACTAAACACAGCATATCAACTCGAACACGTTACAACTATTATCAGCACATTGGTGAAGGGATAATTATTTGGGATCATTTTGCAGCCACAGGACATGTAAAGTTTGTGTTGACCATGAGCTCCTTTGTATACCAAAGTCTTCTGGAGTCACATGTGAGGCCATCTATTTTACAACTAAAGTTGAGCTGATACTGGATCATGCACCAGGACAGTGATCCAAAACACTTCAGTAAATATGGAAAAGAATGACGATGACAAAAGAATCAAGATGTTTCAGTTACTTAGTGAAATTCCAGACATTAACCTGCTTTGAATAATGGATTGTTATTTATTATCTATTGGTTTGAAACTGGAACCTGGTTCCTGAGTGCGCTGAATTTTGTTGAACGTTTTACAATGACAATAAAGAATTTAATCTAATCTAATGTAAGGAACTTAAAATAGTGCTGTATATTACTGAATGCCTGCAAACCTCTATGAACTTTAGTGCTGTAAAGAGTGAGCCAAAAATTCCTCTTAAATGAATATTAGAATGTTATTGCTTTAATTTAATGTATCCAAGTTTGTTCTACAATCTATAAAAAACATCTACATGTGATTTTCGTTTAAAAATTTCCTTACGTTGTGGCTTAGTTAATGTTAAATTAATAGTTGTAATGTTGTAGCTTTTGTTGTTCAAATGTTGTTCGCCCACTGTAAGACCTGTTAATGACCTGATTATTTATCAGGATACGTTAAACCTTAAAAAAAAAAAGGGTATACTTTCTTTTTCAAATGACTTCATGATGACTTATAGCAAATGGTTATGCTGACACAGACTAATATCAGCAGTTCTGGTCCCACCACAAAGACGAGTTGGTCTCATTGCACCTCAAAGTGACTGAGTGTAACCTCCACATTAAAGATTTTCTATTAGGAAAATCTCTCCCATTTTCCAGTTCTGCTCTTATAATGAACAGATCACAGCATGTCTCTCAGTCTGTGATTAATCATCCGATATTGGTGCTCTGGGCTGCACTGTGTTACTAACAAACAACCTCTTGTGTCTTCTGTTGTGGAGATCACGTCATCTCTCCGGCCTGTGTACCAGTGTCAAAGGCCTCCTGCATTATTTATTGAGACATTTGTGTGCACAGTGTAGCAGAGCCTGCGGGTTAGATGCACCTCCAGACCAGTGTTTTGTAACAAGCTCTCCAACAGACTCCCCACAAATGCATTGAAAACAACGTGGAGCCAAAACAGTCACTGTGACGCGGTTAGTGTCGTGCAGATGGCGCATAGGCCTGATGGATGACACGCAGCAACTCATCAATTAATGAGAGCCCAGCGTCTCGTGGTTACTGTAAGATGTGATTATATTTAATATGATTGGAATAGTATGACCAACCGCATTATCTGAAGCACCGCACCGTCATTGCTGCGTGCTGGTCTGAAGGGCGCTGCGTTAACCCGATGTTACCTGAGGAACACTGAGATACGAAGCTCCTTCACACCATCACCGAGCCCATTTAACTCACCAGATAGGCGCCCACCGTGCCCTGTGCCAGCATGAGCGCGCATTCCGACACCAGAAAAATTTTTATGTTGGAAAAACACGAGGTCTTCTTTTGATTGTCATCTTGCTCCGGGTCGTCGTTGCTGCTCCGCTCTGTGCAGATCTGGTTTTTAACCTGCATCCTTCGGCTCAGGCTCCGTTTCGTTTGGACGATATGAAACTGTGCGGGTCCGGTTTAGCGGGGAGCATCTAGTTACGATGTTAACGAGCAACACCGCATGGGAAAAAAAGAGAAATCTGGTATCAATAGCCCGTTTCTCGGCAGGTATGTGGACGACCACTCAGCGTTACGCACAGTCCTTCAAAGACCTGACATCGCCCGTCCACTCAGTGTACATCAGCAACACCATGTTCAAATCCGTAGGCTGCGCAGTTACTGATAACGGTTTCTTAATAATGACCGACGTAGAACTACGGGATGCTGTTTTTCCACCCCGAACCGCTGTCGACTAGTTTTGGTTCCTCAGCCCGCCGGTTCCGAGATGCTGTGCATGCACGTCCGGTTAGCGGTGCTATAACGCTCCTCCCATATACAGTTCAGTTAACTCTCCTCTTCTCCCTCACACTTCCCCTCTCTCTCTTCCAGCGTGATTCATTGCCTCCTCATGTGTCCAGTTGATCCCAACCTCTGCTACACACCACTGTAACCAAACACTAATAAATATATCATTATTTTCATTCTTATGTGACATATACGCAACAAAAACAATAATGGAAACAAATATCTGCCTTTAAAATTATGCTCTTTTTTGTGCTCTTATTACCGGGCTGAAGTGCATCAAAACTATAATAAATTGATAAATCCGAACAATTTAATTTTCTTTTTTTTTTCTTGACTATGGGCAGATCAATTCCAATAATCAATTAATTCCTATTTTTTTAATCTGATTCAAATCACTATCTACATCACAACATTTAAAGAAGTAGATGAAGCGATATTTCAAAGTTGAAAAAAAAAAACAAAAAAAACAACGCAAAGCAAAACACAAAATTATATAGGCATTATTCACAGCGTCACCAGATGGTTGATGTATGCTTACATAGTCTCACAGTCACTTTATTAGGTAGTGTTTCTCTGATATTTCAGCAAACTTTCATAAACCCTGCGTTTTGTTTGACACACTTAGCTCTGTTGTAAACGTTCATTTACATTTGAAAGCTTCTAGTGAAACCTGTAATAAATTTCTTAGGGCCCTCATTTCACCATCTTCTCTTGACTCATCTATGGTGACATCCTGTCCTGCATACTTTGAGCTGGTTAACTTCACTTAGCGAAGCTGATGGTTTCATCATAAAGGCAAGACAAATTTATTTGTATAGCACATTTCATGTACAGGACAATTCAAAGTGCTTTACATAAAACATTAAAAGAATTACAGCGGGGTGCAAGAAACAATAACAAGTGCAATAAAAACAGACTTTAAAAGAAATAAAAGAAAATTAAAGAAAAACAGAAAGGAAAAGACCTAAATAAAAAAGATAAAAAGGACAAAAATAAAGTTAATTTACAGTTGCTCTGATAAAAGGAAGCAAATAGGAAAGTTTTTAACCCTGATTTAAAACTGCTGAGCGTTTCAGCAGACCTGCAGTTTTCTGGGAGTTTGTTCCACGTGTGAGGAGCATAAAAGCTGAACCCTGCCTCTCTATGTTTAGTTCTAACCCTGGTAACAGAAAGTAAACTTGACCCTGTTGACCTGAGGGATCTGGTTGGTTCATAATGAACCAGAAGATCTTGAATGTATTTTGGTCCTAAACCATTCATTGCATTGTAAACTAACAGCAGGAATTTGAAGTCAATTCTTTGACATACAGGAAGCCAGTGTAAAGATCTGAGGACTGGAGTTATATGATCTACTTTCTTGGTCTTGGTCTGGACTAACTGCAGCTATCTGATGGACTTTTTAGGGAGACCTGTGAGGACAGAATTAAAGAAGTCCAGTCTACTAAAGATAAATGCATGGACAAGTTTTTCTAAGTCCTGGTGAGTCATCAGTCCTTTAATCCTTGATATGTTCTTTAAGTAATAATAGGCCGACTTTACAGCTGTCTTAATATAACTGCTAAAATTCAGGTCTGAGTCCAGGACTTTTCCCAAATTTCTGGCTTGGTTGTTAGTTTTAAACTTTGCTGTTTGAAGCAGAGTACTGACTTTTTAGTCTTTCTTCCTTGGCTCCAAAAACTTATTTCAGTTTTGTCTTCATTTAACTGAAGGAAGTTCTGGCACATCCAGCCTTTAATTTGATCGATGCAGTTGATCAGAGTTTGTCTCGGACTGTAGTCTCCTGGTGAGATGGTTATGTAGATTTGTGTGTCATCAGCATAACTGTTATAACATGTTAAGTTGTTTTTCATGATTTGAGCGAGTTGCAACATGTAGATGTTGAACAGCAGTGACCCCAGGATTGAGCCTTAGGGAACCCCATAGGCTATTTTGGTTCCCTCAGATTTATAGTTAACCTATGGACACAAAGTAGACCCTGTCTTTTAAAAAGGACTCACACTCAAATTAATGGCAGTGCCAGAAATTCCAACCCAATTTTTCAGCCGGTCTAGTAAGATGTTGTGGTCGACCGTGTCAAATGCAGCACTGAGATCTAGCAGTACTGAAATGTTTCTGTTATCTGTACTCAGGCAGATGTCATTAAGGTCCTTGACTAGAGCAGCCTCAGTGCTGTGGTGTGGCCGAAAACCTGACTGGTAGACATCAAAGCAGTTATTTAGTGTCAAGAAGTTGTGTAGCTGTAAAAAGACAGCTTTTTCTATAATCTTAATAAGAAAGGAGAGGTTTGATACTGGCCTGTAGCAGCTCATGAGTGGCGAGTCTAGGTTTTTCTTTTTCATTAGTGGCTTGATGACGGCTGTTTTTAGGGTCTGTGGGAAGACACCTGAAAGCATAGAGGTGTTTACAATCTGTAAGATGTCTAAGGCCATGCATCCTGAAACATTCTTAAAAAAGCCCAGTTGGTAGGGCGTCAAGGCAGCAAGTGGTGGTTTTCAGATGGCCAATAATCTCATCCAGGTTTTTAGGACTGATTGGAGAAAAATGTGTTATTGTGTTTGTGTCTTTGAGTGGACACAGGGACATATGTCCTGCCCCTGGCATGGGAGCACTGGCAGCCTGCCAGATTTTCTAAATTTTGTCAGTAAAGAAAGAAGCAAACTCATTACTGGCCCGGTTGGATAGAAGTTCTGGTGTTCTCTTGCTAATGAAACCAGAAAATCAAGCATGGTTTCAGCACAAGGTGGGACAGAGAGTCCACAGCTTTTTAGTATTTGCATGAAGGGGGTCCTCAAGGAAAAAGGTTGGGAACCACTAGTTTAGGTCATAGCTTTTTGAGCAGAGTTTCTATAGAAGATTTGAGGATTTCACCTCCTGTAGTGCTTTAGTGCTGACCTCCCCTGGGGGGTGCCACAAGGCTCTGTATTAGGGCCACTCCTTTTTTTTTTGTACCTTCTGCCTCTTGGTATAATTCTTAAGAAGCACAATATTTCTTTGAATTGTATGCTGACGTTTGTCAGGTTTATTTTCCACTCAAGCCCTTAGGTGTACTTTCTGTTCAGCCTCTCCTTGACTGCCTCTCAGATGTCAGGAGGTGGATGGCTCTGAACTTTTTCTTTTTTTTTATGAAAAAAAAAAATAGACGTCCTTTTCTTTAGACCCAGTAGCAATTGCAGGACTCGCAGTGTTGATCTTTCTTTGCTTTCTACAGTATGAGAAGCCTTTTGTCAAAGATTTAGTTTTGAAAATTGATGCTGATCTAAAGCTAAATAAACTGGGAAATGCAGTAGTTAATCCTACTTTATTTCACCTTAGGCACCTGTCAAAAGTTTAACATGTTCTACCAAAGTCTTATTTTGAAACTGTAATTAACGCTTTTATTATTTACCATTTGGAATATTGCCAGTTGCTTTGTGCAGGAGTTATCCAGGCCTGCATAGCAAGACTTCAAATGGCTAAAAATGCAGCTGCCCGGTTTAAAACTGGTACAAAGAAGTGAGAGCACATCACTACAGAGCTAAAAAAATAAATAAATTAAATTAAATTAAAAGGAAAAAGATGACAGTGCTTACTGGGAGGAACTGAATCACATCCATGAATGCAAGATATACTATATACTATACTATATACTATATTTTCCTATTTTTAGCAAACAAGATCTAACCAGGAAACAATGCTTGTAAACATTTGTAATGGTAGAACTTTTCTTACAAGATGGTGCCAACTTTTTTCAACACAATTACAACCAATGCACAAAATCTTGTCTAATTAACATTTATCTTTTATGGCTTTTCAAAACCTCCCTTTAGATTTACTAAACTGGTGAATAGAAATAAAGGCTATCCAAAATGGTTGAGAAGAATTATATTTATAATCAGAAATCTGCCGCATTACTACAGTAACTGCAAAAATACAGCTAGCCCTTTTGTTATATAGCCAAAAATGGCTTGCTGTGCTCTGAAATTAAATCCACAAATTTAGTTGGACAACTTCAGTTTCAGAAATATTTCTCAATCCTGAGATTTCTCACAAATATTTTTTCTATTGTTTTAATGACACAACACACCCAAAAGCAACCCAGTGGACATGCTTTTTCAGGTTAGCATTGAGAAAATGCAAAAAAAATTGTAGTTATGATTCTGTATTTTCTCCGATCTGTACTGAATTGGAAATGTATCAGAATTGAAAAGAAATGCAGCTTATATTGTAAACATGCGCCTTTGTAGAGCGACAGATTTGGTCTAGCTTTTAGGTATCTGAGAATAGGTACATCACTGTAAGCAGCCTATTTTACTACTTTCTTCCTTTCAGTATTTCAGTCCATTTTTAAAATGACTTGCTGTTTTATTTTAGATTAACTTTGAGAAGATTATCTCTAATCTTTAATCTCCAGCTGCCATGAATTTTTTTTTGTCACTTATGGGTACAAGATTAGGTCTATTGTCATTGTTAGACTTTACTGATACCAACAGTTCAGTGGTGTAAACACAGCAAGCTGATGCTGTCAGATCTCAGAGAAAGAAAACCCTAAATGTTAAATTAAAATGTTAGGAGGCAAACGTCAGGTTTGATGGAAAGCTGTGTTCTAAAGAGGAATTGAGACAGACCCATTGAAGTAGTTATGTTTCATAAGCTTATTGTATCTCCTTCGTCTTTATCTGAGTCTCTTGCTCTCACTGAATAATAACTGGAAGCATTGTTGCAATGTTGTGACATGCCATTTTCTGAATGTCTGCTAACGTTTAAAAATGCCAAACTGAAAGTAGATTTTTGTGATTTTTCATATTTCTTTGTTCAGTTTGCATCATGTTTATGTAGAATTTGACTCTGCAGCTTACTTTACTGGATGAACAAATAAACAAAGGTATAACGTATGAGCAGTGTTGCCACAGTAACCTTGAAAAAGTAATCTGATTAGTGATTACTAATTACTCCTTTAAAAATGAACTTAGTTACTTTACTGATTACTTGATTTTAAAAATAACTAAGTTAGATTACAAGTTACTTTATTAATTACTTTTAGCAGCCGCCGACAACATCCCCCACCACCTTAACATAAAAAAGACAACCGGTTTTGCTAATACTGACTTTATTTTTAACGTCAACATGTATCTCCTGACATTGTAACGTGAACTTAAAAACAATTTCCTGAAAAAATAAATATTTTTATGGAAAACAATAAACAGTCTTTCTTGACTTCACTTAACATAATACTTTTTTGACCTGACATATGGCAAAACTTGCCATTCATAATCTACATTGTTTATAAATGTAACTATTAAATTTTTTTTAACTTGTTTTATGAACATTGAACCTGATGTTTACAGCATTAAAACAGCAAGGAGTGGCTGATTTCTAATCTTATGTTGTTATCACACATTAGGAGTGAAACAGTGGAGTGGTGTGAGTTAACCAGTGGTTGTATCTCATTAACAGAAGCTTCTCAAACCTCTTGTCAGAAAGTCTATTTCTTCTAGGCATGAGCACCAAACCACCCAGACTGAAAAGCCGCTTCACAGGAGCACTTGATGGGGTTGGAGCGTTATACTTTAAGAAAATGTTCCTTATGTTTGAAAACTGATGCAGAATCTGAACGTCATATGCTGACCTCAGGTAGTCCATTACTTCCTTTTCTGCAGAGTAGGTGTTCGCCTCTGGCTCTGCCTCAAAAGTGAAGAAGTCCATTTCATTTTGGCTGGCAGATGTGGTGGGCACACTAGCAGGGCTCTGTGCTGCAGGAGCAGATGTGAGGCACTCTGCTATCAGAAGCTCTTTTACTCGGTCCCTCCTGTCTTCATCTCTCAGCCATCGGAAATTGAATTTTGGACAACTGGCAGCTGCGAGAAGAACATCTTTGTCATCCAGCACACCCGTGAAACGGTGTTTTAGCCTAAAAATTAGAATTGATATGTTTATGTCTGTAAGGCCAATTATGTATTATGTTTCACAGCCAGGGTCTATTGCATCAGAACTTCAAGTGCTGGTAGAAAAGTCCCATTAGGACAGTCTCCTTGTAAAATGTCCAGTGCTGCAGTCAGAGGCTTCATGGCCGTGCAGTACTCATGCAGGATCTGGTACTCTTTGTCTTTGAAACACTTAACTCCCAGCTTGCTGCAAAGAGTATTTAACTCACTCATGGGGATTTCTGAAATTCTCTTTACAGCATCAAATAGAAATGTTGGTACCAGGAGCTTTCTTTTGCTGACTTCCTCCACTGTTTCTGATGCAAGAGTAGACTTGATTTGTCCAAAGTGCTGTGCATTTTGCTGTCCTGCTTCTCTCTGCATTGGTGGTTAAATATTTGTGGAAAGTGGATCATATTGAGGAAGAGTTCTCGCCTATTTCTCAACCCTTGATCCTATCTAGTTGCTGTGCTGGGTGTCTGAGGGCGAGACTCCACCTCCCCATTCGTTGGTTCGCCTCTAGCCAGAACGCCCTCAACAATTATGTTGATGGTGTGTGAAGCACACCTGTGGTGCGGAAGAAGAGACAGTGGGCCATCACTTTCATTCACAGTTAAAAAGAATTTCTGACAGATCTAAAAAAGTGACATCATCATGTGTGGGGGTGGACTCTTCCTTTCTTCGCCTCATCATTGGACTCTGTGACAGGCTGATAAACTTGAAACGTCTTGACAAAGTTGGATCCATTATCAGTCACTGTGGCAACTACTTTGTTGAGTAGTCCATATGAAAAGTGAACGTTTTTGATTTCTGCACTAGTGACATCTTACATGTTTCTACCCTGAATTCTCCTAGATGCTTTTGCAGCCTTGTTGCACTCTACTGTGGATCTACTGAGCCAACGAAGCGTTACTGCCATATCTTCTGTTGTTAGCAGTCCAAATATCTGCGGTAGTTGACACAAAGTCGACCTCATTCAGCGCAGCCTTCAGATTTCTCTCAATCTCTGCATACTCCTCCAGGTAAGAAGAAAATTATGTTCTGTGAGGCAGTTTAGCATTGACAGTGGTAGGGATCTTGTTTATTATGACACGAAACGAGGGCGTGTCGACTGTGTTTAAGGGCAGCATTTCTTGTACAACATACTGTCCGACTGAAGTCCAGCTTTTGTTGTTTTGGTGGTGGGGGACCTCCTGCATTAGTTGCGGCTCCATTCTTCGCACCACCTGGTGGGACTTTCTCTGTAAGTTTAACTGTGCCGTGCTGCCACTCCAAATGTTTCTTCATGTTTGACATGGTGTTTTTTAAGCTAGAAAGCACTTTGTCGCCAGCACAGAGAGTGCAACAAATCTTAATATTGCCATCTTTAGCTGACACAAACTCAAAATAGTGATTATATTTCCAGCTAGAAAACATGCATCTCTCTCCTCCCTCCATTATTGTTTACATCTGCTTGGTCTGCTTGTCAAGCTAAAAACGTGACTAGTAGCATAGTTGACGTAATTCCCCAAGACGCAACAAGAAAGCAAATATATATTTTAATAAAAATCACAAAAATAGTAACGCACAGTGACTTGGATAAGTAACTTTAGTTTTATTACTGTTTTGGAAATAGTAACGCATTAGATTAGTCGTTCCTGAAAAAAGTGGTCATAGTAGACGCGTTACTAGCGTCACACAGTCCAGATTCTAAGCAGCTGCAAAATACTCTCAATCTAACAATGTGGACACTGACTACTGTCTCGTGTGTCTTTACAAACTTTTTATGAAATGACTCCCTGAATACGATTTGCTTACATATTTTTAGGGGTTTCTTGTTACCGCCTTCCAAAACACCCACAACTGCTCTGATTGGTCAGCTCAAACACGGTACTGCATCAGCTTATTTGAAACAAAAAATTTGGTTTAAGCATTGGTACAAATGAGATATACTTTTAAAGGTCTTTATTTTATGTAATATTGAAATGATTATTACAACTAAAGTGAATTTCTAATGTAGAAGAAAAGAAAAAAAAAAGTAAGTGTTAGTTTGCTCTTTCTGTTGATACAATATAGTAAAAACAGGCAAATTTCAGAAACGAATGGTGGTTAATCATAATTAATTTATTTGTAAGCTGTTATTAATCTGATTAAAAATAATCCCTTGACAGCGATTGACCCTGATTATATTATATTATTCATTCATTATTAGTCCATTACAGGTTGCGAGTAAGCTGGAGCCTATCCCAGTATTTTAACAGGTAAGAGGCAGGGTACACCCTGGAAAGATCACCAGTTAATTGCAGGACCAACACAGATAGTGACAAACAACCATTCACACACACACTTAAGGAGAATTTAGATCACCAATTAACCTAACATTCGTCCTTGTATGGTGGGATGAAGCCAGAGAACCCGGACAGGACCCACACAGGGAGAACATGTAAACTCCACAAAGAAAGGCCACTTCCCCCCAGCTGAGGCTCAAACCAGCAACCTTCTTGCTGTGAGGCTGCTATGCTAACCACCACACCACTGTACAACCAACATAATTAATATAAATAATATTATTATATTATATTATATTATATTATATTATGTTATGTTATGTTATGTTATGTTATGTTATGTTATGTTATGTTATG
>JBAMHW010000001.1:32855617-32871138 GCA_037177495.1 Rhadinocentrus ornatus | reverse complement strand
TATGTTATGTTATGTTATGTTATGTTATGTTATGTTATGTTATGTTATGTTATGTTATGTTATGTTATGTTATAATATATTTGGCTTCCAAACTTTAGTGACTTTGACCGTGTGCTTTAGTTTGTGGTATTTGTTTGGTAAGATTAGTGTTTCCAACAGTGTTTAAACTTATTGGTTTTGTGTTATATTTTGGTTTACTGACTGAGAGTCTTGTTTTTTTTTCTGTGTTTGGTAGTACGTAAAGCCCGTTGGCTTCTCTTGTATTTATAGTTAGTATAGTGGTTAAAGTTCGAATGTGATGGGCTAGTTTTGTTTTTAATTGTATATAGTGTGTTGTGTGTTTTTATAAGCATAGCTATTGGAGCTGCTTCACTTAATGTTTGTAGAATAGCTTAGTAGGCCAGTCTTTAGTTTAATTTTTTTATTTAGTCTTGGTTTTCCGTTTTGTACTAGCTGGCTTTGAGTTTATACATAAATGTTTTTATTGCTTTCTTTGCTTTAAGAAGCGTTGCTAAACCCAACACTTATCATTTACCACCATTTGTTTGTTCCTCATTACCACTTGCAACAATAAACTCTGTTAGCTTCCATTTTAAAACCTGTCTGCAGTTGTCTTTGTTATGCCTCACATTCCCCAGCAGAGTTGGTAGTAACAAAGTGGGGGCTTGTCCGGAAGCTTTTCTCCCGCAGTATAGTGAGTACTGTTGGCATGGAGTAGTAGGCCATTTATTGCTCTAAGTGGCGATTAGGATGACTACATCCTTTAACTTGGAATGGTTTCTTGTGGCTTCTTCCTGTGTAGCTCTTGACAGTATCTGCAAGGCTGATCTCATGCAGATTGCGGATCATTTTAATCTATTGGTCCCAAGACAGGAGCTGGAGGCCCATGAGAAGGCCCAAGCTTGCCAGGCTCAGATGGAGTTCGACTTGAGGAAACTGGAAATAGAAGCTGACAAGGCTGTCAGGCTACGAAAGCTTAAGCTGGAGGCCCAAGCCCAGGCACGCCCCCTTCCACCACTACTACAGCAGCGGTTCCTTCTGTTGCTTCTGCATTTGATTTGAGCGAGTATATCTCCATGGTGCCTTCTTTTAGGGATTCAGAGTTTGAGTCGCACTTGCTGCATTTGAGTGCATTGCTGGCGCGTTGAGTTGGCCACAAGATGTGTGGCCCTTGTTATTACAATGCAAGCTGACGGAACAGCGCAAAAGGTTGTTGCAGCACTTTCTTTGAAGGACAGCTTGACCTAAAGCACATGGTCAAAATCACCAAAGTTTACAAGCCAAGGGTACACATGACTGCGCAGACGCAGCAGTCTATTATTTCCTGGTGGAAGACAGCAAGAGCAGAGACTGGACTGACAATTAACTCTGGCTCCAGCTTTTCTGTGACCCTAAATTGGACTAAGCTGTACAGAAAATGAATTAATGTGTTTAAACAGTGAAGGTTTCACGAAAGCAGAACTAATGTGTTTGCAGGTTAGGTGAAGGTAATCCACCTTTAGGCTTTACTGAACTGCAGTCTGCCAGCTTGGGATTGTTGTATTCAAAACTTACAGCTGTGTAATGTATAGCACATGTAAATATTCCCTTTGAAATAAACTTACTGCTAACACATTTTCAGGAAGCCTTACAATTACACCATGTTAATTTTAGGATTTTCAATGCAAGCCTCAAGCCATAGGGTGTTACTTCCCTGTGTTAGTGTAACTTATCAAAGAGGTTATGTTGTGTGTGTCAACACTCAAATGTTATGCTGAAATTATGTCGCTGCAATCAGCTAAAGGATATAAATGGATATCTAATTTTACTTATCACAAACAAAACATGTGTAAAAACATAAACACGGGAGTTGCTGATGCAGTGTGAATTATCACATTACCAGTCAAGCAGATGTAATGTAACTCTCCAATGTTCTGCCTGAGCTATTTAAAGGAAATTTGATCTGAAATGCGGTTGAATCAGACCAGATGGAATATATTAGCTTAAAGTCTACTATGCTGGTTTTGTTTTCTTTTTCTTAATTTTTTTTATTATTAGGTATTAAATGATAATGTTCTTTATTATTTGCTCAAAGTGTGATAAACAAAAATGAAAACGGCAAAGATGCGAATAAATCACAAAAGGCAAGGGTCCTCTGTTATGACTGGGAAATTAGTAAGCAGTCGATGCCAAGGTCACTTACACTGCAGCTTTTGGCTCACAATATTCCTCGGACAATTAAGATGCTCTATCAGGATCAATGCAATAGCATCTGAAGCAGCACAATCTATCAGGCAAAGTGTGGACTCAGCAGGGAGGGCGTCCATTCCTCATGGAGTCACTCAGTGTAGCAGTGGTGATTTAAGATCAACCAGTGTCTGCTGATGCAGTGCAAGCCCTCTGAAGACATTATTTTAAGATGCCTCTTAATCACAAGATCCACTCAGGGAAGAATGCATTCATGCATTTGTGCATGTACAAACAAATAAATCCTCATGAGAGATGCAAATGATACGCAACTTTATTCATATTGCCATAACCTTTGATTTCTAATAAAAACTTGTCAGTTCTTTAGAGGAACAAAAAACAAAAAAACTAACATTTTACTTGAAATAAAACAGATTTAAGAAATTATAAGTTTGCTGGAAGCAATCTATATAAATGACATATACACAGAAAAAATAACCATTAAGAAGCTCATGTTGAAGGTGCTCTATTGACCACACTTAAAAAAAAATTAAAGATTCAACAGCTTATGCTGCTACCTTATATCTGGTATATCCTTGTCTTTTTCTTATCTTCACTCTCTTTTTCTCTTTCATTTACTTTCTTTCATTTACCTACTCCAAGGTAACTCTTGGTCTTGGTCCGCATTGCCGACAGAAAATGAGATTAGTTGCCAGTGAGGCTGGATTCCGCCAAGGCTGCCCTTTGTCTCTGATTCTGTTTATAACTTTAATGGACAGAATTTCTAGGCCCAGCCGAGACAATTTAGAGGAGATCCAATTTAGTGGCCTCAGGATTTGGTTTCTGCTCTTTGTGATAATGTTGTTCTGTTATGCTTCATCAAGCCGTGATCTTCAGGTGTCGCTGGAGCGATTCACAGCCAAGTGTAAAGTGGTTGGGATGAGAATCAGCACCTCCGAACCCAAGACCATGGTCCTCAGCTGGAATAGGGTGGAGTGCTTTCTCAGGGTCAGGAAAGAGGTCCTGCCCTAGGTGGAGGAGTTCACGTATCTCGGGGTCTTGTTCACGTGTGAGGGAAGGATGGAGCGGGAGATCGACAGTCAAATCGGTGCGGCGTCTGCAGTGATGTGGACTCTGCATCAGTCTGTCGTGGTGAACAAGGAGCTGAGCCAAAAGGCAAAGCTCTCGATTTACCAGTCGATCTACGTTGCTACCCTCACCTATGATCATGAGCTGTGGATAGTCACTAAAAGACCGATATCGCGAATACAAGCGGCTGAAATGAGTTTTCTCGGTAGGGTGGCAGGGGAGAGGGAAGTCTGGGTTTCCCTGCTTAGGCAGCTACCCCCTCTATAAGACTCTATAAGCGGCAGAAAATGGATGGATGGATGGATGGATCTACCGCTGCTTTATGAATTTACCTAATAAAGACACATCAATACCTACAAGCTATCACCCTATCTCACTTATTGTAGTAGATGTCAAAGTTATCTCAAAAGTATTGTCTCACAGAATAGAAAAAGTCACATCAACCATAATCCATTCAGATCAAACTGGGTTTATTAAAGGAAGTCTGGCATCTAATAACACACATAGATTGTTTGATATAATGTATTACTCTTCAACAGGCAAAAAAAATATAATAGTCATGCTTAATGCCGAGAAAGATTTTGACAGTTTTGACAATTTTTGGAAATTCTTCTTTTTATAATATCAGAGAGGTTTGTTTTTTGGGAGTCATTCATAAACTGGGTTAAAATTCTCTACGCTTCTCCATTGGCCACTGTTACGATGCATTGACAAACATCACGTAGCTTCACACTGCCTGGGGGGCTACACAGGGATGTCCAGTCTTTCCATCTTTGTTTACAATTTATATTGAACCATTAGCTGCAGCCATTCATCATAATATATTGATTAAAGGAATCCAAACACAAAAATTACATCACACAATACTTCTTTATGCTGACAATATATTAATGTGC
This sequence comes from Rhadinocentrus ornatus, assembly GCA_037177495.1. Lineage (NCBI taxonomy): Eukaryota > Metazoa > Chordata > Actinopteri > Atheriniformes > Melanotaeniidae > Rhadinocentrus > Rhadinocentrus ornatus. Next base: position 32,866,987 of record JBAMHW010000001.1, on the reverse strand, counting down.
TTGTAATACCCCTCATTATTACAATAAATGATCAAACTCATTAACTCCTTCTATATCTAAATACTTACTCAACTGGGACAAATGTTTTATACCATTACATACGGATACTGTTCAGGTTCTTGGGACCCAGGGCTATGCTCTCTGTCCACCTTGGAAGACCAGTATCCGACGGGGTCAGCAGCTGCTGTACTTGGCCCACTGGGGCAATGTCCTGTGGCTGTGGGGGACTTTACCTGGGGGCCTTCCACTGGCCTGGTGCATTGTCATCTTCATGATGTTGTGGCTTGGGTTCGTGAGCTGGGATTGCTGCTGATCGCCTGGGTCGCTGGGCCGCCCTAGACTGCCTATAGCCTTTGTAGAGGCTCGTTCACATTTGCACGTTAACATTTCTCATATTCTGCATGCTGACACAGTTGCTACATTGTCCTGTGGGTTTATACATTAATAGCTACTTTTGTTTAGTTTTTTTCTTTGTGTTTGCAAGTTTCTGGTACTTTCTGGTTTTTGTTGTAAAGCGTTTGACTTCTTTTCTTTTTGTTTTTCTTTGTTTTTCTTTGTTTTCTTCAGCTTTTCATCTCATATAGGTGCTTCTGATGATTGTCGGCTTTGTTTCCCAGTAAAAGCCAAAGTATTTATTGTGCTTCTGAACCTATACCCATAAAGCTCACCTTGGCGAAGGAAATTTGCTCTGCACAATACAGCAGCCAGAAAATTACTACGATGCAGGCAGGACAAGTTAATAACAAAAAGAAGAAAAAAAAACCATGAAAAATAAAGAAAAATTGAGCGAGCTTTTGAAGAAGGGCTATGTGACTGGCTAGCGGTGCATTGCTTTCACCAGCCGGTGTCTGAGAGTGACGTCGGACTGCAGGATTGAACTCTGACCCCAGCACTGCCCACTAATGGAGAAATTGACTTAACAACCATGGCAATGTAAAAAACTACATGGAAGTATGAGGACAGAAACGTTTTACAATGTTTGAAAGAGACGTCCCTATTTACAAGCGCAAGGGAGCATAAATGGGCCTTTTTGCACCACTAGCTGTTAACCACAGTTTTCCCCCTTCCTGATCGATAGCTTCTTCTCTTCTCTTCTTCTTCGTAAGGTGAGCGACCTGCAGCATGTGTGAATTACATGTGGACACATGTAACCTTCCACATGTGAACAACATATGATTCACATGTGGTTCACATTTAAAGTAGGTCCTGTCAGTCAGGGATGAGATAGAAATCTATTCACTTAAGAAAACAGAATAAAGGACCCACATCCCAGGAAGCAGAGTCTGGGGACCCTGTCGTGGGCTTTCCTTTCTCCAGGGCTGAAGTCGCAGAAGCTGTTAAAAAATGCTTCAGTGGCAAGGCCCCAAGGGTGGATGAGATCTACCCAGAGTTCTTTAAGGCTATGGATGATGTGGGGCGGTCTAGGCGGACGCACCTCTAAAGCTTTGCATGGGTATCGGGAACAGTGCCTCTGGACCGGCAGAGTGGGGTGGTTGTCCCCTACTTTAAAGAGGAGGACTAGAGGGTGTGCTCGACCTGCAGGGGGATCACACTCCTCAGCTTCCTAGCCTAAGTGGAGGAGTTTAAGTATCATTAAAATGGTCCAAAACCACGTGTTTGCACATGTGGACAACAAGTGCTTCATATGTTCTTTACATTATGTATGAGCTTCAAGATATTAAGAAAAACAAATACCATCATCAGGATTGCTCACCACGTGTTGTCCAATGACTTTGCTTTGATCACATTAGGCCGGTGCTGTAATGCTCCCCAAAGGAGAACCAGTAGATATTTAAAACATTTTATTTCTTCAGTTGCGACACTCAACTCTGACAGCAGTAATTTAAAATTACATTTATTCTGTTTGTGCTTTATGTTAGTTGAGGTAACAGGTGTTATATCCCGTATTGGTGATTTTTGTTTTATTTTTGACTAATGTATTTATTTCTCAAGTCTTAATGCTGCTAGCTCACCTAGTTCTGATAGAGAACCTCGTGGGCACTCTGTACTGATTATGTCAGACACATCGCTCTTTGAATGCTGACTGGTGTCTGTGGTAAGCTGCAAATGAGTTGCCCATATGAGATAAACTAAGTTTTCTAAATATCAACCAAATATAAAATTTACGTGGCTTGCATGAAAATGTTCGAAAATCAAATGTTTGCACACATAGACCATATGTGGTTTTACATGTGCATGAACATGTGGTTTTCACCTGTTTCAGATGTTCTTCCCATGTGGATAATACAAAAATATTTCGAAATTTTTGTACATGTGGACCACGTGTGGAACACAAGGGAAGCAGGTCTGATTTTTCTGTAAGGTAAAATTTTTTTAGTTGAAAGCCAAGAAACCCCCTGTTGTGTTGAACTTGTGTTTATGTATTGAATGACCAAAGACAATAAGCAATGTTGAAAAAGTAGGTTTGTCTGTGGAGTCCTCCCTTCAGGATTTACTTTGGGCCTAGCAGAGAGGACCCAAACCCATAATCCTCCTGTGGACACACCTGCACAGGACAGTATAAAGACCCTCAAGTGAGTCAGGTACCAAGCTTCCTGGGGTCTTGTAAAAGCAGCTCTCCACAGAAGTGCCACAGCCTCCACAGAGTCCTTGAAGATGTCTCCCTCTACCAGCCTGCTGCTCCTGCTTGGCCTTTCACAGGCTAAGTTCATACCAGATGACCATTCTCACCAGCAGGAAGAAAACGAAGAGGATGAACCAGACAATGATAGGATTTTGGTTGATGATGTTGACATGACCACTAAGATTCTGAAAACTAACAACGGCACTGACATACCTCTGATGGAAGGAGACATTGTTGCCCCAACAACCAGAAATGCCATGAAATGCTGGTCCAACAGCTGCCTGTGGAAAAAGGCCTCCAATGCCAAAGTGCTGGTCCCCTATGTGGTGAGCAATCAGTACCATGTCTATGAAAAGCAGATTATCGAGAACGCTATGAGAGGCTTTGGTGGTACCTGTGTCACATTTGTCCCCCGCACTGAAGAGTATGACTACGTCAGCATTGAGAATAGACAGGGATGTTACTCTGAACTGGGCAGAAAAGGAGGCAGACAGCAGCTCTCTATCAACAGGGGGGGGCTGTATGTACAGTGGAATCATCCAGCATGAGCTCAACCATGCGCTGGGCTTCCAGCATGAGCAGACCAGGAGCGACCGAGACAGCTACGTCAGGATCAACTGGCAGAACATCATCCCGGCCGATGCCTACAACTTCCACAAACAGGACACAAACAACCTAAACACCCCCTACGACTACAGCTCCATCATGCACTATGGAAATACAGCTTTTGCCATTTGGAATGGCCTAGAAACTATCACCCCCATTCCCGACCCCACTGTCCAGATTGGCCAAAGGCAGGCTTTGTCTCATTGGGACATCCAAAGGATCAATTTGCTCTATGGATACTGAGAACACCTCTCATGAGTTATCTTAATGCAAAAAGGCTACCAATGAGCTGCATCACATGAAAGGTCCTGTGATTATATAATTAAATAATAATTAGAATGATAATTAAATGAATAAATCCTCATAATTTTTAGAAAAATAAATTCCAGAAAAAATTTGTTTGCTGTGTTTTATTTCTGAACTTAAAAACAGGTAAAAGTAGAAAATCTTGCAAAGTCAAATATAAATAAAGTAAAATTACTAATCTAAATAAATAAATAAATGAATAAATTTACGTTTAAATATGTTTTTTCTCCTGTGATGTTATTAGGCTAGAGTAGTGCATTTTAGAACCAAATATGTAAACGAAAGCAGGGTGCTGTAATATAATTCCCAAATTTGTTGTCACAATTGACTCCTATTTAAACAACCATCCAAGTTGTGTATCAAAATGTAATTTCTGTAGGAGGATGACCCTCTGATCATATGGAAAATATCAAGTAGATATTTTAATTACGTCTGTGGTGTAATGTAGATATTTTTAAGGATCGAGAACGCTTTTTTCTTTATATTTAATATATCTTTGGTTTATATTTAGGTGAAAAAACATGCTGAATGAACAAAGAAAACCTGTTGAATTGAAAAATGAATTAAGCTGAAATTGCTGTGGTTTTAGTGTCTAAAGGGTACGCTTATTTAGTGCTGCTTGCTTACCTAGTTTTGATAGGTCTTTGAAAAGGCATAGCTCTTAGAGCTAATGACTTTCTTTTGAAAATCAGTTTGCTTCTGCCGTGTGTTGAGAGTTCATTGTGCTAGCTTATGTTAGCTTGGTTCCTGGCTATATTTGGTTTGGCTGGCAAGCTTTTCACCATCTGCCAAGGCTCTGCAAATGCTACAATTCCTTGTCACCCAGTTCTGGTCTACTGTATCCACCATTGGGCCCAGTTTGGTAGATTTTTAATTGGTTTATTTTCATAAATCAATATTGTTGATTGTTGCCGTACAGTACTTTGGAGACATGTCTTTGTTTTTAAAATGTGCTTCATAAATAAAGTGGATTAAATTGAATACAGGTCGGTACACATTTTGTTCCATTTACCAAGGCAAAAACTGGGAAGGGACCCTAATGCATCCTGAGGCTGAGAAACCGCATTTCACAACTTTTTCTTATAGGACGTCGAGTTTTACTTTACATGCTGTATCACATGCTAGCAAGCGGATATAAACACAGTGGCTTTTTTTTAACACGCACCATATTTAATTTGGCAAATAAATGCAAGAAAACATTATCAGAAAAAGAGAGGAAAACAAAAAGAAAGGAACAGAGCAAGATATAAAACAAGAGTCAAGATAAGTCTGTCTTTTATTGGCTAAAGACAGATTACAGTACACGTAGGATGCAAGATGGATGCTGAATTAGCCGTCGCATCTGCAAAAGTTCTGTCGTGCTTCTTTCACAGCAATTCTTTAATAAAAGTAACTGTAATTCCTAATTCTTTTACTTGAAATTGGATTATTCATGTTTAAATGTAAAACATTTACAAGACGGGGCTAACTTGTGAGTTGGTTCAGGTGGTCATGATGACTGGCCAACTTGTTGCTCTTGAAAAGTTGTTAGATATTAATAAATCGGAAATATGATTGTGTTTTGTGATTTTGTAGATCTATTGTGATTTGTAAGAGTAAAAGCAGAGTAAATCCTCAAAATAATTCTGTCTAAATTGACAAATTGCAATTCAGCTTCTGATGCCATGATGTGGATATCATATTATATCAAATCAAATCAAATTTAAATTACATGTATATGTGTTGGTGGTGTCACATCTTTCTTCACTAATTTCCCAGCTGGTGTACCTCGAATGTCCATTTTTTGGTACATTATTATTTTAATTGTACATTATAGGGGTAGAAAGATTCACAGATTTAAATCGGTGGTTCAAGACAGACATTTGCAAATGCGACTGCACTGGTAGCTTCAGTGTGTAACAGATTAAGCTGCTAGCTAAATGCGCAATGTATCTTTCGTAGCATATCTGTATTGGTAAAACCCATAATTACATCGATTGTTAAATAGTCTATCTTCTCTGCACCCATGTTTTTGAGGCACCCTAAACCCATCATCACTACCTTTTGGCTCTTTGTTGTTAAAACATACGGGAGCCGAATAGCACAGTAAGCACACAGCAAACATGGAAGGAAGCAAGCCAACAAGTGGAGAGGATATATTTTTTATTTTTAAATGTTACCACCAAGGCAGAGGTCATTAATTTGGTGACGTTGGTTTATTTGCAGTCGCTGTATGGGCCCAAGTCTGGGACTTGGGAGGCATTTAGGCCATGCAGGGTGGACCCTGTACTGTGTGACGTCTCTGGATTTGCAGCTGCTTACCTGGATGACTTTGTCATTTACAGTGACACCTGGGAGGACCACCTGGCACATCTGCATTCTGTTTTGGATTGTCTTTGGGCTGCTGGGCTGACTGTGAGTTCATCCAAATGCATCTTTGCTGCTGCTGAGACGCAGTACTTGGGACATGTTAGTGGGCATGGGGTGGTCAGACCACAGGTCAGTAAGATCCAAGCCATTGAGTCTTGTGACCTGCCTCAAACAATGAAAGAACTGAGATCCTTTCTGGGAATGGCAGGCTTTTACTGTTTCATCACACAGTTCCCACCAGGGCGGCCTTACTTACAGATCTTGTAGGCTCAAAGTGTCCCCAACAGATTTAGTGGACAGAGGAGTCTTTAGCAGCTTTCTACGACATTCATCAGTCACTGAGTAAAGAGCCTGTGTTATATAGTGTCACAAATGGTGGTGGTGGTGGTGGTGAGGACCCAAATGCAGGCAGTCGAGGACATGAGACAGAATCGTGTAGGTGACCAGGTTTATTTTAACAGAAGCTCCAAAACAGGGACAAAATGCAACACACTACAAAGTACAAGGATCTGAAAACACGACTGAAACCAAGGGGCATATATACACAGGGAAAGTAATTGGGAAGGTGAAGTAAATCTAAATCAAACCAGGTGAACTAATGAGCCAGGAACAGAAAACAACACCGGGGAAGACTGAACTAACATGACAAAAACAAAAAACCCAAACCATGATCTAAACAGAAACTAAACATGACAAAACCCAGAAATGTAACCAAAAACATGACAGGATTAAAAACACCAACAAAACGTAAACACAATAAACCTGTGAGTTGTGACATATAGTCCCAACTTGGATAAACTATTTATTCTCCAGACTGATGCTTCTGACTTTTGGGGTTTGGGGGCGGTACTTCTGCAGGGTCCACCAGGGGAAAGGCATCCAGTAGCGCACATCAGCCGAAAGCTAGGGACCTAGGGAGGTTCGCAACTTGACTGTGGAAAAGGAGGCACTAGCCATTAAATAGGCCCTGGACTCTTTTCAGTACTACCTCCTGGTTGGAGAATTCAGCCTGGAAACAGACCACAGGTCACTGCAGTGGATGGCGAGAATGAAAGGCACAAATGGCAGGATCACCCGCTGGTACCTGGCGCTGCAACCCTTCTACCTCAGCATCAAGCACATCCTAGAAAAGGACAACACCACAGCTGACTATCTCTCTTGCTCTACTAGCGAGAGTCCTTGAGAGGAAGTGTGTGTGATGGCTCAAGCCCCGAAATGGTAATGTTTGCCACATTTTTACACATTAAAATATATATACTATATAAGTTAACCTCATGTGTCATTGTAGGAAATAAGTTTTTCCTCAGTGGAGCTTGATTTTTTTAAGTTACACTTTTGAGTATTATTATATTTAGTTGACCTCTTTCATTGGCTGGCTAGTTTATTCATTCTTTTAGATTTTTGTATTAATTTTGGGTCAATAAAAACCCAGTTTTGAAATTACTTTGTGTCCTTGTTGCTTTACTGCTTGCATGACTCGCTGACACTCCCAATAGTAAAGAATCCTTAAAAAATAATTCCTGTATCCAGACGGAGATCTGGATCACCCCCAAAATGTAATCACTTGTTCTTTATTCCATTTCTGACATTTCCTGATAGTCAGCTCCTCTTACGACAGATGGACCAATTTAGGAGCAGACATCCTTGACAAGATGCTGGGGCAGTACTCATCTCAAGCTGGAACTAGAGGATGGCCTGTTGCAGTGCAATAAATTAATGTCAGCTGACATCCAGTGCCCTGTCTCCTCACTTCTACATATTATGCTTTTTTTCTTCTATTTTCCCTTTAAATAATTGATACAACAATATAAAGACATTTTAAAAGTGACTTAATCATTTTTATGCTGCATCAGCACAGTGTCAACATGACCCTCTCTGGCGGTTCTAGAGGGTAATGGAATGTTGGGCGGTTATAGTCCTGGATTCATGCAGTGATCCAGATCCACCTCAAAATCTAATCCCTTGTTTCCTATTTCATTTCAGAGGTTTCCTGAAAATATTATCAAAATCTGTCCATTACTTTTTGGGTTATATTGCTAACAGACAGACAGACAAATGTACGCCGCCGAAAACATAACCTCCATCTTGGAGCAGGCCTTTATCAATCTTAACCTGTTCCTGCTAAATGCTAAAAAACAAAGTTATGTGATTTGGCCTCAAAGACAAGGCTTCTCTACCCACCACTGACATCGCTACAATGGATGGGACTATCACTGAACAAATATTTGGGAATCTGGCTTTATAACACATTGTCTTTTTTGAATCACATAAATATGTTGCAATCAAAGGTCAAGGCAGGACTTTTTTTTATATACAGAAATAATTCCTCATTCACATCTCAAGCAAAATGTGTGATTGTTGAAAAGACCATTCTCCCCTTATTTGACTATGGTGATACAATCTATGGACATGCTTGCAGCTGAACTCATAAAAAACTGGACACAATCTAACCCTCTGCAAATCTATTTGTAGCAAATGGTTCTTTCAGAACTCATCACTGTTTGCATTACTTTCAGGTTAAAGGGCCTTCATCACAGACTCGTTGCAATGTTCATTGGTTCACTCTCATCTATAAAACACTTCAAGATCATTCACCTTCACATCTAACAAAGCTTCTGCAGCCAGTATCAGAAGCCAAGTGCAACACGCGGTCTTCCCCCTTGTATCATACTGTTAGGCTGAGCTCAGGCAGGGGACCCAAAAGCAGCACTTCTGAGACCAGTTGTAGTTAAACTGTTTATTCTAATACAGGCTTGGATTCCGATCTGGGCGTCTAGCAGGAACTTTACATGGAGCAAGGATTAACGATCTGGAAACGGGTTAGTAAAAAACACACAGCTTATATACGGACAGGAGGAAATTAATCCCAGGGGATATCAATCAGGGCGGGACAGACAAGACACTTGAAACAAGAGGAGTGTTAGAACTTTAAAAAAATCTCAAACCAAAACCGGAAACAGACTAGACAACAGCAAACTTAACAAACATGATGAGACACAACATATACTACACATTCCCAAAACCAAGTCTTGCTTAGATCAAATGTCTTTTTCATTTACTGCATCAAGTAACTGGAACCTGCAACCTAAAACTGAGAAAGTAGTGGGAGAATGTGAGGGTTTCACACAAATCTTTAACCTGCTTTCAAAGCTCACCAGCTGGCAGATCAGGAAAGTTATTGAAAACACTGAACTTCTTCACAACATCACTCATCATTTCAGTTCTTTCTCTCAATGATGCAATGGACACATCCACAACTGCAATGAAAAAGGAAACTTCAGTCCTGAAAGGAAAGGCATCAGTCGGAGGATCATCAGCTGGGTCAGGGTCCTGATCCTCGTGGAATAACTGTTGTTTAGTTGTTCTGAGTCTTTTGTTTTAGAACAGTGACCACATTAATCTCTTTACACATCTCCTGGGCAGATGTGTGAGCTTCAGCAAAGCCAGTGAGTGTGTTCTAATTTAAGGTCTGCACACTTTGAAGTGCGCAGACTACGTAGGCTACGGAGTGTGCTCTGTAGTCTACACACTTCAAAGTCCGCTTAACGTTCGTGAAATGGAACAGTCTTCCTAGCCAACAAAAGTTCCCCATAGCAACAACACAGGACTTTAAATCAGTTAAACATCTGAAATTACTTATTGGACACTTGACCGGTAACACCGACTAAGGCTTTGTTGTTTTCTAGCTGGTACACACTTCATTAACCCCTTAAAAATCCACTAATATCATATATTACCGATTTTTAATGTCTGTGAGAAAAGATGCTGCGAAGGATGCGTCACCAGCAACTTTCGTTTGGGGCCAAACGAAGTGGGAATTTGAAGGGTGGATTCGGAAGGTCCTTCAAATTCTGTGAATTGGGACAGTACTTCGTGCACCGTGATGACATATGTGGCCAATGAATCCGCACTTCGAAGTGTGCAGATCCTGAATTGGGACGCACCTAGTGTCTCTGTAGTCAGCAAGGCTTCAGCTGTTTTAAGGAGGCCAACAGCTACATCCAGGTGCATGCTTTGTGATTGTTGAAGTTTTTTCATATTCTGGACTTTTGTCAGAATATCGTACCAAATGAAATGACCCAACCTCTTCTGCTAACGTATGTGCTTCAATTTTTTATGGCTGGATCTGCAGCGCTGTCTCTTTCCTCTAAAAAGGCAACTTTTACTTTTGCAGCCTGGAATCTTACACCCACCACACTGTTGATTCGACTCTCCCATCAAGTGTCTCTCCATGATTTCAAGGTTGTGTTGACATGCTTTTTTAAAAAGGACCATCTTTGAGTGGAAGCAGAAAAGAGATTAGATAGTTTCTGAAGGTAGCCAAAGTAGTGGTGGCATCTACAGAATGTTTTGCTGCATCAGAGACAACTAAATTAACAGTATGTGCTCAAGATGGTACAAATAAAGCCCTGGGGTTAATGTGAAGTAGTCTGGCTTGGACTCTCTTTTTCATTCCCTTCATGTTTGCCCCATTATCATGTTTGTCCTCTACAGTCTTCAAATGGGATGTTTCTTCACAATGAGAGATGAGAGGCTTTCTCCTGTTATTGCTTCTGCCTCGAGGAACCCCAAGAAATGTTCCTTAATTTGTGGAGTGCCTTCAACTGCAACAATTCGAATTACTACCGACAATTGCTCTTTGTGGCTCAAATCTAGAGTGCAGTCTAAACTTATAGAAAAGTAAGTGGAATGCCTGATTTCATTCACAATACAGTAGAGTCCAAAATCCTTTCACTTATGCAGTCAATTAGTTTATTTTGAAGTTTATTTTGGTCTTTCCAAGGTAGGATGTATGATTAGCTCCTCCTTACACCTTAGCAATATTCTCTTTCAGCACAGGATCAAACTGAGCCATGAGCTCCCATTCCTTCAGAAAATTCTCATTATTGGCTTCATTAAGTCTGTCTGTGGAGCCCCTGAGAGCAATATTTCACTCTGTCTGTAGAAGTAGTGGTAATGGCGGCTTCTTCCATCCCGTTTTTTAGGGAATGTGAAGTCTGATTTTATTACATAAGGCCCACCACTGACTAACTAAGTCCTCTTTGCATTAGTGTGATGTCCAATCAGCAGGATCAATGGGGGATGGCTGTGACAGACTCACAAACACCTGTTGAGGCTGATGCAGCTTTTTCAGACTGGTGGACTGCTGTAACACTGGGTCTACTGGTACTGGGTCCTTCTTCTGTGTAACATGCTTCTGTTATTGGTCTTTGTCAGGTGACGTCACACTCGAGATAACCGCAGTGCATTGTGGGTCAATCTCCATGTTGGTTGCATCCTCGTAAACAACTGTGCATCATCTTTGCCTGCGTTATAATCGTTGAAAAAATGGAAGTTTCGTGTTGTGTAAAAGACTGCCATACCACGTCACACTACAAAAAAGAGAAAAGTAGGCCACAACGTTAGATTTGTTCGGTTTCCCACTTGTAAAAGAGGCTTTGGACAGCAGTGTTACGGCCCTTGGCCTGACCGGCTGGACATAATTGGAAACAGCTGTGGCTGGTTCCATTCGGATGATTGCTGGC
>JBAMHW010000001.1:32837379-32847520 GCA_037177495.1 Rhadinocentrus ornatus | reverse complement strand
CCATAGACTGGTCTTCTGAAACCTCATAAGCACATTGTTGAACTGATGACTGAGAACTCGCTGTCCGCTGTCTCTTCTGGGGGACTTCAGGAAGATCTTCAAGCTTCTCGATTGTTCTTTTTAATCCAATTTTTATTAAGATTTAGAAAATAGGGAAACCTGTATTTCGATCTTGTGAAATATAGCCTTTAAAGTTTCCCATTACACCTCCAACCCCCACCAACACATAATACAGCAGCAGAATAAAATATCATACTTTCAAGAAAGAGTTGGAAATAAAGAGAGGTTGTAAGTTTTCATAAAACCGTGAAACAGAAGGAAACAGGTCAGCAACAGATTAGTATCTAATTAAGAAGCTTCCTCACCCTATCAATCCCCTTCAACCAGAGTAGTGGAAAACCTGGAATGGTAGGTCTGTCTGGCATGAAGAATCAGTGTTTGGCTGAGAGGTTCATGGGTTGGTAACCACCTCTGAACTACTCATTTCTAAGCCACCGTTATGCAGACTAGCTCCCATTTATGATTTATACTTGACTAGGAGTTTTGAACTGTCTAATAAAAGAAGTAATGCAGATTTCATAGCAAATTTTGTAAGCATATTTGTAATATCACATAGTGTTTACTACCTTTCTCTTGAAACAAAGCATCCCCACAGAGACTGAACTGTTTCCACCATGCCAAAGAGACATTATGTGTCACATCTTTTATTCATTCATTTAAGTTTGTTTTATATTCTGGCTTTGTAAACCATACTTGAAATAAAATAAATAAATAAACTGTTGCAAACATTTTTCAAAGATCCAGAATAAAAAAACATCTGTTAATCACCAATATGAACAAAATAGACAGTCGACAGATGCTTGCACAGTAAATTCCCCATAAAAATATAAAATATATCAACATTTGCAAAAACATGTATTTACTTCTTTTATTATTCAAATGATTTTTTTTCTCCTGTGGGACTGACGTTGAGTGGCATGGTAAAGATTATGTGCTCCCTTTTTGTTCTGAGCAGCGTGTATAAAATAAAAATGATAAGATAGAAGTTTCCTTTTTATATCTTAATTTTGAAAGTATATGATCTCAGAAGCTTATGGGTATTTCTCCTTATCTCGGCATTGTTTACCTGACTTTAGGTTTTAAGTTGATTAAAAATAATTATGGCTGCTTTAGCTAAATTTTAAAAAATTGTTTAAAAGGTTAAATGGTTGAATCATTTGTTTTAGTCGTCAGGTGAAAACATCACTGGCCCTCCAGTACATAAAGCTATCAGTGAGTTCAGTCCTGTTAGCTGTTGCTGAATCAGCAAAGTTCAGACTCTTCAGATTTCAAGTTGTCATGATCAGTTCAGTGTAAGTATATGAGCACAAACACTGAGTAACTGCTGACCAGTAGATTTCTTCTCTCATACTTAATGAGGTAGCATTGTTAGCTTAAAGTTAACACAACCTCCAGAGGACTTGAACATCCATCCATCCATCCATTGTCTACCGCTTATCCGGAGTCAGGTCGCAGGGGCAGCTGCCCAAGTACGGAAACCCAGACTTCCCTCTCCCCGGCCACATTTACCAGCTCATCTGGGGGGATCCCGAGGGGTTCCCAGGCCAGCCAAGAGATGTAGTCCGTCCAGTGTGTCCCTTGTCTTCTCACCCTATCTCTAAGGAAGAGCCTGGCCACCCTGCGGAAAAAACTCTGCCGCTTGTATTTACGATCTCGTTCTTTCAGTCTCTACCCACAGCCTGTTGACAATAGGTTAGGGTAGGAACGTAGATCGACCGGTAAATCAAGAGCTTTGCCTTTTGGCCAAGCTCCTTCTTCACCACGACAGACCGATGCAGACTCTGCATCACTGCAGACACTGCGCTGATCGGCCTGTCAATCTACCTCTCCATCCTTCCCTCACTCCTGAACAAGAAATCCAAAGACACTTGAACTCCTCCACTTGGGGCAGGATCTCATTCCTGACCTGGAGAAAATACTTCACCCTTTTCTGGCTGAGGACAATGGTCTCAAAGTTGGAGGTGCTGATTCTCATCCCAGCTGCTTCACACTCAGCTGCGAATTGCTCTAGCAAGAGCTGAAGATGACAGCTCAATGAAGCCAACACAACCACGTCATCTGCATAGAGCAGAGACCCAGGACCCAATCCTCCACTGTTTCTTCCTTAAGTCATGTTCAGCCTTCCCAGGAGCCACGTTTGGTCCCTTCTGAAGTATTCACAGGTGAGCGCTCTCAGTGTCGGCCATTCGTGACTCAGTGTGAGATACAGTTCGAGCTGCAGCCATCATCGTTTCTCTCTGATCGGGCGAAGGTTGTCTATATGTCTGGTAAAGTCTGGTAAATCAAAGTTAAGAGATACCGCTGAATGGCAAAAAAACTCTCTAATCTGCTATTCATACGGAGATTTTTCTAAAGCCCTTATCGGCATATATGACCCTGTGTTGTCGGAAAGAGAGACAGCATGTGGGTTGTTAATCCTGCAGCAAGGCAAGAGGCGGGTCACGGACTGTTATTGATTTTAGAAGGCAGACATCTAGCTCTGAGCCTATTAAATCCGAGAAAATCATGTTTTTTGTGTCTGGTCAACTGGTAATAAATGGTTTGGCGAAGACAGTGTCCGCATTTATTGACTCATGTGCAGATACAGAATTTTTGGACATTGATTTAGCCCAAGCCCTGAAGATCACGTTTCAGGCCACCTCTAAAACAATTAAAGTACTGGCACTGGATAGTCATTTCTTGCACCAGATCACCCAAGAAACGGTTCCAGTGGAATTGGTTTTAAGAGGCAGCCATTGTGAGTTTGTATACTTCCTGCTGATTCATTCACATGAGGTGCTGGTTATTCTTGGTGCCTCATTGCTCAAGAATTACAACCCCCACATTGACTGGAACATGAGGAAGATTTTGGGGTGGTCTTCCAGCTGTTTGTCTACCTGTCTCCGTACTGCTGCGTCTTCATTTAGCAATCCCAGGGCAGGGACCGAGGCTTATCCCAATCTGGCAGAGGTTACTCAAGTGTATTACGATCTAAGAGAAAACAAAAAAAACATTGGGCTGAGGCAAAATCACTGTACCATATCTATGGTTATATCTTAACATCAAATATATAAGCAATACAAAACTAAAGCTAACATATTTACATAAGCCTGAGAAGCAGATAAACCCCTCCCTACTATCACAAAAATATAAAAACTCTGATTGGTCTGTCATAATGGATAGCGTCTCAACTTTGACAGACAACAGTGAATAGCCATGGCCTTCAGACATCACAAATCACGGGCAGAAAAGATAAAAAAAGAAGCTAGCGTGTCACTCGCAGGTAAGCTCACGTTAAAAATTCCAGTTGTAAAATACGTGAAAATGTGTAATATTAGCCATTTTATGCATGCCTGCGCTCACATAACAAGGTTACATTAGCTACCGTTAGCATACTAGTGGCTAGCCATGATCAGACTCGGCTAAAGTGGTATTTCAAGTAATTGATGCTTCATTACTTTTACTTTGTCCAGGCAGAGCTACTGAATTAAATTATTTATTGGTCAGTCATAAGGCGATGCTTTTATTAACCCTTTAGGAGCTACATGGGGTGTGTTGGTTATCCAAGGAGATGGTTAAAGGGGTTTTTGTAATAGATGCATAAGAATTACAACATTCTTTGTTTTTGTTGAATGGCCACCAGCTCTATCCTGCTACTAAAAGCAGTTCACGTTGTGGTTTTAAAATACATTAGAGATAGATGGTTATCTATCTCTACTGTAGTTCTGTGTTGTAGGACTCTCACAAAGAAATAAATTGATGATGCAATAGAATGTAATATAGCTCTTGGTAACATTAACTCATACACCAAAATTAGCAGCCTTTTAAAGTTTTATAATTGTTGACGACATCTGCTGATGGATTTTTAATTGTATAAATGCACTCATAGAGTGATGTGGAAGGCCTAATTCTTTTTCTTTTATTCTGAATCACATGTATGTGTGTTGGACTGTTTAAATGATGTAAAGAAATTTGATATTATGCCCGACATGCTCCATTTTTCTTCTGAACAAATGGTTTGGAATTATGCCATGCACAAATAATTGACACATAAACATAGAATTACTATATGCAATATTTTTTTCTACTATAGGTTTAAATCTGTAAACTGTATTTCAGTATTTAATCCTTGAAGTTTGAGAACTTAATCTTTCTGTCTTCCTAAATTAATGCAGGGTCGATGCTAATGTATGTTCAAGGAGGAACACGAGGCCAGGAGGCAGATGCAGATGAGCAACCATTGTTACGAAACTTTTCCAAATCTACGGGAACAGGGGTCGGCCACAAAACGAGCCAGACCCAACTTAAAGATATTTAAATTATTTTATTACAAAACCAGATTCAAAACAAAAGATGTCCACTAGTCGGTATCTTGTCTGGTGAAAGTAAAAAGAAAACCACTTAACAAAAGGTGTCCTCAATAGAGGTAATAATTAACAATACAAATACCAATTAACCTTTAAAAACAAAACAAATAGACATTTCTCCTTACTTATTCTGAAATCAAAATATGCAACCCAAAAACGTACTCTCAATACAAAATGCTATACAAAGAAAACTCTTTAATTTTTCTAATTACTCTTACCAAAAATCAAACCGTATACTACCTATAAACAAAACTCAACTATAAACCTAATTCAGCTACTCACAAATGGTGAGAGCGCAAATACTCAATTCTCTTAACCAAACACAAAGGAGAAACTAAATGCTCTTAAACAAAACCACAAGGATTATTCAGACCAGCTACCTCAGCTTCCTCCTTCTTAAAGTCCTGGTGTCTCGCTGATTGGCTGTCAAATGAGGAAGTGCGGGAAAGCAGCCATCCAATCACAGAAGAGCAGGTTGCAGAGAGTGGTCCCACCAACGGGTAGGCGGAACAGGCGGCAACCAATCACAAGGTAGGCGAAAGAGCAGGGAAGCCACTGTTGAATCCACAGCCAATCGCACAAGAGCAACGTAGCAGCAGAATATCCATTACACGCCACAGGCCACAGGCCTGGGGATGTGACACCATCTACCAGCAGTTTGTATTCACATCAATCACCAACCACCAGGTATGTGGACTCTGCAACTTTTGAAGGCACAGAGAATCCTGTCACTGAGAGGCCATCAGCCAGTGACACTACACAGAGCTTGAAGTGTTCCGGCAATGTGCCGGATCTCCGGTTTTTAATAAGAAAAAAAAACAAAACTTAACTATGGGTACACATAGTTTTAAGACCACTCAAGGAAAAAACTTTATGGGCTCGGAATTGTAGCAAATGAATTGAACAACGAACAGCGTTAAAGTCAGAAATTACACATATATTCGTCTTCGACAAAAAGCGCAACTTGCTGCTGCATATGTTTTCATTGTTCAGCAAATAGTGACAATATGCCACACTTCGTTTATCTCTGCCGAGTTAACCTGTAGTGTTATCTCCGAGTGGTCTTGAACGCAGCATCCAAGCCAATGGTTGTTTCACCGAAATCAGATAAGAAAAAAAGGAGAGTAAATTCATGAAGCCAGGGGAAGACGTCCTAATTGACAACGGCCTTAAAAGCAAATGGTGCTGGGCATGGATAGAAGAAAGGGGTGGAGACGGCAAGCCTTTTGGGAGCTGGTGCCACAAACCAAGCGAGCCAGGAAAGCCTACTTGTTTCTGTGTTGTGCTCGAAGAAGCTGGTGTATGCAACTAGCAGCAAAAAAGTTCTACAACGCCACGAAGGAGATCCCGGCAGAAGTTCAACAGCCACAGCTGACGTAGCGGCCCGGACGACTGATCGATGTTAAAATGAAGAGGACTCAAACCCCAACCCAAAAAGGACACAAGAAATAGAACAGGGGGAAAAAAGGTGTCAGAGAACTGTGATGATTGCACTGGAAGCTTCAGTTTAGCAGTTCTCAGTTTCTGAAGTAAACTGTTTTTATTTCCTATTTTCTATTTATTTCCTACACAGTTTAATCAGTTTTTGGAGCACTTTAACCTTTTTGTTGCTGTTGTTAATTGAACTGACTTGTAGTTTAGTGTAATAAATTGCATTTGTTTATTTTGTATTTCCTATAATAATTTGATAGTTTGTTTTGGATGGAAATGTTGCAATTTAAAACGTTTTTACCTTTTACTTTCTAAAATTCACATTTAAATTGTATGCCATCTTGTACCCTGCCAAGCACAATGCCAAAAGGTTGTTGCCTATAGTGTGTATGCGTTGGATCCACTGCACCCACACTCCCAGAAAAAGTTCAGGTTCAGGATTTTTTTTTACTTTAAGCCCTGCACAACAGAGACCTGTATGCCCCCTCCAACTGATGCTGCTCTTTGGCCAGCACACATTTTAGATGCTGAATGTGTGGAAATTGTACGAGGAGGTCCATATAAAGTCAACATGATGGAAGAGCATTTCATACAAGTATTCAGTTCAAAACACTCTCAAATGGAGAAAAAATGAGCAGAACCGGGCTAGTGTACTACCCACAGAACAATGCTGTGTTTTGCTTTGCATGTAAGCTTTTTAGTTCAAAAGCTATAAAGCTGACTGGAGACGGCCACAGTGACTGGTCTAACATCAGTAGTTTGAGGGGCCATGAATGTGGCCCAGATCATATAAAGTGCATGCTTCAGTGGAGAGAACTAGACACGGCTAAAGAGGGTCATGGCAATAGACCAATGGGAGTTAACATTACTAGAGGCAGAAAATAAAATGTGGTAAGATGTCCTCAAATGATTATTTGTAATCACTCAGTCTTTTGCATTCAAGAAATTAGTCTTTTAGGGGTTCTTCTACTCACCTTTACAAGCCGCACAATGGCAACTTCTTAAAGGAAGTAGAACTTTTGGCTACATTTGACCCTGTTATGGAAAATCACTTGGCAAAAATAAAAGATGAAAGTTCCAGAACGCACTATCTTGGTCAGCAGACACAAAATGAGCTAATCCAGATTATCTCCTCTAAAACATTACATTCCAATGTGGCATATATCCAGGAAGCAAAATACTACTCTATTATTCTTGACTGCACTTCAGATGTAAGCCACAAGGAACAGATGTCAGTCTTTGTGTGCATTGTCTGTTTGCAGCCAAAACCAGACATTAAAGAATACTTTCTTGGATACATCGATGTGGAGCAGACAACCGGCCTTAACCTGTCAAATGCTGTCCTTGACAAGTTGAAGGAGCTTGGCATTCCATTTGAAAATTGTAGGGGTCAGGCCTACGACAATGGAGCTTACATGAAATGGAAGAAGCAAGGTGTTCAAGCTAGACTGCTGAAGTTAAATCCAAGAGCATTGTTTGTTCATTGTGGAGCACATACAATGAATCTGGTTATAGCTGATGCTGCCAAGTCTTCTCGTGATGCCACTGGATATTTTTCTCAGCTGGCACACAGCGATGGGGTTGCACCGCAACAGTTACCATTGACGACCTCACGGCCACAGCTCCACCTGGCCACCACAACAAAAAGAGACACGGAACACAGCCCACTCGGACTCAATGTCCCCTATCTCATTTGGGACATGCTTGAAGCTCTGCCGGAGATGGGAGTTGAAATTCTTTCTGACAGGGGACTCCGCCACACGCTGCCAGCAGACCCCCACAACACGCTTGGGTCTGCCAAGCCTGACCATCTGAGCCAACTCAGGTGGTGATCAGTTGACAGATCCGCCTGCTCGGTATTTTTTCACATACTGAGCAGTCTAGTATGTGAAAAATAAAAATCCACCTTAAGTTATAAATTTCTATTTTTAAACTAACCTTCTAAAGGTTTATCCTACAGAGTTAATAAATCAAAGAATAAATACACTAAGCTACTGCTTAATTGCAAAATATCTTTATCGGAGTCAATTCTGTCTGTCTGGCTGTTGAAAATAGTTCACATGCTCGTGAAGACTGTAATCAAGAAAAAACAGCACTGTGTGAGGTGCTGCAGGAGCCAGTCCCTTTTTAGCTCCATAATTAAACAGGTGTTCAGATCCTATAGCCCAGTGGGGGTGTGATGTAAGTGGGAAGGTGGCGGTGGGGGTTTTGTCAGCTTTGCTTTGAAGTGAGCGACACCACAAATCAGTTTCAGAGATAACACAAAATGTAGGCTATTGTCCTCTGATGCAGAGGATTATTGCTTTCTGGGGTATTTGTTTCAAGGACCTTGCTTGAGCTGTGACCTTTTTTTTTTTGCTCTTCATCCCAATGAGAGGAAGACTTTGCATGGTCATTTTCATCTCCCCGTGGCATCTTTCCCATCAGCTGTAGCCCTGCCAACTATTGCTGCCACGAAGGGATATTTCCTACAGGCTCTGGCTTGCCTGTGGACCTTAATTCAACAAAAGTGAGAGCTATTTCTATCAACAGTATGTTCATTGCTTTTTCGCAGTAGTCACTCAGATTCTTGGATTATTCTGGATGCACTGATCCTTAGTCCTGAATCTCACAGTCCACCAACCTTAAAAAGAAAGCTTTAGAGCCTGATAATAGGTCATTTATTTTCCTAAAGTAACAGTGTGTAACATCAAATAAGACAAGGCAGGTTTACTGGTATAGCATAGCATATTATAGCACAATTCATGTACATGAAACAGCAGGGTCATTCTTTCAATTTGGTGCCATTTAAGCTTTACAAATTTCTTTTAAAAAATGTTTAATTTTGCAAGGATTTTTCATATAATCTAAAAGCAGGTTTATTTGGGACAGAAGTATTTTTAAAAAAACTAATCTTTCAGCTCAATGTTCCCTTTTTTTGGTTTGACTGATTGTAAAGCATGTAGCAAAACATTATCACCGATGTGTTTTATCTTGTTAGTTAACTAACACCAACACCATCTCAGTACCACCAATCATCATTTCCATAGCACCACCCAATGGTGGGCAGGTCTAACTGGCATCACAGGTGGGAAGAAATTTAATAAATGTCAGTTATTCAGTGTAAGTAATCAAGTATTAAATATGATTTTAAATAAGTGTAACACAGAACCATTGAAATGCTTTCTGTAAATGAAAAGTGAACAGCAACACCACAGAAGGGTCAACCTAATGAACTCAACCAAAGTTTCCAAACACATGTTGTCTGCAATCATTGGCAGAGATAAATTTCTGGCATTTTCTTTCTGTCCAAGGCATCAACTCTTTCTTGACATATGTGACAAACTGTCACATTGTTAAGACGTTTCTGCCTCATGCAGTTGCGAAGCCAGGTCTTTAACCTCATCGGTGTGCTGAAACTCTTCTGTTTCCACCTGATAAAAAGACCTCTGACTTCAGGCAGCATGCCTCCCAGGATGTCTGGTGTTTGAACTTTGAAAGCTCTGATACAGATTATCATCACTCTAACATTTGTCACAATGCTTAATGTCATGACTAACATGTTTATTCTTTCAACCTCACCTCTGAGCCTCCAGCCTCTTCTCCTCCATCTCCAGCCTCTTTTCCTACAGCTTCTCCTACTCTTCCTCCTCCAGCGTTTCTTCCTGCATCTACTTCTGAATCTCTACTATCCATCACCTGACAAAAATATATTGGTGCATGACATGAACTGGGGACAATTTGGGGTGCAACAACCATCAATTTTGATGATACATAGTTATAGAGGAAAAACACACAATTATCATTAGTTTGGATGTATAAAAATCACATTTATATATATTGTATTTTCCCTTTTTAATAAAAATAATAATATTACTTCCATTACTTCCAGAATTAATACTTCCAATAAAAGAATACATTTTGCAAGATTATTGTGAGCTTTGTAAATGATGAGGAGGATCTTAAAGTAGATATGCTGCTTTATGGAGCCAGTGAATGTGTTGCAGGAATTCTTTGAGTAAAGAAGTCTCTTATGTCCACTTTTCTATTTTTAGACATCCTGGCTGCGCCTAATTACCAAACACACATGCGCACATGGACAGATTCAAACGTTAATGTAAATTAAAGGTACAGTGTGTAGCTTTTTTGTTTTTTTGTTAGCAAAAATCAAGTATCACTTTCATAAATACGTATTTTACCAAAGTCTAATCACAGTCTCATCCAAAGGAAAGTGTTCTCGTAGTTTAAAATTAGATGTTTATAAATACATAGGTGGCGGCGCACCCAACTGGAGGCTGCCATGTTGCATCGCCATCTTTGAATAC
>JBAMHW010000001.1:32782672-32796477 GCA_037177495.1 Rhadinocentrus ornatus | reverse complement strand
GTGGGCCAATCCCTCTGCAGGGCCTACAAAATGCTGGGCATCACAGGAGCCAGTCAGTGAAGGGCTGTTAAGTTGGCGACCGACGCAGCAGAAGTTGCAGTGAAGTGCACGCATTTAATTTTTTCTGGTTCCAATACATTTTTTAGCTAACAGTTGTTCCTAACCTTGTTTGGCTGTGACCCCACTAAATCTGGGACACTTTTGAGAGGAAAGTTGCTCTCTATATTACTTTTAAAAAAAATAACAAATCATACCGTGAGGCAAAATTTGCAACTTGCCCAAAAAGCCTTAAAAACATCTAAAATTATGAGAAAGTTAATATATATATTACCTACAAAGTATGTAGTATAAAGACTAACTTGTAATATTAAGACTTATATTACAATATATTTATATATTTGAATATTGCAACATTGCATTCATTGTATGTTAAATAAAACTTTTCTAAAGACTTTTTCAGAGAAAACTAACAGTCCCTAAAACTTCCCTGAGCCATTAAAACGATTAAAAATCCCTGCTTCAATATCTCTGTTAACTATGGTGTGAAACAAACAATAGATAAACTAAACAGTCAATTGAAGGGCCTAACATTTTTTTCAAAATATATAAACAGCAGATGTAGTTCAACTCCGTTTCTAATCCACCTATTGCATGACTGCAAAATAAAATCACTATTTCAACTAAATGTACAAGTGTAATCTTTATGTTTGAGACAACTCCCACTAAAAAGTGTGCAGAGCATTCTGATTTAAATTCTGAGTGGATTGTCACACACCTCTTAATGGCTTTTGCTTGCCTCATCAACTCAACCACTTCCAGCTGCTGGTGCCACCTGCCAATTGCCAAATCAGTGTCCCTATATAACCTGTCCTGTTTCACTCCATAGTTGCCAGATTGTCTTTGCTTTCATGCCTGACTCTTCAGCGTTCATTTCCGGACTGATTTTCTATTGCCAATGCTGCCTGTTCCTGACCACCGCCTCACAGCACAGCCCTGTCCTGGATTTGTCTTATGTTGTCTCTGATTCCTAGGTTCGGACCCTGCCTGTTTTGGACCTTGCCTTTCTGTCTCAGCCCTGCTCAAAATCTGGATAAACCTGAACCATGTCTGGAAGGACAAGATATCACAGCGAGTCTCACCTGCTTAAAACAGTAATCCATCATCTTGTTATTTCCTGAACTTCTGTTCACTCACCAGTCCTGTCTTCTCACAATCAGTCCTGTTGGTCCAAAGGAAAGCTGTTTACCTGGCAAGCGGGTGACTAGGTTCGAATCCCAATCCGAACCCACAGCGATTGCAGGCCAATCCACCTGACCTTACCCAGAAAACATAATACAGCTTGTTCTTCCTTTATCCTCAGCTTATTGTGTTGCATTTAGGTCCACACCTTCTCCGTTACAGTAGATGAGTTTAAAACTACATTGACTTTCAACAGATTTTAAATCAGAAATAACTGGCTAAAGACCTGGTGCTGGTAATCAATATCACCAGCATTAACACAAAAGGAAAAACAACCTCAAAGGAAATTTGGTGTTCATGTTTCTCATCATGAATGTAAAACCATTTAGTGGTCTGAAAGGCTCTCTCCCACAAAAAAATGAATACAAAAAATTATCACTTTTTTAATAAGGGTAAATTTATCATTGTGACACAAGATGTCACATCACATCACAAATCACATTGTGATTATATTCATTCAGAAGATTTGAGTGATTGGATTTTTGGTTTTAGGGATTTATGTCAAGTGAGAGAAGCACCCTTTGAATGAAGTCAAAGGTGTACTTGAGTTGTTGAGGGTACACCAAATTCAGGGCATACATAAGTCCAAAAAGCAAGCACATGGCATGTGGAAGATTTGCAAGGTCATCGTCACAATTCTTCCTTCCAAAATGATCGTGGTACCTGAAGACCGAAGGTGCAGTGAGTCAGGGGAAGGCTGTCTGTTCTTAGGAACAATGGTCAGGATCTCAATGGGCTCTCAAAGTGTGAGACATGTCTTGGTCATCACAATCCTAACAACAATAGCAGCAATAAAGCTACAATTACATATCAGATGCAACCCTGAATTTCTATTTGCGAAAACACAAGACGGTCACTAAAAGTAATCTATATTCTAATATTAGATATTCAAGTAAATACTGAACTTCACTATTGTGAAATTAAAAATTCAGTAATAAAGATGACTTACAAAGCATGTCTAAAAGAAGTCTGTGTTCTCATCTCCAAGGATGACAGAAAGGCCACAGAGGACTGCTGTTTGCTTCACAGTAACATCTGTATTCTGAAAAATCATGTCAAACACACATCACTTCTGTTGTAAAGGACAATCAGTTAATACCTCTGCATACACAATGGGATTGCGTTTTTTGTTCCCCAAGTGAAAAAAAATTACTTTGTGTCTGAGAAACTTACCTCTGGTGTTTGAGGGCATTAAATGACTTGAATGAACACAGACAATCTGTGTGGAGGCATGGAATTAGAGTAGTTTTGGCATAGCTTCCATGTTTTAAACTATAGTGCTTGAATAGATGAGCCCTCTTTTGTGAAGAAAACAAGCAATACTTGCATTTCTAAAGCATTTTTTTGTCTTTAGAAATCAAACCCTACAAAAGAAACAACAAAATCAATCAGTCTGTAGTTGCCTCATAGCAAAAGCACAGATTAGAACTGTACACAATATCATTTTCTTATATGTAACATTTTTGTGAACGTACAAAATGCTAAATCCATTTTCTTGTTGTTGTTGTTTTTTTTCTGCCATTAAAAGAAATGAGGACTCAATTTACCATGATGCCTTACTTCTGATTACTACTACTGATGGACTGGCTACTAAGCGTGAAACATATGTACTTACATATGCGACCAATATAAAAAGGGGACAGCAGTAAACTTAAAACATCTCCGACAAACTCATATTTGGTTTAAGTAAAACAAACCTCCCTGAGCTGCCACTTTAACGTGGTGGAGGAGTTTGCGTGTCCTGAAGAACCTGGGAGCTATGTTGTCGAGGGCTTTATGCCCCTGGTAGGGTCACCCATGACTAATAGATCCCTAGGTGAGGGACCAGACAAAGTGCGGCTCTATAGACCCTTTAGAAGTTTGCAAACATGGTGATGTTTTTGGTGGGCGGGGCTTATCCTGGAGGCAAAAGTGGAGGCTAGAAGCTATGTAAATAAGCGGCAGCTAACAATTTTCAGTGGCATTTTTTTTTTTTAAATGGAGGGTTTTCAAGCAGATGGATCAGTCTCGGAACTGTCAGAATATGTAAAGGCACTCTCTCTACGGGACCGTGACATCTATTTAAGAAAATTAACTCTAGCAGATGGAAGCAGGCTGGCGGATCTATACACCTTTACAGGAGTGGAATGAAGATCTGTCAGGACTGCCGACGCTGGAGTGGCCAGACATCTACTTTTACCTTATCGAGACACCATGTATGTACAGCAAAGAGAAACTAAAAGCATATTAATCGCTGGATGCTTATAACTACGTCATAAATGTCCACGTTCAAATAATAAAATACATACATTTTGATCTTTGTGATGTTTTGCCGAGCCAGCGTCAAAGCAAGAAGAATGACATGTACAACACCTGGGTCATCATAAATTGTGAAAAAAATACCATTTTAACAGCAAACTGCACCTGCATTGCTGGGTAAGTTTAAGCTAATGGAAATACTTGCAATGCAGTACCTGTTACACTAGTTTTCATGTTGATATGTTGTCTTCCGTTGTGTTTATACAATGATTCATTGTATTACCATTTGGGAATAGTATAAAATATTTTGTTTTCAATTTTATATTGCAGACTAGGGTCTTGTTGCAGTCATGCAGCAACAGTACTATTTAAGGTGGAGCTGTATGTTCGGATGGGAAGAATGGATCAGCCAGCATGCACGTCAGCAGAATGTTTCTGGAAAAATAAAAAAGATAGGTCAAACCAGCAAGAGGTAGGGAGATCAGTTTCCAGAGGCTCAAAAACAAGTTAAGAGGACTTCCACCGAAGGTCAAGCAGTTGAATTGTTGTGCCAAAGGCATGTCATTGTAAACAAACAAAAAAATGTGTATAATATACTTAGGTTAAGTTATGACACCAAATCAGAAAGTTAAATCCCTTCTAGTGTATGTGTTACAGGGTCATTATGTGTAATCATTTGGTGAATATATTAAATATTATTTATATTTTCTCTGAAATATTTCTCTTGTATCTTACTTCTAGAGCTTACAGATGCAGACATCCTGGAGCTCCATGCGATTGCCCCAGATGCTGCATCCTTTGCCAGTGAGAATAGTGACACGGACACAGCATCTGAGTGTGAGCTGGAGGAGCATTCTCCAGAGCTGCTAGAGCCACTCGCTGCCATGCATGACCCTCCTTTCAGAAGCAGGTTCCACAGGACATCAGAGAACGACGTAATGAAGCCTTTGACAGCATAAAAAGAAGCCTTCACCCTGAGCAGTGTGAGAGACTTGCAGCCCTTACAATGGAACAAGCAGCTTCACAATCCTGGCATATTCAGAACAGGTAGAATTACCAGCACTACTTTTCACCATGCGCCTAAAAAAGTTCATTTAGATAGAACAACCTTAATGAAAATCATGCACTATAATGATGAAAACACCCAAGTTCCAGCTGTTGTATGGGGAAGAAAGAAAGAGAAAATTGCGCGCCAGTGTTACATTGAAGAGATCAGCAAATCTCATATAAAAGTAAAGGTTGGTCTTTGTGGTTTTGTTGTACGGCCTGATGAACCACACCTGGACTCATCACCAGACGGAAAAGTCTCATGTTCATGTTGTGGGGCAGGAGTTTTGGAAATCAAATGTCCCGATCAGTATCGGGAAGGCCTTCTGGATGCCCCTTTTAAAGAAGATTTCTGTCTTGACCAAAGATTCCAGCTGAAGAAAACACAACAGTATTTCCACCAAGTTCAGCTCCACATGTTTGTCTGCAACGTCCAGTATTGTGATTTTGTTGTTTAGACATCTAAGGAACTGATCTTAAATCGAATCTCAAAAAAAGAACAGCTCTTACACAAGGCTTTGCCTATGGCAAAGCAACGTTTTTTTATCTAGCATTTTACCAGAACCATTAAAACTTTGTTGTACCTGTGAAAAGCCAGAGTTTGGAAAAATTATTGACTGTATGGTATGTAAAAACTTATACCATTACAGTTGTATGCAAATTAAAAGACTATTGCAGTCAATGTAAAAGAATAATCTATATGAAAACGTAAGCGCTTAACTTAATTCATAGCCACAAGTAAAACATGTTTTGTGTATATATGTATTGTCATTTGGCCATGCATTCAATATTCAATGTGTGATTTATTCTTTATGTCCACAATTCATTGAACAAATTGAAATATGTCAAAAAGCTTCAAACCAATGATCTAGATACTGTATTTACCGATTTAAACATGTATATACATTTGAAATTAAATATGTACATAAGAAAATGTCAAGTTTGTTTTGAAGTCACAATAAAACAAATTTTTATTAAATGAAAAAAAAAGTAGTTTCCAATAATAAAGGTGTCAGACTACATCAATTCAATTTCAAAATTGTTCTCTCTTTATTGTTCAATTAAGAAAATGTAAATGCACAAGACATTAATAACAGTACAAAATACTTTTTCACATCCATAAATACAATTGTACATGCAAGACACACTTTCTCTTTTTTCGCCTCAACAGATTTACAAAGATTAGTAAGAGCCCCACACACAGTTACCATATCATCTAGCAGGTCAACTTGAGAGACTGGATTCACAGAATGCAAAACTTTGAGGCTTTTCCATCTGCTTATAACTCTTTCCACATGAATGCGGACATTAGAAGGTTTTCTTGAAGAATGCACCTCAGCAACTGTTTCTTTCCTTTAGTGAAACTTGGAATACGCAAGTTCATCTCTTATTAAAAATCCTCGGTCTGCTAAAATCTCATCTCCTGGCTCCAAATAATTTAAAAACCCAGACTCAAGTGTTATTTGTTTGTCTGATACTCTGCCTCTCCAACCGGAGGAAGGAAAGGAAAATGCCTCCGCAGGTCTTATTCCTACCAGGTACTTGATTGTATTATTATGTTTGCAATTAGACCGTGTTTGAGCTTGAGCTGTCAAATCAGAAGGTCTTTAAACAAATACATCTGTACAGTCTATGATGCAACTACATCTCTTGAAATTTCACTTGAAACTTCTTGGCATGCTTTTAAGGACAGCACCCTTACTGGGCCATTAAATGAGAGGTTTTAACACAGCTGCCATCCGAGGTAGCCATGACCCTAAAATGTGGGACAGGCTGCTATCCAAAATATCGACCTGTAGGCAAGATCTCTGTTACTAAGGCCAAGTCTAAGTTTCATGAGTACCAATAGGAAATGATCATCCAGTTTGAGACTGTTTACTTACTGTGACACAGTATAGATTAATTTAGTCATCATCCATCTGAAAATTGTAGAAGTGAGCCCGGTCAGAAAGAGCAAATGTTCAGCATTACTTTTAACCTTGGAGAATGAGAAGCGTGATTGGTCAAGCTCTTCTTTCAGTTTTGTGTTTTCTTCTTTGAGCCTGTAAAAGTCTGCTTTTAAGTTACAATATTCACTGTTCAGTTGTTCATATTTCTGACTCAGAGTTGTGTATGACATCTGTGTGACCATGGACTCATTCTCAGTCTCTGTGTCTTCTTCCTCTTGGTCATGTGGCTCCTTGTCGATTGGCCCCTTCACCTGGAACTGGATCCTCTTAAAAAACAAGAAATTTGGTCATTTTACATGGTAAATGGTCCGTACTTATATAGCGCTTTTATCCAAAGCGCTTTACAGTATATATCACATTCACCCATTCACACACACATTCACGCACTGTTGGCGGAAGATGCCATGCAAGGCGCTCAACACGACCCATCAGGAGCAATTAGGGGTTCGGTGTCTTGCCCAAGGACACCTCGACATGAACTGTACTTGGCTGAGGATCGAACGGGCAACCCTTGGGTTACAAGACGACCGCTCTACCTTGCCGAACCATGCCGCCCCTACATAAAGCATCCATAAAGAACTTCAGTAAAGAAAAGTCCTCACTGTAACTAAAGGCATCCTGTTCCATTGTCATGCTCTCTCTTTTTCTTCTTCTTGCAAGCCTAAAGGAACAGAACAAAAAACAGACAATAATGAGGTGGCTAAGCAAAGAACACACAAACAACACTCTCCATCTTTTGGTTGAGCATGACATTCTGTTGTTTATAAGAAAACACAGAGGTTTGGATACATAGGCTAGAGCACTGAAACTGAATTACTTTAAAACCTTGTTGGAAAATAAATAAAGATCAAAATATGTACACAATATACAAAAATGGGGGTTGTAGTGGATAAATGGTAAGCAGCATAGATCTGCATTTTGGCAACTAAAATATTTTGAGGGGCTTTAGATTTGACTTAACATTGATAAACAGGTCCTCCATTATTAACATGTTGTGCTACCGGGTTAGCATTTATTCGCTTGCTAATGCACAGAGTAAGGTAATGTTATGTACCCGGCATTTTCCGTTATAATGTACAATTTTGTTGATTTGGACTCGAAAACAATCATTAATATTAACTTTATCTTACCTGATATAAAGTGTGCGCCGCAAACGCGAGAATTGTTGATGATCATCTCTGTCCAGTCCTTTCGTCTTGTTGCATTCAGGCATAATTCTCTTTCTTTTTTCTGAGCTGGTATCCTGAAAAACTTTAATTTACTGCCACCAACATTGTTCCTCCCCAGGGGCTCCTGTGGGGGGTGCTGCGGGAGTATGGAGTGCCGGACCCACTTGTACGAGCTGTCTGGTCCCTGTACGACCGGTGCCAGAGCATGGTCCGCATTGCCAGCAGTAAATCTGATTGGATTCCAGTGCGGGTTGGACTCCGCCAAGGCTGCCCTTTGTCACCAATTCCGTTCATAACTGTTATGGACAGAATTTCTAGGCGCAACCGATGTGTTGAGGGGATCCGGTTTGGTGGCCTTAGGATTGGATCTCTGCTCTTTGCGGATGATGTGGTTCTGTTGGCTTTATTTGACTGTGATCTTCAGCTCTCACTGGGGCGATTCGCACCAAGTGTGAAGCAGCTGGGATTAGTATCAGCACCTCCAAATCCGAGACCATGATCCTCAGCCAGAAAAGGGTGAAGTGCTTTCTCTGGGTAAGGAGTGAGGTCCTGCCCCAAGTGGAGGAGTTCAAGTGTCGGGGTCTTGATACGAGTGAGGGGAGGATGGAGCGGGAGATCAACAGGGGGATCAGTGCAGCGTCTGCAGTGGTGAAGAGCTGAGCCAAAAAGGCAAAGCTCTCTTTTTACTGGTCGTTCTATGTTCCCACCTTTACCTATGGTCACGAGCTGTGGGTCGTGACCGAAAGAATAGGATTGCAAATACAAGTGGCCAAAATGAGTTTTCTCCTTAGGGTTGCCGGGCTCTCCCTTAGAGATAGGGTGAGAAGCTCGATGATCCGGGAGGGACTCAGACTAGAACCACTGCTCCTCCGCATCAAGAGGAGCCAGATGAGGTGTCTCTGGCATCTGGTCAGGATGCCTTCTGGACGTCTCCCTGGTGAGGTGTTCCGGGCATGTCCCACCGGGAGGAGGACCCGGAGAGGACCGAGGAGAACCGACTACATCTCTCGGCTGGCCTGGGAACACCTCGGGATCCCCCCGGACTTGCCTCAGTAGAAAGTTGTAAGTGAGTGTAAGTGAGGAGTCAACAGAGGAAGCTGAAATGATTTAAGGCCACTTTTATTATAAGTAAGATATACTATTACATTTTACAGTATGTGTAAGAGAATATATGCACCACCTTTCGTTAAACTAATTTGACAGGTGGAATTGACCAATCAGAAGCTGCCACATCATAACTGGACGTCCCTCCCATCTGGAAGTCCCCGCCCCCTCCTAGAGAGCGGAAGTCCAGGCGCCAATTAAATGTTGGCGCCTGGACCCGCCCTGTCCGAGTGTAAATTCTCACCCTGGATCGCCATATCTCCCCAAGTGAGTGCGTGTAGTTCATAGCTTAATATCATCCTCTGCAAGACTAATAAACTTTTAACTAGATTAGATGGAGGATGTGAGAACAGATGTCCGGGGATTTAATCCTGAGCTCTAGGTGTGATAAAAATCCGCATCAAACAGCGCTATCTTCCTAATTCACACACAATATTTAAATACAGAATTCTAATGTTAATGTACAAGATAGGCATTTCTTATATATAGGCTACGGTATAAGCCGGCAGGTATCTTGCAAAAAAAAAAAAAAATCTGACTGAAGACGCATCATTCCGGCGAACAATGAGTCTGTTTCTCCTTCAGAAAGACTAAATTCAGCTTATATCCGTCTACCACAGTTTTGGCAGACCGTGGCACACCCATCATGGCAGAAATCCATCCCCAGCCACCATCACTAGCAAACCTTCTAGTTAGAGGTAAGTCAATAATCATCATCATCACAGACCTTTGATTTATTTTTTTTATTGCGAAAATCCAGCCGTTTTCCGAGAGACCCGCCGCATCAAAGCTTTACCCGGTAGCCAGGGTCCTGCTGCTACAGCTAAGCTGGCTAACCGGCTGAGCCTCAGAAAGCGTCTGGAGTCCTCAAAGTCCAGTCGGGTATAAGGCCCACCTCCGGCAAACAATTCCATCGCTGCTCTGAGCGTATCAGGTAAACTACTGCAACAGTTTGTTTGCTTCTTCTTTTTTTACTTTTAGAAAGTTTAATATAACCTACTCATCTCTCTGAAGCAGTTAAGGCAGCCATATTGTGAATCCTAGATTCCGTTGACGTGTGATGAGCTTGTTTCAAAGACAACCCTGCCTGGACGCTTGAGGGTTTATTTTTTTTTTTCTTTCTAGGGTGTTTTTATTTATTTCTCTTTATTCCCTTTTTTAAAAATATGCTTTATTATATTATTAGTCTAAGTAAATAGAGAATCCATATTGTAGGACCATGGCACGTCACACCAGTGGAGCAACGGCTACATCAGCGCTGGACTTTTTTCTCCAGCTGGGGTTTCACTAATATGGTAGTTCTCAGCAAATCTCATTTAGGTGGGTGACAGTAGGGTGTGTCATTTTTACATAAACCACGGATGCAATACAGCAGCTTATAGAAGCTTTAAATCAGATTCCCCCAGCATCATTAAATGAAGGTGATAACGCATTGGAGTCTGAAAATCCACCCTCTCCAGAGCCTGTTTAATTGGTTCAGCCCTCACACTTAGCCTAACTGTACACTGATTCCGCACCGTCCTCTCCACCGTCATCCAACTACAACGAACCAGAGTTACCGCGTATAATAAACTTCATGAACCAGACCCATGCTGTGCTTTCAGCTCCGGATCCTGAAAGCGGCTCCACAGAGCTGTCTTTTGAGTCAGATACTGAAAGTAGCTCTATAGAACCGACTTCAGATTTTGAAAGCATCTGTACACAGCTGTCTTTAGATTCTGAAGACAGTTCTATAAAGATTTCTTCATCTCCTGATTCTCAAAGTATCTATGAGGAAAACATCACAACTGCGCCATTAAATTCAACCGGCGAATCTGGCCACCGAAGTAAGTGCGGAAATTAGACGCAACGATATGGTGCAGTTAGACGTACGGACTAAAAATATTTATAATCATCTTTCACTCGCCATCGATGATCAGAACATGAATAAACTTGCAGGTGCTTTCGAAGATCTATTAGAGCGGATGGTACAGTCTAACGAGAGCAGCGCTTCAGATGGTGGTGTTTAGAATTTATTGCTCAGATTATTGTCAATCCATCAGTCGGTACTAAACGGAAATTGAAAAAAAAACTCTAGACTGCTAAATTTTTCGTTAAAAAAGACGCCATCTGTACATCGTGGAAAATAGAGAAGGTAATCTATACTTTGCCATCAGCATTGCTCATCTTATAGCTCCAAACCTCACAGATTACCAGGCTGTGTTGTGGGGTAAAGAGCTACAGAGCCTGACAGGTCTGAATGACCAAACACCCGTCACAGTGACATACGAAAATTTTAGAAAATTCTGAATCGGAAAATTGTAGTCTTTTACAGAACGCGTGATAACCGCCCATTGCCTCAGTTTGAAACTGATTTCCCGGACCACCTCTTTCTTTTCCTAATACAAAACCACTACTACGGGATCAAAAACCTTTGCAGCTTTATCGGGGGTAAATACATTTGCCATTCTTGCTTTAGATGCTATGACAAGCTTCACTCTCACGTCTGTGGTGGTTTTTGCTCGGTCTGCAATGCGCCCTCCTGCACCCAGGACAAGCTCACGCCTGTACTGCGCTCTACCTGAAACAGGACATGCAGAACGCCCTCTTGTTTTACTAGGCATAAAGAGTCCAAGAGCAACCGCCTCTCCCTCCTCCTGCTCAGGTCAAACTCCTCAGAGTAGTAGTATTTGCTCGGTGATAAAGCGGTGTATAAATGCCGGAAGCTGTACACTGTCGCTGCGGGGATGGAGCGCATCCTCGCACCTGTCCCTGTCTAAAATGTAACATCTGCGGGGAGAAATCGCCGGCTGAATCCGACACAGTGGACAGAGAATAGGATCATTAGTGCTATATCCAGCTTCTGCCTGTCGTCACACAACACACCACAAAGCTGATTTTCTATGATTTTGAGACTTTTTCCAACAGTCAGGATGTACACGTTCCATTTCTAGTGTGTACAAAAACGTTGCAGGGGGTCCAGTGGGTGGCGCGCAGTCTAGCCTGTGTTAGAAAATTTCTCCTCCATTTCAGAAGGCCGCTGTCCACGTTCAACGCGCACAACTCCACTGATCCTGATTATCAATAAGATACATTGACTCCTTCTCTTTTCTGGCTATGTCTTAATCAGATGAAAAGGGAACATTCCTCTGACCTCATGTCATTTAAAACTGAAGAGGCAAAAGATAGGGTAAACTGTGATAAAACGCAAGAGACAGGCCTTAAATAAGCAGTCGGGTGGTTTTATTTTACCGCTGCTTTCTGCGGCTGTACCTATCCTGGGAAATCTTTAAGGAGGGATCATCAGAAGATTAGAAAAAATAAATGAAAAAAAAGAAAATGTCTCTGAAGACCTTGCAGAAAATAGTCCTCGTTTCATCTCAATTAAATTCAATAAATCTGGCGCAGATGGAGCCATCTATTAGGCAGACGGCTGAAAATTATCTAGAGGAGAAGATGAGAGCGATATTAAACGAACCGGGTTGAGTTCTTATGATACAGTTAAGCTATATGACGCGCTGCTACTGAGATAGCTCACTCTAATCAAGCAAGGTCTGAAAGATGTCAGTCGAGTTACTCGGCCTTTACGCCATGAGTCACCAAGCGACCAGCATCCTGATCAACCGCGACCTGAGCCTGAAAATGAATCCAAGGCCCGGCAGCATCTTTCTGAATCTGACCAGACTGACTCAAAAGAAATGGCAAATGATGTATTGAAAGACTTCCCAGGGGTGATCTCAGAAATGCTGAATACATTATAAATAAATTAACAAAGTGTGACGGTAGATGGACTTCAAATGGGGAATTTGTTCATAAGGGGCAGATTGTGGAAGGCTCACATATGATTAATTTATTAAAAAACCTCACACCCTTTAAATAAAAAATCTCAAGTTCCTGAGCCAAGAAGTTGCCAAGACTTTTCTGAGTACTTTAAAAGAGCTAAATATCCCTTTAACATGTGTGACTAATCCTGAACCGCGAGAGCAATACAGACTTTTGAAAACTGTCGATGCGCAGTCAGAAGACTCACCAAGTACACAGACCCCTGGACTAGGCAGAAAGAAGAAGAAAATTATTTTATCACCGTGGAGCTCACCGCTGGAAAAAATAAAGCAGAAACGTGAGAGCCACCTCTGCTAAATTTCCTGCTCACCAGTACTTGATGAAGCTTTCGTGAAGCTTTCTCCAACCTACCCTTCCCACCCATCTTTATTAACTCGATAAAAGCAGCATCTGGTGGTAGATTATACCATGTTTGGGGGTAAACAAGTTCACACAGACCCACCATCCATTCTCCACTTAGTTCAATGGCTTTAGCCAGATCCACGGTGTAGCAGGAGCTGCTGTTTTCTTTAAACGAAGTCTTGCTGGCGTTGGAGGGGAGGGTCATGTAAAACCCCTCCTCACTTAATAAATTCATGATGCTGACTTGCCTTGGAATGAAGCCTCTACCCTCACCTAGTTTTTCAGACTCTGGACAGATCTGATCTTGACCCAGCTGCAGGATTTCAGCGGCCAGCCCTTCCAGCGTACCGGCGCAATGGGGCAGGGGCACCGAGCAGCCCAGGGCGACGGTGAGCAGGCCCGTCGAGCACTGGGCGCTGCGGCACGGGCCGCATGGAGAGCAGGCGCTCCACAGATCCAAGGGCCACCCATCCCCCCGGCAGAGCCCCGCACAGGGCCCCGACAGAGACCAGCCGCCCCAGGCAAAACCACCACGGGCAAGCCAACCCAACACCAAGGCTACGCACCCCAGGGACAAGGACACGCCCCCCCAACCCCCCCCCACACACACATGCACACTCAGCCACCAGCCAACTCCTATAATGTGTGGTGGCGGGGAAGGAGAGGGGCGTGGGGAGGGGCACAACCGGGAGAAGGCTCTCACGGGCGACCAACTCCTCAGCTGGCCGCTGTAGGTGCCCCCCGCCTCTCCGGGACCGCCCGAGGGCAGAAGGGTAAAGGCCAGCCCAGTGAAGGGCCCAAGGCAGCACCGCCACGGACGCCCATTCACCCCCGGCAGCCCACACCACCACCCCAGGGGACCAGAGAGCCCCCCATCCGGCTGGGCCCAAGGCCC
>JBAMHW010000001.1:32760839-32772180 GCA_037177495.1 Rhadinocentrus ornatus | reverse complement strand
CCTGGAGGCTCCGGGCACTGTGGGGTGACTCCGGGCCAGGCTCCTCCTGCGTCTCACCAGGCGTAGTTCCTGCACGCCTGTGGAACTTATTTTTTCTCAATAGGTGATTATCAACACACAAAAATGTGGTTTCCGTCTTGCCACTGAAAAAGACCGATGACCCCCTTGCTCACACATGGATTGGGGCACCTCCAATAGATGTGGACCAGCAGAATGTAAAGGTCTGCTCTGTTAGTGAGTTATCTAAAGTTCTGACAGATAAGGTGATGCAAAGCCATTCAGTGTTTTAAAAACAAACAGCAGCAGTTTAAATTGTATCCTAAACCAAACTGGGAGTCAGCGTAGAGTTAACAGAGTTATATGTTCGTGGTTACGTGTGTTCGTGAAAGCTGTAAACGTGAGATCAAGTCTGAAGCTAACAAAAGCATGAATGGCCTTACCCACATCACTGCAGCTGAGGACTGGCTTTATTTGGACAACAGGCAAGGCCTGAAAAAGCTTGTTTTCACAACAGAATCAATCTGTTTGTCCAGTTTCAAGCTGCAGTCCCTAAATTCTTTACCACCTGATTAAAGTGGGTGGCTAGAAAGATCTAGACTGGGTATAACATTATTCTGCTTACTCAAGGTATCAAATAGAATTCATTCTGTTTCATCGTTATTTAGGTAGAAGGAATTTTGAGAGAGCCAATGTGTAATGTTCTTTAAATAGCTTTAAAGAATTAAAGAATAAGAAGTAGATTGCAGCACTGAGGTGAACAAAAAGGAACAAGATATTGCTTAAAATCGAGACAACGGGTAGTCAATACTATGTAGTATAGTAGGCCAATATAATAGTATAACATAGTGATATGAGATGAAGCCATCTTACAAGTTTCAGCGGCGGGAAGGGTCAACAGCTGAAAACTGATGTATTCCTTTGTGTACCTCGTCAGCTAAATATAATTCGACAGTCAGTTTTCACACATTTCCCTCGGACGATCAACTACGAAAGAGATGGATTGTGAACATTAGAAGGGAAAACTTCCTCATCTCTCACCACACACCTGTCTGCAGTCGACACTTTACATCACAGGACGTCAAAGAGCCGGCTGAGGAAAGAGGGAGAAGGAGGCTGAAACCCGGTGCAGTTCCAGTTTTATGTCATTGGAACAACTATTATCTTGGTGAGAGAAGACCGGATGAGGTGGAAACTGGGGAAGCAGTTCGTGCCCACGATCACGACTACTGTGTCGGTCCGAGTCCTGCCTTTGTGGACAATGTACTGGAGGAAAACCAGAGACTGCGAGAGGAAGTCGCTCAACTAAAGCAGCATCTGGAGCAAATGCCCCTCTCACATTTTGGGAAACAGCGATTTGTTGGCTCCGACGTGGACATCCGTTTTTTCACCAGGTATGTGCATTTGCTTATTATTTTATACGTTTAAACCAGGTATTTATCTAGTTAAATAAAAATAAATAAGCAACAACAAAATGCATGGCCACAGTGCTCCGTTACATAATGCATTTTTATATTGGTACAAAGAGACACTAGTTATTGCAGAGGAGATAGTTTAACTGAAAACATGTACGCGGGTCGACTGTGAGCAGCCTGTTAGTGAAATCTGCAGCAAGAAGGAGGAGCTGCTAGTGCTCTGAGTGTTGTGCATGGGGTGAGAGGTTGTCTCCATCAGGGAGGAGCAGTGGCGTCGCACTGGCAGTGTGGGTGCGAATGTCCAACGCTTGCGTTTTTATGCTGTTTTATTTTTTCGCTGTCATGTGGAAGTTGCTGCTTCAGTCGATCTGATACTACACTGTGCAGCAACCTCTCCTCGTCCTCCTCGAGTTATGACTGTCAGTGATCAGCTGATTGGCTTTCCTGTCACAAGTACCGTTGTTCTGTCAGTTAGCATACTCATCACATTACGTTAATGCGCATGCGGGTTAGGGTTAGGTGCAGTCGTCAGTTTGCATTGTGCGTATGCTGATCTGACAATGTATGCTAAACTGATAGAACACCGTCTCTCTTATATGTTTATGATTCAGTTCGCGCTGACAGAGTGAGAAAAAGCAGAAAGACTGCCGCTAGCATTACATGACAGCACCTGGGTCCAACTGCATCGAGCAGTCTGACGACTCCTTAATTATGACGTCCCATCCTGTTTGAATTCTTGTTTGTGTTCTTACTCTCAGTTGTAAGTCGCTTTGGATAAAAGCGTCTACCAAATGACTGTAGAATAGAACTAGCAGGATTAGATAGTTTGTTTGCATTTATTTCATGATATTACTTCTCAGTATAACTAAAGTTAGCTGGAACTTCAGATGTAGAATCTGCTGGTCATAAAACAGCCAGATGGATCAGGTTAGATATCTGCTGAGAGGGAAACGTCAAGAGGAAACAAGGGGGTGTCGTCTTACAATCTTCAGATAGGCAGGTTCACCTTTTAGAGACCATGAATGTGGAAATAATTAACATTCTAAAATACAAATGAATATAGGACCCCTGTCTAACAGGTGGCAGGAAGGTTTAATACTTCAGATCTGCAGGTGCGGGTCTAGTTCATCGCAAGCACTATACAAACTATAGATTTTCACAGCATGAGGAGGCATTTGTTAAAAATGGCTGAATACCTGACAATAATATAGTATGGTGAATATTTTTCCTGCTTATCTTAATTTACAAAAAAAAAAAGTTTTTCTCTCGGGTTAAATAAAGGATCTATCTATTTCCTTTTTTATTTATTTATTCATTTTTTTTTATTTTTATTATCTATCTATTTCCAGGTTTGCGTCTTATGACCACCTGATGCGGTTTTGGCGGGTCATGCAGCCATCGCTGAAGAACATGGTCCGAGTGACTAGGTCAACTACCGATGATGCTGCACAACAGAGTACTGCCATGGTAGGCCCATGATATTTGCAATCGTGTGATTTCCTAAAAAGAGTACACTGGAGAATGCAGCCCACCATTTAACTAATCTTGTGTGTTTTACAGGAACATGTTCTACTCCCCAAAGATGAAATGTTCCTGTTCCTGAACTACCTTGCCCTTGGACTGAAGCAGAGGTACCTGGCTGACCGCTATCACATCCACCAGTCTACTGTGAGCAGAATAATTCTCACATGGAGCAATTTTTTGCTTTCTGTCCCGGGTGCACAGAGAATCTGGATGACACCACAGCAGATAAAAAAGTACCTATCTGTAGAGTTCAGAGACTATGCTGACACAACTGTGATCCTGGACTGCACTGAGCTGAGGTGCCAAACCCCCTCTTCTCCCCCTACTACAGAGTGAGGTTTACTCAAACTACAAGTCCCACTCTACCCTGAAAGGAATGATCGCCATAGCACCCCATGGTCCAGTGACCTTTGTTTCCCCCCTCTAGGCTGGTTCAATCAGTGACAAGCAGCTGTTTGTGAAATCAGGACTTTCCAGGCTTCTCCGTCCAGACTCTGCAATCATGGTGGACAGAGGCTTCCTGATTGACAACTGTGTGCCCTGCAAGGTGTATAGACCTGCATTTCTGTCAGGAAGACATCAATGCCTGAGAACGAGGTTAAGGAAACACAAGCAATCACACACCTCAGGGTGCATGTGAAGCGTGTATTTTGAAGATTAAAAGAACACAAGTTATTTGGTTTGGTCATCCCTTTCAATATTTTTGGTAATGTCAATCAGCTGTACATTGTTGCATGTCTCCTCCTGAATTACAAAAATTGCCCCGGGGTTAAAGCTTGGGCAAAGTTTTATACAAGTAATTATTGTAGTTGTAGTTGTTGTTGATGCAGTAAAATAAAGGTGATCTCAGCCTTTGTTTGGGACACAAAACACAGAATTTTAATTGTTTTATGTTTTTTCACAAGCAGTACAAGTGGGATAGAATTTTCATGCCAAAATCGTGGGCAGATAAATGTAAAAATAGAAGTAATCAGCCTTTTCTTTGATTGCTTATAAAACTCTATCATCCCTATAAATTCTCTGAATGAACAGGTCATCCTCAGTGTAGACTACAAAGTCGCACAGTTCAAATCCACTTAATAAAAGTTGCACCTGCCAGTAGTAGGCATGTGGTTCATTAACTGGAGCATGTCATCGGAGACCTGAGGTAAGTGCAGTCAACATAGCTTCGGACATTAGGACACTTCACCTCCACCAGTCCAAATGCAGGTTCAGCTCTCTGGTCATAGATCAGACCATCTGGTGAAGCCATGGCGCATCGGGATGAATGACAAATCCACATGGGTATTGGTTGATGTCCTTTGTCAGGCAATACTCCTCTATTGCCTCAAGGCGGATTTATGCTTGCGCTGCGTCTGCGTGCGGCCGGCTATGGCGTAGCTGACGCTGGTGAGTTTGCTTTTGCACATAGGGGGTGCGCGTCGTTTTGGTGTCATGTTGCAATTTCTCCTCCTAATCTGAAGGTGGTAGCAGGGGTGGTATCGGCCGGTAAACTCACCAGGTCGGAGTTATTTTGATGATTAACTTCAGTTCGGTAGGTATTTTCTGTTTTAAAACAACAATGGTGTCCAGTATGTTTCAGTGTCTTTATTAGTTTGTAGAAGAAAATTGATTAAATAATTTGATCAGCCTCTCATCAACTTGATCCACTGGTTATTGTATTTAGAAACGGTGGTTACCACACAAATTCAGCCACAAGAACCAGATATATCCGGCAACACGTGATCCCAAACTGACCAATCACAAAGGAGAACCTCCGCGTAACCGTCTGCGTAGCAGGGGTGCACCTCAGGTTTGGAAGAGGTGTGTGTTGAGCCTCTGCGGAGCTACCCCGAGCCTACAGTGGTTAAGCGGACGCAGACACCGCGCAAACATAAATCCGCCATTGGGTTCCAGCTCAAGGCATTGCTTCATTTCAGCAGTCTGACCGAGAGATCCGGACCGCCAAGCTTTCTGCAGATGACTGTCCTCTCACATGGCAAACTTCTCTGAAGCACATCACACATTGATAAACAATATATGATTATGTACACTCACTTAAAAGTTTGGTATCACTTTTCTTGTTGTCAATAGAAACAAAAACTATTGGCCTCACGCTTCCTCCACTGTGCTTCACAGCACTGATCTGGCCTCTGAGATAGAATAGGAGATTTGTCAAGGATTGTGGAGGCAGTGTGACAGTCTGGCTTACTATCCAATTACCTAGAATAAAATTACAACCAAAATTTCCCAAGGTCTGCCAGAATGTGGTTGCTGCCAAATATGTTTTCTATAAGGCCAAATTTTTATTTCTTACTCTAACAAGATCATCATGTTTATAACTATTTCCTATTCAAGCCAATCTCCATTGAAAACAAGAAAATTGAAAGTGATCCCAAACTTTTGAGTGGTAGTGTACATGACATCATGTCAGTGTATAAAGCAAAACATGAAAACTGCAAATACATAAATCTAGAGGATGTCACACTTGGCTTCCTTAACAGGTACAATTCCTGCAGTGAGTTCTGCTGCCTTGTGCTCTCCTCAATTCGGTGGGCCATGTCATGTGATGCTTCAAGAGACATGTAGAGTTGCTGGTGGTGGCTCAGCACAAAGCAGCAC
Source organism: Rhadinocentrus ornatus (assembly GCA_037177495.1). Lineage (NCBI taxonomy): Eukaryota > Metazoa > Chordata > Actinopteri > Atheriniformes > Melanotaeniidae > Rhadinocentrus > Rhadinocentrus ornatus. The sequence continues at coordinate 32,766,643 of JBAMHW010000001.1, read as the reverse complement.
TTGGTGGGGCCGTAATAATATTTTGAAAGAGGTACAGATGGTCGTGGTGGTACATTGAAATGCAAACAAGTTTTAAGTGGGCTTCGTACTGGGAGGAGATAGGAGATTACACTTCCTTCTTGAACTTTACCAAAGGCACTGTCCTCCAGTGGGATAGCCCCTGTGATGGTGGTTATAAGTGGAGCAGTTTCCCTTGGCATCCCTTCATAGACCTCATTCACGTGAAACACAGTCATATCTGGAAGCGCGCAGGCCAGGTTGGAGGCTGCTTTGTATAAATTACTCCTGTAATCACAACATTGCTTCATTTGTTGACATGTACAGTTAAATATTTTATGAGATTTTGTTAAAAACAGTTCAATATTCTGTATCATAACCTTCTGACCTGCCACACTTAAGAGAAGACTTTTTATTCTCAAAAAGCCATTCGAGCTGCTTGTTAGTCTGGTAGCATCTATCATGTATCATGTACTGTGTACTCGCTGCATCTGTGCCTTCCTCCCGTTCCTCACTGTTAACTAGATGTGTGCTTCAGGAACAACAGTGTGTATGTGTGCATGCTTACAAAGGGAGATTGAAAGAAACAGGCAAAGAGGAATTTAAAAGAACTATTCTATGTGTAATGTTTTACCGGATTCCGAAGAAGTCAGTCTTCTTTCTTTGGGTCTTGCTGATACCACCACCATTTGATTGGTTGGACCAGGTTTGAAGCCCTGTATACAAGCGTAAAAGTTAAAGATGATGTCTTTGTATCTGTGTGTGACTACCAACCTTATGTTAAATGATTTGTTTACCTGAATTCGAGGTTTGTGCCACTGCTGCTTAGAATCTGTGCAGCTTTGTGTCGGGAGTACAGCTGTCAGTCCCTGTGTCAGGCCCAGCTACACATGAATACTTATACACCAGAAGCTCAACAGATTTGTTGTCTTTGAGAACCACCTGTAAAAGAAATTGATACAAACAGAATTGTGTTTTGTGATGTTATATCCATGCAGTGAGTGAAATCACAAAAACTAGTCTAATAATTTATAAATACAGCTAAAGTTGTCAAGCTTGCTAGTGATGTTTTAGCCAAAGATCCTTACAGCTGCAAAATATTTAATTAATTCTGCCATTCTGACAAAGTGCTACGTAGTTCTCATCAAATTTATAAAACCAGAATATAAAAAAATCTCTGAATGACATCGGAGCAACCTCGTGGTGCAACTAGTCAACTGCTGTTTGAAGAAAACTATTCCCATTGCTGCCATTTCCCTACACTCAAAGTATGCAGCTTCTCACTCCTCTTCATGGATCTGAAGCAGCTTGCCCTGACTGTCACTTCTCCTGTCTCATTCTTTTCGGAAACTGAGAAAGAGAAGTAGTAGTGGCTTATTAGCAAATACAGCTAGTGCTAGTCTAAGAAAAACAATATAGTAGCAATAAATTTATCTCAAAGAACAGTACAATTGCTTTTCTTTGTTAAATGTGAGCTTAATATTAATTATTCTTTACATGGTGTCCTAATTAGGCAAACATATTATTAAGATATCTGTCTTTTAATTGTGCTACCGTTGTTAGCTAAACACTTACCTTCATAATTGTGAATAAAATTGGTTTAATACAACTTTAAGCCTTTCACCTGCTTGCTCGCAGGCGTTGCTGTGCTTTTTAATTATCTGATGGACATTGTCCAAGGTGATGCGCAGAAGGTCTTGAAGACAACAGGTGTAAAATGCCATTTTGTCCAGACTGTGCAGTGACAATTGCGAACCAGAAGTGATAGGCTGGCTTATTGTAATCAGGAAGTGACTGAAAGATAGATTTGCAAGTCATCTGCATACAAATGAAAAGACAGATTAGGGTGTGCAATAATTGGTCCTTAAAGGAAAATACATAAAGACAACAGTAGAGGCCCCAGAATGGATCTCTGGGGCACACCAGAGGTCAGTAAAGTCGAAGAGGAGGACAAGTCCCCTATCATGAGAGAAAAAATTCTGTCAGTTAAATAGGACTTAAACTACTCAAATATAGTGTAACATAACAATACCACACAGAACACAACATGACATAATACTGCACAGAACACACTATAAAAACTCAGCAGGGCTTGTTTATGCAGCTTTGACCGCAGGCATCGGGCTTTTTCCAAACCAATCCTTCCTGCAGCGCAATGTCCTATATCTATGCCCCGAGGACAATGGGGTGTGGTATTCATGTAGTGGATGTGTAGAGTTCTGTGCTATTGACTTTGCAATGTCCGTGGTGTCCTTATTATTGAGTTCAGTGAGGTTGGATGTGAGCAGACCAATGATTTTTTTTTTATGATTTTTAAGTTTAGTTTTTAACATACAGCAGTTTATAAAAAGAGGGGAAACGTACAGTAGGATTTGTGTCTTTAGCGGTGCTCTCAATTATTATCTACTTTGTATTTTTACAGAGGCCGATAAGATACTCTACAGACTGGTTTAGCCTTTTGTATTTTGAATAGACTTTTCTTTTAAATTACACATGTAAAAAATGCCTTACTCAGATCAATAACTAGTGTGAAAACACTTTGTCCTGAACACTTGGTACTTGGAAGGTCAAATATGCTTAGATTAGGGCTCTATCAATGCAGTATCACCTGTTCCAGCTACTTTTGTTTTAGAAACAGAAAAAAAAAACTGTATCCAGTTTTCAGTCAATTCCTGCAGCGACACCAGGTCTTGTCTTCCCTCTGGTCTGAGCTCAGTGCTACTGGACAATGAGCCAGCCGTGTAAACAGGAAGAGTAGAGATAGTGATGCTATGTGTAGGGCCCTCGGGGCATTCACTCTCCCGTGGCTGAAAGCACCTTGAACCTAAACAGATAAGCATCAGAAATACGTGATGAACTGGAGGCCATGCAGAGTAAAATTAGCATGAAGAAAAGGCTTTTACAAAACAAGGGATGGAAGATGGAACAGAAACATTTGGTGATGTAGCTCTTCTTCAAATAAAATTTTATTTATAAAATGCTTTTTATGCAAAATGCAACACAAGGTGCTTTGCACAATAAAAAAAAACAAACCTATGACCACAGAGGGCGCCACCACAGGAACCAGGGCACACCTGGGCCCCTCACTCAGACAAGGGCTGGTCACAGTGGCAACACCTCTCCATCCATCCATCCATCCATCCATCCATCCATCCATCTATCTATCTATCTATAGATAGCTAGAGCCTGCCCTCTAAAATCACAAAGGGGCAGCGAAAGCTGGATCTTCTCCCAGAGAGGGGCTCGGAGTGGGGTGGACAAGCACCACTCATGAACATTTAAAGGTTCTGACACAGAAACAGCCCATTCTCAGTAGAGCTCACTAGAGCCACATTTGGAATGGCTGAAATTAAGGACCAAGGCTGTGTGTGAGGTAAAACACTTTGAAAACAGTGTTGTTGGACCTTTGACACCCGTGTCAGAGGTATCAATGATTGTTGAAAAAATGTATAATATGGGACCTTTAAGAATAATTCCCGCCAACAGATTATTTATTGGTGTAGTGTGTAAGTTTGAATTAAACCCAAACACTGGCTGAATTCTTTAAAGAAAATTATTAAATAAAAAATAAGAACGAGAAATAAGAACTAGTCTTATGAATGGCTCTTGGTTCTTCAGGATCCAGTTCCCTTCAAAGAACCATAAATCCCATCTCTAGCTGGCACGCAACACTTCTGTTGTGAATGTTTCGCACACCAGGGTGTGACGTTTCACCGCCCACTAGAGGCCTGACATGCGCACATATAATTTTTGGTCCTGCTTTCATTTTCCTTGGACGGAGATTGTTTTCATTCCACTATTACGTAAAAAAAATTTTTTTTAAGACACAAAGGAAAAAGTTTTGCGTTTTGCATGGAAACGTTGTGTAAACAGGGTGTTAGATTGTTCAAAGATGAGGAAGTTGTTTATGGTAAACACATCACAGACACGGTGTTTTCCATAGTGGTGGTCCTGACTGTTGTAGCAATGGACAAGGAGTTTGTTTGAAACCATAACACAGCTCATGGTTTTTTTTGTGACTGATGTCATCAGGGTGACGGTGGTGTGTACCAGCCCTAACAGCAAAGTCTGAGCAGCGTCTGGGTCCAGGCCTGGACCGGATGCTCCTTCTGCCAGTAGATCCAGTTGACAGCCGCTCTACCAGTCAGGCTGTGGAGGAGCCTGCGGCAAAGCAGAGAGGGAAAGAACCACTTCCAGCAAAACAAACCTGCTCTTTCCATTTCCACTTTATAAAAACAAATGTCTTCCTGGAGTTTCTCCTCACCAGCTGCTGTTTGTTTTTAGTTGGGTTGTCAGTAAGAACTGAAGTCAACTGGGCCGCCAGCAGGAGAATTACAGCGTAATATGGGCCATTCCAGGATAATTCAATAAAGTCGCAGGCGTGTGTGTGTGTGGATGGCAGGGATCAGCTCTGAGTGGCTGAGACAGATGGGTTAGGATTCGGAAGTGAGCTGAAAAAGACAGTTCTGTCCCGCTCTGAAGAATATGATGAATCTGGAAGAGATCAGATGAGGCAGCTTCCTCTGGGGCCTCTAACATCTATGTGTGTGTATGTATCTTGTGTTTCATGGACTTTAAAATTCTGAAATCCAGGATTAGGACAATAACAGGATGTGTCCTTCCCAGAAAATGCCACAAATCATCAAGTTATCAAACATGGCGGCAGTCACTATAGATATGCCATTGTTTCCCTGAGAGTGACTTTGTCTTTGCATGCAAATGTCTCAGATATCTTCCTAGAATGTAAATGGCAGCCGTTATACAATGGACCCAGGCCAGAGACGTGCATGAAAAAAATCCCAAAACATATCTGCACACAACAGTGTTAAAGTACTGCTCATCAGAGGAGGGAAATACAGCTATATTAGTGGAGATCAAACATGTTTATGGTCATTCTACCTGTTGAAGGGGTGGATCATCAGCCTGTGTTTCTGAATCAAATTTCACATAATCATGTGCATTTAAGGACACAGCAACAGTCTGACAGTCTAACATTTGTACTTACTCCTCTGGGCTCTTTACAGCAAGAAGCCAGAAACTGCTCAGACATTGAAGGGAACACCCCCACGGGAATGCAGCTGCACATGTAACGCCATCTGATCTGATATCCAAGTGTACATTAAGCATTCATACTTCTATGAAAGTTTGTTCTTATAGATTCATTAACACACACTCCTAAGACAAACACAGAGTGTGTATTGTTCTTTTATTGCGTCTTTGTTACATCTTTGATATGCATATTCTATGGCAGTGGTTTCCAAACTTTTCCCTCAGGGCCCCCTTTTCATTGTCAACAATAATATCAACCCTCCATCCCACCACCGCTACCACGTGCAACCATACACCACAAACTGGTGACCTTCTTGCTGTGAGGCCACGGTGCTAACCACCACACCAGTGTACAACAGTGTAGTAGTTGATTTCTAAAGTAATCAACAGGCTTTTCTTTGTGCTCAGGTTGAGAAATCTCCAGAGGGGCATTGTAAGCTTTTTCATCATTCTGTTAGATACCAATGTTTAGAGACACACGACACACCGTGGTCTCTCTTCAAAACCCACCATTGTACTGCGCAAGATTTGTCTTGTCATTATATATTTTTTGTTTTTTTTAATTTTTTTTTGCTGTGTCTGTTGTTCATTCATTAACTGTTAACTTCACTTTAACAAATTTGTTTCATTATGTGTTACATGTGTGTATTTTCATATAAAAATTTGACAACTGAAGCTCTAAAATTCAGCTAGAAACAGTTGCTTAAGCAAAAAGTGTTACAACAATACTCTGTGTCCCATATATATATATATATACA
>JBAMHW010000001.1:32698540-32717015 GCA_037177495.1 Rhadinocentrus ornatus | reverse complement strand
GGTGGTGAAGGCAGGCTGAGAAAAAAAACAAGAAATTAACTGGTTTTCCCCAGGAGTCAAAGATTACAGTATTTTTTTCCCTTTCTGTATTTAATAATTTCCTGGGGCCTCATTTATCAACCTTGCATAGAAAGATTTCTAAATTCCTTCGTAGGAGAGAAACTTAGAATGTGTGAAAGTACAAAAAGTTCCTGATTCATCAAATGTGGATATGCACACCGGTAAGTACTCTGTTGATCTAAATAACCATGCTTGTGCACGCTAAGGCTTATTTGCATTCAGAAATGGCTCCAGTTGACCATATATCGTAGCAGCAGTCCCTTTAAGAATGCGTGAATGGACTTTTTTTATTCTCTCCAAAATCATGGCAAAGAATAATAATTTCTCCTCTCAATTTCTCAAAATTGAGGTACTCGCAGGAGAAGTAGAAAGAACCAGAAAATACTGCTTGAAACACTTAATGCACGTGTGATCAACAAAAGGAAAAAATATGGCTTGGTCAGGTCTTTAAAAGGTACAGTGTGTAGCTTATAGTGTATCGCTTTCATAATTATTTATTTTACCAAGTACTTATTTTACCAAAGTCTAATCATAATCGCAGTGTTCTCGTAGCTTAGAATGAGTTCTTTATAAATACATATGGGGCGGCGCACCCAACTGGAGTGGGCGGGGGTGGTGTACACAAGCCAAGATGACCGTGGATCATTCAGCTTGCCAGTTTAAATTGAAATGGAGGACCATCCACACTCATTGCTCTGCGAGACGAGGACAAAACAGCCAAGAAAAGAAAAGAAATAATATCTGGGAGAAAATAAGTGTGCATTGGTGGAGTTTTTACCAGATGGAGGCAGCTGATGGAGAGGGACTTCAAAGCTAACGCGAAGGTTGCTGCTTTCTGCTGGATAGGTGAGTTAATGCAATCTAACAATGTAGTTTATTTTGGTGTTAAGTTAGAAACAGGGCAGGGTGGTCCAGCAACTACTTTATCCTCCCGTTTAAGTCGGATCATTTACTGTTACTTGCTATATAAAACGCCAGAAACGGCTAATTTGTTAGCCTACAGTAGAAAAGCTACGTTGCAAGATGTATTTTCCGAGAGCTTTCCCTCATGTTTCATATTTTATTTTAGCTGATTTGTCTACGGGATGGCGGTAGTTGTCTTCCTTCTAGTCAGACAAAATAGACTAAAGTAAAACCAGTTTCTCGTCGTGATTTAATGACCAGAACCGCAGCATTCTAATGCAAAAATTAGGGATGGATTGATATGAAAATTTTAGCCGATACAGATATCCGATCTTAATATTGTTGTTATGGCGGATAACTGATATTAACCAATGTTGATACATATATTTTGTTTTAAAAGGTTTAACATTATCGAATTCTGTACAAAGTAAAAATGATGCAAACATTGGGAGCATTAGCTTCCCGCCATTGATTGTGAGCTTCTGAATGGTAGTTTTTCAGATGGCAGATCAAATTTGTGGTGTTTAAGGATTTGACACGGCATCCTCCTCGCATCACTTCGACTTTGCCACTATTGCATACTGCTTTTTGAGTATCTTCTTTTGACACTGTAAAAAATTACCACACAGCTGACATTGCTTCTAGCTTTAGTTACATCCCATAATGTAGTGCTGCATTGCTGTCCAAACATGGCCTAACCCCCCTCCTCCTCCCGACACACGTACACAAACAGCAATTATATGTAAATAAATATCGGCTGTAATATCGGCCTAGTTTTGCTTATCGGACCCATACCGATACTAATGCCGAGATATCGTGCATCCCTAGCAAAAATATCTCTCAGATAATTATTTCGAATCAATACGTTTTCCACCTCCCTTGATAAATAAGCTGAAATACATGTTAATAAACACAAAGGAATGTTACAGCACGATCTTCCTCTTGCAGCGTTGACAGGTCCACTGCCCCTGCTCCCTCTTTCTCTCCCTTCATCAGATGATCTCAGAGTCTGCAAGTCCGGAAAAACGATTTCACACAATAGCATTAGCTTATTAGCAGTAGCTTGGTACCAAATATATGGAGGGCACGCTTGTAACTTATCGGCAAAAAAAAAACAACAAAAAAAAACATTATGTATCGTTCTGTACCTCATCACCTGATGGGAAACTCAAACTTCTGAGAGATGTTGACATTTTCACATTTACGATTCTCCGCAGCTTCGGCAGTTGTAATTACACTCCTAAATGGTGAGATTCCAGTAGAACACTACTCGGTTGCTTGCATTATATTAGTGCACCACTAGATGGGAGTAATTATCACACACTGGTGCTCTAAGGGAAATGCATGTAAGTTAGGGTCAGAGAAATTCTTACATTAGGTTTCCCAATCTCCCGTTGAAATGTTCCGGAGGCCAAGAATCCCAGGGTAGACAGGAGCTGGATGTGCACTGGGATGGCTTTGGTGTGTTTTGTCTCTCACTCCAACATGGGTTGCAAATCGCGGCATAAATGCAACAGGATATTTTTGGGGAAGCAGTACCTGCAGAGAAGCCACTCTGTGCTCTCGCTGAACAGATCAGAAAGCTCTTTGAAAACACGTTCCCTGTGGAGCGCACTGTTCTTCAAATGCCCCAGTAGTGCAAGATAAGCTACAGCACACGGTCACAACTTCTCTTATAATAATATATACCAATTTTACAAATAATATACTACATCACAAATTAAGAATTTTTAATAAGTAATGTGAGGTTTGAGATTGCGGAACACAATGACTAAGTTGTACTTGTTATTTCGCTGTTTTGTACTTACACATTGTAAGAATTGTGCTTAAATTTGCACATTTTCCTACACACAAGTTAATAAATCTCATACTTTGCATAGGAATGTTTGCACGTTCACATTACGCACACTTCTGTGCGTTTGCACGATTGATAAATGAGGCCCCTGGTGTCTTTTATTCTGGGATTCTGTCAAACGTTTTATTTGTCTAACCTTTAAATTGACAGTTTGCCGGTCACCAGATTCCTGCTGCTGCCTGCTGCTGGCCTAAAATAGTTTAGTGATGTCTGTTTCACTTTTAAAGTTAATGATTTGTCTCCATAACTGGAGAATGCATTGACAGTGGAGACCAGAGAGCTCACCTCTAACTACAAAGCTGACTTGAGGTTAACAGTGGAGGTCTGGCTAAAAGTTTAAGAAGTTTCTGTGAGCTGCTGTCAGATCCTTTAGAAGTTTTTTTTGTTCCACTGAGCTGGTTCTGGTTCTCTATTTTTTTTCTATGATTTTAATGTAATTTTAACACAACTTGTTATACTGGAACATTAATTTGCAGTGAAATGAGTCAAACACTGTAATCTGTTATTTCTGTGAAGATAAAGCATTTTCCTGAACTGTGGTCGTTTATAGATCTCCCGGATACACCGGAGAGACAGTTAAATATATATTGGAAGAGATATTTATAAACACATGATAACGTGGCTCTAGTGGCAGCCTGGTGGTGGAAAACCAGACCAGTTCCTAGCTGGAACCACCTTAGAACTGGCTCTAGCACCAGGTCTAAACTAGTACTGGAACTGCTTTGCATGAAAGGGTATTAGAAAACTTGCATGAAGCTGAAACAGAGAATAGAAACAGGTGGGGCGTAATTAAAGGGTGTTTTTCATTCCCCCCTCCTCATCTACTTACGGTGTTGCTGGGGGCCTGGCTCTTGCTTTTATCTTTGGATCCAGCAGTTGGCATCTCTTTGGTGTGACCATCAGGAATGTAGATGAGGACACAAGGACTCTCCTTACAGCTGTTGGGACTGCAGACACAGAAAGATGTTGATACAGAAGGAAGCAGAGTAGGACAGAACTGAAGAGATGATCTATTTTTCTAATGTACCTGACAGGCTCGTAGGGCTGGTCGCAGATGTAGAATCCCCGCCTCTGGAGCTGGATTATGTCACCTTTCTTTAGGTTTTTCAGACAGGGATCTCCCAGCATCTTCTCCTCCAACTGAGAGCAACACAGCCGAAGGATGACATCATCGGGATAAAAAATCTGTGAATTTCACACACGCTGCACACACAAAGAGCTCACCTTGCTGTTTTTATTAATGTACTCTTTGAAGTCGTCTTCTTTGCCGAGGACAGCTTTAGTGATGATGGGTTGGTAGTTGACGCAGATGGCGGGCAGCAGAGGGGCGCCGTTGGTGTCAGCCAGCCATGTGATCTTTGTGGTCTTCTTGTAATCTTTGTTGTCCAGGTTTAGACGAGCTTCGATGGACAGGACCTTGCCATCGGCCGCTCTAAGCAGCGAAGAAAGGTGAGACATCGCACGAAGCTTAAAGACTTAGATGAGCTGAAGAGCAATAAAACTTACTTGTTGATCTTGGTTATGATGAGGTTACCCCAGTTGATGAAGGTGACCACTTCTCCCTCTGTGAATGTCTCAGCATCAGCTCCTTCGATCATAACTCGAGGTCCATACCAAACCTCTTTCATCCCCACATCAGCATTCTGGAGAGACACAGAAACATCATCATCATCACTGAACTAAGGGTTCTTCCACAAGGAACAAGAACACACCAAATTTCTCCTAAAACGTGAACACACTGCAAACAGATTGCAGAGTTTAACAGGATCAAGCCCGTGCTTTTATCTGCTTTTTGTATTGCCTTATTATTATTTTATATTTCATGTGATCTTTTTATTTGATTTGTTTCCTTGGGTTTCCTGAATAGCACTTTAAATAAAATGTGTTATTATATGCACGCATCAGCCCAGTCAGGCCTATTTGCTCTCAGCTGATATTATCATTTACTCCATTCCTGTGATTTCTTGTTGTTCACATGTCTATGTGGCATTTATCTGACACTAGAGGACATATCTTGTGAAAAATTTGATCTAAATGGCTTTTTCGTGGGTATTTCTGCATTTAAATCAATGTGAAGCAATGGCGGACAGAAAAAGGCGAGCTCAGACAGACGCTCATTTACACGTCATAATCCCACAGGGCGGGGCTACAAGCTCCTGTCTCGCCCTCTCTGCCCATTCTGGTTCTGACAGGAAAAAGAGATTGTGGATCGACATGTTATGTGCAGTAGCAGGTTAAGATAAAAGCTAATCACGTTAGCTTTCATTATTTACTAAAACAAACTTTGCTGTGGGAGAGCAATGTATTAGGTTTCTCAGTCATCACAATATAGCAAAGCACACGTTGGTTTGCAGTCAACACTTCAGGAAGATGCTGTACCAACTGGCAGCAGAAAAAATGGGCTTTGCCAGCAAGTCAAAATTAAAGCCGGATGCTGAACCTTCTATCAAGACACCATCAAGTGGAGATGCTGTGTCTTTATCAAAAAGTTAATTTTTCTGTAAGGTGCATAATCCAACCAAGCCTGCCTGTTAACGTTTGCTAACATTACAAGTTGTGTTTCTGGCTCAGTTTTACTCACCTGCAAGACACACACAAGCCTGTTCGTGTCAACTGGCTGTCAATGTAGCACGTATGAATAACTCGTCCTGCAATATGTCTGGACCGTGCGGGATACTGGTCGGTCCTCTCATCAGGAGAACACACAAACTAAATTAATAACTTAAGCATTTTTTTCTCCAGTACACAAAAATAAAGTTGGAGATCAGACTGTCAGATTCTCCTCCTGGTGACAGATCTGCATTCCCCTCAGCAGTATTTTGCTGAGCTGCTTCTCCATACCTGTCAAGTACCCAGTTTTGGCCTGAAAACTACCATTTTTTCCCCGTCCCATATTATAACACAGGGAGAAAATAAACTAAAAGAATTTCCGACACGAGGAGACAAACCCCTCCACCGATCGACCCGAGGAGAGGAACCTGTGATTGACACCTCTCTTTCTCCCCCCGCCGCCCTCTCGGCTCATGACGGGTGTTTGAGAATTTCCCTTAGGCTATGCTTCTCCCTTTAATGGCCAATTTACGAAACGAGAGGGTGCACAGGTCAAGGCCCGAAGTTGACCAATCAGGAGTTTCAGGAGGATTCCCGGTGGGCCGCATAACTCTTGGGCCGGTGTGCAGGTCAAAATAAAAAAAAATAAAAAGTGGTAAGAATAGGCGTGCCTGCTTTATAAATGAGTGAAACATGGCGCAGCATCGCATCGCAGCAGTGCGCGGTTCACTCAGTGATCAATCCGACATGCAGTGATAATAGAGATATTTCAGGTCCTCAAACAGCAGGTGTGTGTGTGTGTGTGTGTGTGAAGATGACAACACATAAGCCAGTACATAGCAACGGGGGTAAAAGGGTAGCGCTGACTCTGCCCACATCTCAGAGGCGAATTTCCAATGAGCTACTGGTCCTCTGCAGAAGCCCAGTCCTGGAAAAGTTCACAGGTTTTGTGATTTTTGCCAAAGTAGCAGAAGGTTGTCTCCATCCATCTTCTACACACCTACTTATTCAGGGTTGTGGAGGGCTAGAGCCTATCCCAGCAATTGGACTGCTGAGAACGAATGAATAAATGTGTGTGTGTATGGATGGATATACCCCGTATCCCAGCTCAAACATAAAAGATGTTGATTCCTCAAACCCACTCTAAAGCAAATTAGAGATGACACCAGTCCTTTCCTCATCTTAAAAAATAATAAATAAAAAAAATTGGACCTAATTAAAAGGAAGATTTTATTAAACAATCTCACCATTATGTCACTTGTGCACTTGTGAATTAGGCAGATCTGTGTAGTTAAACAGGAACAGTCTTCAAACAAGCTCTTGGTCCAGTTAAAGCTTTAACTGAAGTAAATGTAAAACTAATCCTAAGCATGGTGGAAGGCTCAGTGGCAGAGAAAACAGGGTACAGAAGAAATGTATACTTTTGAAAGTATTTGTAAATCAGTCATTTCTGTGTGTCATCAGTCAATCAGTGAAATATGACTGAACCTGGTTCCTCTGCACTCCCAAGTTAAAAAGAAAAAAGGGAAAAAATGGCATGCAGCAGCGTTGCATGCCATGAATCCACCTCAGCTGCAGAGGAACATACATGTGACAGGGCATCACTGCTCTCGTCGATAGACTTTAAAGTTGTCAAAGCAATCAAAAAGCTGAATTTTAATCTCGTTAATTCATATATTTTTGGCAAACAATCCTGCAAAATACAAGAAAAGTTCAAATCAGACTGAAAGTATATATAAAAAAATAAAAATATCTACCAACCTTAGGATGTTTGGCCACTTCCTTCATCTCCTCTGTTGCCTGTGGGACGGAAACAGGAACCACGTAGGAGCTGGACAGAGCCGTGTATCTGGGAGCTACTGGGTCAATAACCTAACAAAGAAACACAGAAAGAAGCACACACACTGGTCAGAAGAAAGAAATGGAGGAGTAGCATTTTATAACAACCTCCACATTTAAACTATCCGAGTAATGAAAGGACAAAGCAGGAAATGAAGAAGAAAATTAAGAAAGTTTATTTGAAAACAAACCAAGACAAAAACCCATCCAAAGACAGCCCAGCTCTGAAAGTGATAAATGAAGAAGGTAAGTCACACAAGGAGAAAGACGAGTTGAACTCATGAGGGAATTGGGTCCGTTTGCAGGTTGGGGAGGCAAGCTTTTATTCAGCCACCACCCACTTCTACTATTTTACCAGCCAGCGTCAGCGTTGATGACAGTTTAGTTATTTCAGTTTAAGAAACATCAACCCGCCGGTGGTGGGCCTGAGGGGAAATGGCAGGTGTGCGCTTTGGTGGTCAAAGAAGCTTGTAATATCCACTGTTCAATAAGCAACTTAGATTCACTGCTTCCTTGTCCCAATCAGAGCTCTCCCTCCTCATTTATCTTGGTGCTGACTCAACCACCACAGCCCACCCTGCACACTCAGCTGATAGAAGCAGATGATTAACTGATTGAGATCACGAGACAGAAAAGGGGAAACAAACCGTTGGTAATACCCGACCAATGAGAAATAATTAGCACTTCAAATTTGCAGGTAACCTGAGCAACCCCAACTTGTTGTACAGGGTAAAAATATTATTCATACGATTTCTAAAGCCAGAACATTCAAAGAAATTTAAGACTGATTAGCAGAGAAACATGACTGAATTATCATTATCTTATTATCTAGACACCAGCCTTTCAAAAAAGATCTCTTTAAATTCTGTAATGTTTCTAAAATAAAACAAAGCATTTTTCCAGTGTTTGAGTGTGAACATATGGAAATAATAAATAAAAGGCCAGCTTCAGAAGAGAGGATAAAGTTTAGGAACAAGTCAAGAGAAGGAAATGGAAAAATTAAAACAGTTAATGTAAGTAAATTAAGTATCTTTGAAGCAGAGAATATCCCAAAAGTCAGATTTTTTTTTCTTCTTAAATTAAGTCCCAATTTAGTCATTTATCTAACCCAAACCAATGACTTTAGTACTTCCTGTAACCTTTAATCTCAGGCAAACACTCCTTAGACTCGCATTCCTCTCTAACCATCTGTTTGGCTGGTAAAATAGTGCAGGCTGCTGGGGGACTTTCGGGTTGTGTAAGCCAGCGCAAGATGAAAGCAGCATGGGTGAGAATGAGGAAGAGGAGGAGGACGTGGTGGAGGAGTACCTTCAGACAGCTGACTGGCAGCTTGGAAACAGAAGAGTGAGATGCTGTTTAATGTCAGATACAAGGAGGGAGGAACAGAGAGAGGAAAGAGGCAGAGACATTTACACAGAATGGACCAGTCACTTCATTTTCTCTTGTCACAACTTGAGTAAAGTCTAACTTTGTTCCTTTTTATCTGAAAAAAAAAGAAAAACTCTGCAAATCTTTGAAGTACCTTTAAAAATGGCTGGCAGAGCTAAAGAAAATCAAAGCTGTGACCATGAATACATGTCTGAATAAAATGGTTATGCAAACAAAACGGTGCTTTTGTACACAGAAAATAAAAAAATAGAAGCAAATCAGTGCAAAGCCAAATAATCACAGATATGCTATAAACTAAATTACACTCAGCCTCAGATTCACATGCTAGTTAATCTCTATATCACAGCTCAGACGTGGCTGAGGCCTGCAACACACACAATTTGATAAAAATTTATCTGTTCGAGACCTCACACGTGAAGATAAAAAATCTGGCATTTAATAGTTTTGATCATACTGTGTGTGGTGTGCTCCGATATTCTCATCACTGAACAACACACACATAGTGATGCTGTCGCAACTGATCTACAATCTAGTCCTCCGAGCCGGAAATCTGTCGTGATCAAACGTGAGAACCATAGCAACAACCGGAAAACACAACACACAGCATGGAAGAGGATATAAAAGACAAGGGAATGATGGTGGTCTTGGGACTATTGTTAATAGAAAAAGACTAGACTGAAAACAGCGTAAACACGGACTTTACATCCTTCCTTGTTCCCCAGCCAGCTCGCTCTCCGATTGGCTACATTCTGTTCCACGTCACCATCCACACAGTCACAACTCAGGAATCGTTGGCTTTCCTCACACACACGAAGATTTTTGGTCGTAACATTGAATGTGTTCAATACTTCCGATTGTGGGCCACGACCCGTTTCGGAGCCGATTATTGGGACAAATTCGCTTTTAAAAAAGACTCAAGATAATCAGGCGTTAGCTGTCCTTGGTCGAGAAAAGGCAAAATCGATAATCTTTTTATTGTACCAGGCCAAACAGACGTCTAATTTTACAACCTCACTATGTAGGACGACGGCGCGAACCGAGGAAAAGCCAATAAATCAGCATCAAACAGCACATTATTTACAATGTACATTTGCTTGGCCACTGGGTAAAAGGCCTAAAGTCTTGCAAATGGAAATTATCCCAAAAATTTTAAGGTTTAATGAATTGGCCAAAAGTCCCTTAGCATTTGAAGGTGGGGCGTCTACATTCATCAAATTATTTCCATGAACAGAAGCAGTTTGATGAATCATGACGCTCCACCTTCAAATGCTGAGGGACTTTAGCAAATTCAATTTTTCTTTTAAATTTTTGAGATAATTTCGATTTTCAGGCAGCCTTGAGAACTACTTTCCAACTCAACAAAGCAAATGGTAAATGTAACGGAGAAAAAGAATGCTGGTAACCACGTTAAAACATACCAGCACCATGGTATCATCAAGCTCTTTGAGTAGAATTGGACTGTCTGGAAAAAATCCAGGGAGGAATGAGGTTAGCTCAACATGCAAATGAAGCCCTTTACAAAAACAGATATAACTTTGTTTATAAATCTGAACCCAACTAACTGTGACGAAGTCTGGCAAAACAAATATTTACCATCCATCAATAACATAATGCTGGGCTCATTTTTATCTGAGAGCTTCACACTTTCTACTCGACTGAGATGAGGTAGCAATTGCCAGTAAGAAAAACCACACAAGAGCAGCACTGAAATCCAAACAGTTCAAAATAACAACAAATACTTAAAATGAACTAATGTGTGACATAAATGAGTTACCATGTTTGGTTTTTGAATTATTAAAAGGAAAAGATGTTGAGGTAATGAGGATGGGAAAGAGGAGATGGCAGATGAAGGTATGTCACAGAATGAGAAGTGCAAAGCAAACCGAAGCCATGCTAGCAGTGAGTCCTACAGGAAATCCTTTAAAGAGGAGCTTCAACCTGATTCTGTTCATAGATCTTGTAGGTTTATAATTAATGGCTGTATAAACCCTAAACCATCATAAAACTAGCTTAGAAACAAGCCCTTTGTGACTGCTAGCATGGCTAATATTAGCCACTAACATAGCTAATGTTAGCCACTAGCATGAAGTGGTTTTGGTTTCATGTTCATGAAGGTAATTAGCACCAGCCTGCTAATCATGACAATGAGAAAATACAGCTATTAACATCGACCATTGTCACAAATATAGTGTACGATATGGTAGCATATGGCCACTCTAAAAATGCCTAATATACATAAAAAACAAAAAAACAACAACAAAAAAAACAATTGCATACAAATAAAACTTTGTGATTTTTTTTTTAGGTGAACTTATCACATTTTTAGCCATGTGAAAATCTTATGCACCATTTCAGTTTTAAGGCTTTACATATCAGGACATTAAAAAAACCAAGTGGTCATTGTCAGGTTGTAAAATACAGTAAAGACAACTTTAGATGAACGACACAACATATTACTGCGTGTCATTATTTAACAAAATTAAGCCATAACGCAGAAGAAATGTGAGAAAACCTACCCTCTCACTACAGTTAGTAAGCTTACAGCAGCCAGATGTTGTCAATCATATGCACTTAGTTCACCGATAACCAACAGGTGTGAGCACCTCTGTGAAAGCAGAGGTTCAGGCAGTTGGCTGGACTGGCACATTCACGTGTGTTAACATAACTATTTTCAGAGAAGCAACTTCTGCTTATTGACCTGGGAAGAGTTAGGTTACTTCCAAACAATTTGGAGTCCATTATTCTACAATGACAAAAGTTACTCACATGTGGAAAAACTATTTGTTTGCCAAATTTCTCTGGAGTGGGCATCCATGCAAGTTCATCTCAAAATCAAATAGTACAATGTTGATTTAAACATTTTAAAAAATGCTAAAAACCCCGGAGCAACATCTGACTCGGCAAGTCTTGTTTGATGTAGATGTTTATGACAGCACAATTTGAAACAAGACAGAACAAATATGGCTTGCTTGGGAAAGGCAAGAGAAACAGGCATGCCCATCCTACAACTTTTAGATGCAACCATGTCCAACACACCTGAATTAAATGTCTGAGCTCCCTTATCTGCACGTCATTCAGCTCTGCAGATGCCTGGTAACAAGCCATTCATTTGATTCAGGTGTGTTGGTGAAGGGAAGGATTCAAATGTTGCAAGACATTTATGAAAAACTTAAACAAAGCATATCAGCATCACAGGTCTAGTGCTACTGGAACGCCACCCCAACAGTTTTTTGCCCCAGTGTCACTTTGTGCCACCTGGCTGAAATTCATTAACATACATCTTCACTCAAGCTGTGGTTTCCCAACCTTTTGTCCACAGCATCCCAGTTGTTATACTCTCCATGGTAATTACCCTTTGACTTATTAGTATATCTTTACATACAGAGATTGAGTTATTTTTCCAACTGCTGTGATCTCGTCCTCAAATGAGACTGATAATAAATATCTGCAACACTTGACAGCCATTGAGTTAACCCTGAACTCCTGTGTGTGCCAAAGAACTAAAGAATGACACGTCTGTCTGATAGCTAAAGCTTGGCTGAAATGTGGTCATAACACAAGACAGGGGTCCCTAAACGCAGCAGCAAAATCTACAACATAATGACTGGGGGGACAAAAGATGCTGCAATTTTCCAGCCAAAGTCCAGTCTGGCGCATAAATTAGCCTCCATTAAGTAAGGAAACTTTGTCAAGAGGAAAAGTAGACCAAACCCTGCCATCAGCAATGAATCATGAGGCATTTTTGGTTTTCACACACAATTTCTGCATTTGGTTTCATTTTTACTAAAACAATTCATATAACATGATGTTGTTCATCTTAGACTGCATTTACCTACACAAATAATGACTAGGTGAATTTTTAAAATTATGTCCTGATATATAAAAAGATATATAAAAAATGTACCTTCTTATTAAAGGACCAGATCTTGTCCCACTCCATGTTTACCACTGACCTAGATCCACCCTAAAATGTAGAGAAAAAAAATATATATATATATATATATATAATCCGATGCATTTTTCCCATCAGATCTTCATTATAGCTGACAGACGTACCTGAGCTGCTATGAACTGTTTCAGACCCTCCACAGTCATTCCTCTCCGCAGGACCCCTCTGACAGTCGGGAAACGGGGATCATCCCTGGAAGATGAAATAAGTTCAAGGACAAATCGAGGTAGAGAGAACATAAAAAAAACATTGAACTACACCTACCATCCATCGACGTATCCCTGATCGACAAACCAGGTAAGCTTTCTCTTGGACAGCACTGTGTTGTTAAGGTTGAGTCTGGCGTACTCCCAGATGTAGGGCTTCCTGAGGCGCAGAGCATCAATTATCCAGTAAAACTGCTCGTCTCGGTCGTGGTACTCGGTGGTCCTTAGAGCATGGGTCACACCCTCTAAACTGTCCACGATTGGGCAGGCAAAGTCGTATGTTGGATAGACTCTGGAGGAAAGGGAGGTGATGTGAAAGTTTAAGTAATCAATTTCTCAATATTCAATATTTACATAAATACTTCATATTTTAATGCGCTAACTTGAAAATTGCTTAAACTCAACTCAAATTTCTTAACCAACAGACACAAATAATATGGTTACCCAAAATGCAATGGGTGATTTGTAAAATGTGACATCCGGTGAATGGATCTTGCCAAAAGTAAAAAAACATTGTCTTTGCTTATTGTGTAACAAGAAGCAGTACAACCACACCATGATGCTGCCACTGCCGTGCTTTACTGTAGAAAATGCTTGCTTCTTTCCAAATTGTGTTTTAAATTCTGCTACATTCAGGATTACACACTAAGTATATTTTATAGATAGAGATAATAAAATAGTAAATTTCAAGACAAATTTGTATTTGTCCTTCACAGATCCAATCCTTTGTTTACTTTGCAAATAAATCTGCAGCAGTTTTAAGAGAAGTAACCTCTTCTACCATTTTAAAATTGATGCATCCAAACATCAATGCAGTTTCTCCTGTCTTTGTCTCGCCAACGTGGTTCTCAGGCATAAAACGAGCAGCTGTTTTACAAAACTTAATCCAACAATTATGTTAATAGGTGATACAAGATGGTATAAAACTCATAATTAATCATTATTTATAAAAAAATTCCCAGGATGTTTTCCCAGTACCTTAACCCACAGACTGACTCCATCTTTATCATCTTGGACTGCAATTAATAGTGGAAGTCAGCTATTCCAGCAGGGGTTGACATGCATGACACAACATGTAGGATCCCATGACAAACACATCATATCCCAAATTAAATTTGGCACTGTCCATGAATCTTTTAATTACTGAAACTAAAACCATGTCTTGACTACATGCTGTACTAAAGTCTTCTTAGATGCAATTATCAGATTATTTGGGTTTAAGTAAACACAGCCAAAGGGTTAATAAAGTTAAATACTTGTAGGTGTTTCCGGTGCGGGGGTGGGGGGCGTTCTTGCAGCGGTAGAGGGTGGGGTCTCTCAAGCAGCCGTTGTTGGAGTTCATGTCGATCTTGGCTCTCATGCAGCAGGTCTGACCGTACTCTGTCCCAGCTTTCATATCCGCCCACATCTTCATGTTCTGCTCCACAGCTGCAGAAGAGAGCGAGAAGATGATGTTTGCATCTGTAGCATTAACCGAGTAGCACTAATGGTGATGGGTGTCCTCTGGTGTACTTTTGCTTCTGCATTTGGACTCAACACGCTGCTCCCTCTCCTGCTTCATCTGCTCAGGAGGGGTGTCATCGATGTAGGCTTTGCCCTCTGCGAGCAGCTGCTCTCCCATTTTCATGATGGTTGGAAAATGATCACTGGTGTAGGTGAACTGGTCAGGTTGGATCTGGAGCATGGCAACATCTTCCAGGATCACCTGTGGCAAAGTTATTTAAATAACAAATAAAATCAACCTTTCTGAAACATTTTTCCTTCACCGGTTTGATGTAAAGACAGCTCAGATTTCACTTGAGTGAGACGATATGCCAAAATCACCTTCTCAAAATCCTCCTTCTCCTTCTCAGGGTTGGTGTCATCAAAACGCATGATGAGCTTGCCTTTGAAGGTGACCTGGTAATGCTGGTTGAGGAGGGCAGCCTTGGCATGACCAATGTGCAGGTACCTGCAAGATGATCCCAGTTAGGAATAAGGGAGGAAAAAACTAAACATAAAACAGAGCTTCTACACCCCAGATCAAGCCTTACCCACTGGCTTCAGGAGGGAATCGAACCACCACCTTGCCCACCTCAGCTCCTGGCAAATCCACAAACTTCCCAACATCCTGTTTCTTCTCATCCGACTGCACATGAGCAGACGCACACATAAACAGTTAAATCTGGCAAATAAAATTGAAACGTTTTCTAAAAAAACGTACATCTGAATTGTTTTCTTTTTTAATTGACTTTGTAACTGAAATATAACTTACATTTGATTTGGTCATTGGAGCTTTCTTACTGGCGTATTTGTTGCCCACAGATGAGAAGGGAACCTGTGAGCTTAAGAAAGAGAACCAGCGGCTGACATGGGGGAAAGACTTGCTCTGGCTTGGCCATTCAGTATGACCTGCAGAGGAAAGAAACACGACCTGAAGTGCTTTTCTTACATCGTTATCTACATAGACTTCAACCTGAAACCAGGATGGTACATCCTGGATGGGCCTGACCTTTGAGGGCAGCCCAGACAGACAGATCAGCGAGGGTGAGGGCACGTCCAACCAGAAAGGTCCGCAGGGAGAGGGCCTTGTCCAGCTCACCCAGTGCTGCAGTCAGACTGGGCTGATCACACACACGTCGTGCGCTGAACTCCAGCCAGTGGTCCACCTGCAGACACAGTCTCCAATGAGAATTGCACATCGAAAGGTACAACAAAGTTTACCAAACAAAAGCAAATTCTCACCTCAGTCTGCTCCATCATGTTGGCTCCATAAAGACCGAAAGCAGGAGCCACCCGGGCCAGGTACCGGCTGATGGAGTTGGCATCGTTAAATTGGACTGAACTGAGAAGAGGAAAAAGAGCAAAGACTGAGACATCCTGCATGTTTACAAGCACATTTTTCTTTTTAAAGAAAGTAACTCCAATTCAATCATCATTTTGTATAGCAATTTTCCTCTGGGATTAAAAAAAAAGTACTTTTTATTTTTCATTCCCTTGATAATTGACAATAATGACACCTACTCTGAGATGTGTAGCTTATTGTCTTTGCCTTCCTTCACCAACACCTGCACAGTGCTCTTCACCTGCTCTGCAGCCAGAAGCGCCCCTGTAAGCATAAAAAAAAACCCCATTTGCGACATTTTCCCTTTTACAGAGCAGAAAACTAGTTGAAAGCTCCACAGATCTGGAAACCAGCTGAACTGGTAGTGTGGTATAAAGCACACACATCAGATTGTTTCCAGTTAGTCTGATCTGTCATCAGTAGTTTTTCACCCTCCAAATGTTATGCAGACGATCATTTTACAGACATGCCGCCTTTCCTTTTAACATATCAAAGCTGAATTAAGTGGTCAGATGTTTCACATGTTGCAAGATGGGGGTCTAAAGAGTATATGTTATGCTTGTTTTATTTGATGTAAAACAGTATCAATATAACAGTCATAACAGATAACGTGAACAAATATTAAATTTCCTTTTAATTAAAATCTTATCTTTTACATTAAAACAAACAGTACTGATGTAATAATTTCCAAATGCTGTGTATTCTGTTCACATTACTGCCTTTTATCCTAAAAAGTTAAATTTATTTGTTTGATGCAAGAGGAACGAGATATCTTAAATTTAGCTGAAAAAAAGGTATGCCAATAAACTGATTGATGTTCTAAATGTAATTTCGTTGTTACTGACAATGACAATAAATGATTGAATCTTAAATCTCTTGAATCTTCCTCAACAAAACCATTTTTTTCTTTTTTTACAGATCAACAATGAATGTATGCCACTCCACAGTAAAAGTGCTGGTGCCAAGAAACCAAAGACAAACTAGTACCTATATTAAATACCGTACACTCCCCATCCAGTATTACACGTTTCAGGGTGCTTGCATCAGCCTGCTGTCTTAAAATGGCCACAAGAGGGCACTGTTTTAAACACCGTGAAGGCTAGTCATCAAATTAGCTAAATCAACTACAAAACTTCGTATAGTATCCACTGAAATACGTTTAACAGACATGATCTAATACGCTGCAAAATACTGTGGCAATGCATCAGATTATAAATACGTTAAAAACAACAACAACATATAACATTTGACAAAAAAATAAAGCTACCAAACTGAGCTAAGAAGGCTAAGCTAATGACAGCAGAGTTGCAATGAATTCTGTGATTACTCGGTGTGTAATTATTAAGTTCATAAAAGCTTTTTCGCGTAATAAACCGAATTTATATAGGTATTACAGTGAAAGTCGAAGAGTAAACTGAAGCCGTTTTAAAAAGGAAGCGCTCACAACCTTCCCACATGTTGAGGTTTATGAGTGCCACGCCGACAATAGCTAGCTTTGGCTTGTTACAAACAGACATGTATCACGAGTAACATGAGAAATTTGCCTCTGCGACCACTTCCACGTCTATGGTCATCCCACTTTCACTCCACTTTCACTCACATGCAGAAAAAGTCCGTCCTATATTAGAAGTGCTGTATCTTGTCTGTATCTAATCTACGCATCAGTCTAAATTGAAAGACACTGGTCTCCAAATAAGAAAATATGTAATACACATTCACAATTATTTTTAGATATACATATTATTGATATGCATGTTATGCTATTAAAAATCATTTGCATGCAATATATAAACTTATTCTGGGGTAAATATTGTTCCTTTTTACGTAAAATAGAAAGTGGAACAGCATTCCTTATTTGTTATTATGACATGCTAATAGCTTACCCGGCTGACTTTACTGTTACTGTGCGTGCGTGACAACAGCTAATGGAAGCAGCTATTTATTCATCTATCGCAGAAAGCAACTCACCTAAAGGCGGATTGCTTGAGTTGATGGTAAGATTCAGCGCCATATTAACAGATCCGTCTTTTAGTCAGATGTCGAGTGACTGATAATTAGATCCCAGTAAAGTAAACCGACATGCAAGACTTCTCTCCACGCTGCAGCAGCCAACTGCCAAAAAACAAGACTTCTTTTGTTTTTATGACGGGTAACAAGATGTACAACACTGCCCCCAACAGACCAGGAGTATAAACGTCCTAAATAGTCGTTCAAATCTTCTTCTACGCCTTCAGTGGCTTTTGGCAAAGAAAGCATGCAATGTGTTAAATAAATAAATAAATAAATAAATAAATAAATAAATAAATAAATAAATAAATAAATAAATAAGCAGGCCTCGTCCTCTAAAACAAATTGCCTTATTTTCATCCTTTTCTTAGAAAATGTAGGCATTGGTTGTATTACTGTCATCTAGTGAATATATCTAGAAATGTAATTTATCTTTAAAACAGACAGTTCTTTCATTATTTCATGGGATTTTCCTTTATCACTGCAGTTCAGTTTGCTTGTCATTGCTGTTCCTGTTCCTTTCTCCCAGCATTTTTATCATCATGTCATCACCATCTTTATTCTACATTTGTGCTGTGCAAAAGTCTTTAAACGCCTTTATTAGTTGAAATTTTGCTTCCAATGAGCTATACTTTCCCGTAATTTCCTTTAAAAAATAAATAAATTAAAAATAAATTAAACAAAATTGTGGCATTGTTCTCCTTTCCAAATGTCTTTCAAAAACTCCCTGGCTTCTTTTTAATTTATTTTCAGCCCAGGCCTTGTAGCTGACTATTTTTTTACGTTTATTAATAAAATAATAACGATTAATTGATGATAATAATAATAATAATAATAATAATAATAACAATAATAATAATAATAATAATAATAATAATAATAATAATAATAAT
>JBAMHW010000001.1:32683464-32698252 GCA_037177495.1 Rhadinocentrus ornatus | reverse complement strand
AATAATAACAATAATAATAATAATAATAATAATAATAATAATAATAATAATAATAATAATAATAATAATAATAATAAATAAATAATAAAAAATAATAATAATAAAAAAGTTGAGACATATTTTCTGTAATTACATTTCATATTTTGCCTTGTTGTGTAGCTTTTTATTAAAATTTGTTTGTAGGTTTAATATACTCAACTCCCTTTTCCCTGCGAGCTGGGGTTTGTAACGTGTATTAAATGTACTTTTCCATGTGTCATTTGTATGATCAGTGAGAGAAAATGTCATATGTGTGAGACTCAGAAGACTAGACTGAGATACGTGAACAATTCACTTAAATAGAATGAAATGAAACTAGTTTAGCTCGTAGCTCGGATCCGCGGTTGTGGCAGAACCTGGAAAAGGGGTTGGTGTTTCCAGTCGGAGTTGTTTCTCTCTCGCGCTTCGTCATGCGCGTTTGTGAGTTCAGAAGAAAGTTTGTTAGCTTTGAACTGTTTAGTCTCTCCATTCATATTGAGGTAAACCTGCGCCGCAGCTCATTGATCTGACTCGGTAAAGCGAATACGACGCTCGGTCAGTAAATTAGCTCCGCTTTCAGCTAAACAAATTTAGTCTTTTTCAGTTTTTCTCATGATTTAGTACAAAGGAAATATGTTTTTTTGCATTTATCTTTATATAGCTATCTCATGATTATTATGCTAGTCATTATTTTGGCCTTACAAATTTTTTTGCAAGTCTGCATGAATTCTGTATGCACATTTTATATTTAGACTGCTTTATGTCACAACCTGATTTGATCTGAACACAGTACTGCTTACCACTTTTTATTTTAAGTATTTAATGAAGATAATTAAAGTCTTTGTCTTTCTATTTCAACACTTGTATGCAAGTATTTATCACATAAATCATGATTTTTTTCGCATAATATATTTTTGGTCGACACTGTTTTTTAGTTTTTATTTTTAATTGCCGAACAAATAAAATTGGATTCAATAAACATCTTTCTTTACTGAAATTTAAAAATCAGCAGATTTTTAGACTGAATTAATCAGTCTGTTCTGTTATAGATATCTGTGTTACTGGTTAGTGTTGTCACCCACTCATCCTGCTGCTGTGTCTCTTTAGGCATGTCCCAGGACAGTAAGCACGGCAAGTGGACCATCTCTAGCAGTGATGATGATGATGAGGCTCTTCCTCCTTCTGGGACTACAAGATCTGAGCCAGCTCAATCCAATTCACAGCCCAATCACAACCACCGAAGGTCTCCTTCTCCTAGACCTGTGGGAGCCCCTGTAGAGGTGAAATCAGAACCAGCTCGACCTCCTGTTTTCTCGCTCATCATGGGCTCTGAGGCCCGACAGTCAGCCGCTACGAACCAGTCGAACCCAGTCAAGTATGAAACTAGCCCTTCACTGGCTGGAAAACGGAAGAATGAGGAGTCAGGCAGCACAGGCTGGGCTCTCTCAGATAGCGATGAAGATGATGGGGAGGTGAAGGGGAATAGTCACAGTAACATGCCACAACGGAAGACTCCGAGTCCTATGACGAAGAAACCGAAGGTGGAGAGCGAGCGTCCTCCGAGTCCTCATGGACGACTGTATTACATTGACGAGCCAGAGGACTTCTTTGAGTCCTGCACTCCTTGTCTTAATGACACTTACAGGTTCTACCTTAACAAAGTCACAGGCCTGGACAGGAAGTACAACAGGGGAGCTCTGCACATCAGAGGTGATCGTGATATTCATTTGATATTAATTCCCAACATTCAGCAGGGTGTGTATGTGCTCCACTCACTAGTCCCAAATGTGAATTTGTTTGATTGAAAGAATCAATGTGATAAAAAGGGAAAACATTTATAATAGTTTTCATTCCCCTTGTTTCTGTTGGCTGTTTCCTGTTCTGCTTGCTGTAGAGGACTCACCTCACTTACACTTTTGTTTAACATTAACTTTTTTCCTTGTTGCAGACATTCTCTCGCCATTATTTGGGACCTTAAAAGAGTCTGCTCAGGTGAGTAAACCATTTACATTGTTTTTCA
The DNA here is from genome assembly GCA_037177495.1 of Rhadinocentrus ornatus. Lineage (NCBI taxonomy): Eukaryota > Metazoa > Chordata > Actinopteri > Atheriniformes > Melanotaeniidae > Rhadinocentrus > Rhadinocentrus ornatus. The sequence continues at coordinate 32,696,214 of JBAMHW010000001.1, read as the reverse complement.
TAGAAAATATGATGTGAATAAAAAATTTTCCAAACCCATCAGGATGAATATAGTCTGTATTTATTTGGCATGCTTTAATACCAAGAGATAACGGCAAGGTTGTAGACTCCTGCTACGCTGCTCCAACAGGTTTGAAGGAAATTTCATCTGTTAATAATGGTCCTCTGTCTGTCTTCGTAGTTTAACTACTGCTTTGATATTGCTTGGATGGTTAAGCAGTACCCATCAGAGTTCAGGTTAGTTTTGATCCTTCTTTGCCATCATTGCTACCATACTAATATATCCAATTAGAACCTGTCTGATGATGCACAAGTTGTGTTAATTACAGCACTCCGATTAAAGAGAAACCAAAAACAAGCATTTAAAGTAGCAAAGTAAAAATTAACTGGTGTGTTTCCAGTTTAAAGATGGTTTCTGTTTTCAGAGAACGTCCAGTTCTGATTGTCCATGGAGATAAGAGGGAGGCCAAAGCGCGGTTGCTGCAGCAGGCTCAGCCCTTTCCACATGTTCGCTTCTGCCAGGTACATACCATCTACCACAGGAGGCAGAAGTTTACCTTGTGATTAATATGATTTGATTCACAGTTTGATCTTTAAAGTTGGATAGTTAAACAATTTAGTACGGTTAATTGTTCCTAAATTATTAATGGATACATAAAATACTATTTTCTTCTATATTACACAATTTCCGGATAACAATTGTGTAATAAGTGTTGGTTATTGGTTGGTTATCCCAAAATCTGGAACCTGTGTTTGGTCAAAATAGAACAGGACCAAAAAAAAAAAAAAATCAACATGTCTCTTTAGTCATATTAGTCATTTATGGTCATACCATCTGGATTTATGGGGGTGAAGTGAGCCATTTCACCACTCTGTTGTGTGGGCTGTGCCTAATTTAAATTACCATTACCATTAATATGTGCATTTGAACACAAACTACTGAATTTTTATTACAATATTGTAGACAACACAGTACCAAGCCTGACTGTTTTATACTCTAGTATTTATATTTCCCTTGTCTGTAATTCCACCATGAATAGTTTCAGTATGGCCAAAGTTGAGAAAAACAGTAGCCAAAGTAACACGAGGGCCAGCCTGATGGTGGTAGAAAAGTCAAATGTACTGTTGTAGTTACATCACATACTGACTAGAGCTTGAATTCCCAACCTATTTTCCTTGAGGACCCCCTTCATCCAAATACTAAAAATGCGTGTACCCCCTGGCCACCGTCATGCTGAAACCATGCTTGGATTTCTGCTTCATTAGCAAGATTCTCACCATAAATTCTGTGTTCTGGCTGAGTCCTGTCCTTCGATTAAGCCTAAGTTAAATTAACAACATGTAGCCTTACTTTTTCTTTTTTTTAAATACAGAAAAATGATCTGTTCTGTGGTGTTTCTCAGACACATTTTATTATTTAAGTGTAAAATCAAGGTTACCAGGATAGACATGAAGTGCTCCACCTGCTCACTGAGCTCCTACCTAACCCCGTACATGGACAAAAGTTTATCGTAGCCTTATAATTTTCTTGTTTATTTATTTATTATATTTTATTTTTTTATAGCAGATTTTGATGACCCCCATTTATTCACAACGTTAAGAACTCTTTTTTTTTTTTTTTCAGTGTTTTATTGATCTTTTCGAGTGTTTTTTTGCAACAGTGTGTTCCTGGGCCGATGAATGCTGCACTGATTAATAAATAGAAACTTAGAATTTACATTTTATAAATTGAAATAAAGATTTAAAAAAATCAAACTTTGCAATCCAGAACCGTCCTAAGCTCAGCAGCTTTTTAATGAATTGGCTTTTTATGAACACAGTCATTTTGGATTATATAACAGATTTTTTTGGGTTACAGTGAATTGGCTGATCTTTAAAAGAGCCTTGAGATGACTTTGTTGTGAATTGCCGCTATACAAATAAAGCTAGATTCGTAACTGAACGCTATTACAAAGTTCTCTATCCTTGACCGAGGATAAGGTTAATCAACTCCAAACATAGTTAGAGTAATTCACTCAATAATTTATTATACCGCTTATACCAGTTCAGTGTCTATATACCAGGTCCTATATCTGGAAATTAGCAGGCAGGAGGGTACACCATGGACAGGTTGCCACTCCATCTCAGGACCAAGATAGAGAGACAAACAACCACTCACGCTCGCATTCACTCCTAGGGAAAATTTTGAGTCAGCAATTAACCTGACATGCATGTCTTTGGCCGGTGGAGGAAGCTGGAGTACCTAGAGAGAACCCATGCTCAAGTTTTTGGGTTGGTAGTAGTCACTCTAAACACTTGAATTCAAGCACAGAATGAGTCATTTTTGTGATAAAATACCCTCTTTAAATCCTTTTGCTTGTGTTGACAGGCCAAGCTTGATATTGCCTTTGGAACTCACCACACGTAAGCATTTCTCTGTCTCACTGGATCCCTGATATTTGTCCAGTTTCATCTCATAGTTTAAATGAAGTATTATCTAGATTCAGATTGTAATAAGGAAAGAACACAGAATTAAATTCAGTGCAACCTGTATTTGACTGAAACTACTCTCTCTTGTGTGTCTTTGTACAGGAAGATGATGCTGCTGTGGTATGAGGAAGGCTTCAGAGTCATCATTCTGACCTCCAACCTCATCAGAGCAGACTGGTACCAGAAGACTCAAGGGTGGGTCTTTACATCTTCTTTAAGAAGTTTAGGGGGCTGTAGCCTGACTGGCTGTAGGTCAAACTGATGAACAGAAGTGCTCCTCACTTTTTGTCCCTAAACTAGGATGTGGATGAGCCCTCTGTTTCCACGGTTACCAAAAGGGAGCAGTGCGAGCACAGGTGAGTCACCCACCTTCTTTAAGAGGGACCTGCTGGAGTACCTGATGTCATACCGGGCGCCAGAACTGGAAGAGTGGATCCAGCGAATCAAAGAGCACGACCTGTCAGAGACAAGGTAAACAGTTCCAGACACAGTCTGAATAAAGATGCTGTCGTCAGAGCAGTGCAATTCAGATTCTGGGTTTTCTCTCATCCTGTTTTCTTATCAGGGTCTACTTGGTCGGCTCAACCCCAGGGAGATATGTAGGCCCAGACATGGAGCACTGGGGACACCTGAGGCTGAGGAAAGTGAGGAAGAGTTCCTGTTTTCTTTTGCTTATCTGAAATACAAGAATATGACATGTACAAGCTCGCACTGAACTGATGTTTCTCGTCTTCCTGTAAGCTGTTGTACGAGCACACAAATCCTATTCCTGGTGAGGAAAGGTGGCCTGTGATTGGCCAGTTCTCCAGCATCGGCTCCATGGGACTGGATAAAACTAAATGGTTAGCGGGGGAATTTCAGCGCACGCTTGCCACACTAGGGAAGTCCTCCCTTCGCCTTGAGCCCCCCATGCACTTGGTATGTTCCTAAATTTGTTTCACTTACTTTACTGGCTAATCTTCACAAATGTCTGTTCAGTCAGGCAAGTTAACAGATTTTCTGAGTTACTCTGCTAGAGTACTGAACATCTTATAATTGGCATGTTTACCCACACAAATTTCTAAATGAAGCAGATAATTGGAGATTGTTTTGCAGTTGTATCCATCAGTAAAAGACGTGAGGATGAGTTTAGAAGGCTACCCAGGTGAGTAATCATGTTATTTTCTTTGAATTATTCATTTAAAATCATTTAAAATAAAGTGCTTTTTTCAAATGCAGTAAATTGATGGCAGCAAGTACTGTGATCACCGTAAAAAACTTGTAGCCCTTGTTCCAAAAAAGGTGGGACGATGTGTGAAATGAGGATGCATTTTTGTTCTTGTCAATTTTGTGGTTTGAACAGTTCATTAACAGTGTTGTTTCTGAACTCATGCAGAAATTTTTACTTGAGAATTGCGATTATTGTATTGCAGTGCCTGAAGACTTCAGCTAGTTAGTCCTGTTCTGTGTTTTGGTCACTCATTATATCGTGTTAACTACAGTATAGTGAACCTAAAAGTGGGTGGGGCTGGACAGGCCTGGCTGCAGGCGATGCAAGTTCAAGTTTGAATCCTGGTCTAAAGTCACCTCCCTACATGTCATGACCCCTTTCCTGTCAAGTTACTGTATAATAAAGACCACTAGTGCCAAAAATCCTTGAGAAAAAACAAACCAAAAAAAGTAAGATGGGTAAATATATGAAAACAGTAAAATTAGTACTATTTTTTAATTGAACTGTATTGGCTTACAGAAACACTGACAGCTGTAACTACTTCTACTACTATTATTACATTGGTTTAACCAGAAATAAGTCATTAAATCACTCTTTGATGAAAAATTAATTACCGCCATGTGACAGTGTTAACCCCCTTCCTGATTCTTATGTATTTTGTATTTGTCACTATTAAATGTTAAAGATCATCAAATTAATTTAACTATTAGTCAAAAACAATACAAGTAAACACAAAATGAAGTTTTTAAATAAAGGTTTTCATTATTAAGAGAGAAAAAAAATCCAAATCTACATGGCCCTGGTTCATCACACCTAAGTTTAATTTCTTTAGCCACACCCAGGAAATCACTTAAATAGGACCTGCCTGACAAAGTGAAGTAGACCAAAAGATCCTCAAAAGCTAGACATCATACTGAGATTCTAAGAAATCCAGGAACAAGTGATAAAGAAAGTAACTGATATCTATCAGTCTGAAAAAGGCTATTAAGCCATTTCTGAAGCTTTGGGACTCCAGTGAACCACAGTGAGAGCCATTATCCACAAATGGTGAAAACATGGAACAGTGATGAACCTTCCCAGGAGTGGCCGGCCGATCAAAATGACCCTGAGAGTTCAGCGACAACTCATCGAAGAGGTCACAAAAGACCCCACAACAACATCCAAAGAACTGCAGGCCTCACTTGCCTCAGTTAAGGTCAATATTAATGACTCCACCATTGACTTTTTGGAAAATGCTCTGTGGACTGACGAGACAAAAGCTGAACTTTTTGGAAGGTGTTTGTCCCATTACACCTGACATAAAAGTAACACAGCATTTCAGAAAAATAACATCATGCCAACAGTAAAGTATGGTGGTGGTAGTGTGATGGTCTGGGGCTGTTTTGCTGCTTGAGGACCTGGAAAACTCGCTGTGATAAATGGAACTATGAATTCTGTTGTGTTCTGTTCGTGACCTCAAGCTGAAACCAACTTGGGTTCTGCAGCAGGATAATGATCCAAAACACACCAGCAAGTCCACCTCTGAATGGCTTTGGGGTGGCTTAGTCAAAAGTGCCTGACCAGAATCCTGTTGAGATGCTGTGGCATGGCCTTAAAAAGGTGGTTCAAAGTCCAAAACCCTCCAAAATGGCTGAATTACAACAATTCTGTGAAGAAGAATGGGCCAAAATTCCTCCCCAGCGCTGTAAAAGACTCATTGGAAGTAATCGCAAACACTTGAAATTGTTGCTGCTAAGGGTGGCCCAACCAAACCTCTACACAATCGATAGGGGACATATCACTTTTTCACACAAGGCCATGTAGGTTTGAATTTTTTCTTCCTTAATAATAACTTTCACTTAAAAACTGCATTTTGTATTTACTTGTATTGTCTTTGACTAAAAATTAAATTTTTTTTTGATGATCTAAAAAATGTAAGTGTGACAAACATGCAACAAAAAAGAAAAGAAGAAATTAGGAAGGGGTAAACACTTATTTACACCACTGTATGTCCAAATTTTATAACATTTTTGTCCATAATATTGTAGCTCATGCACATCAAAAGCTAGCTGCATTACAAGCCAACTATTGCATGTTTACAGTTTAGACTGAACAAATATAACCGTTTAGAATATGTTTCCTTCACATATTTTACTAATATTTTTAATGTCTTTTATTCTTAAAGTCTTTTATTTTTAAAGCATCCCTGGTTGAGACATTTATAAGCAAAAAAGAATTCCTCAACTAGTTAAGAAAATAAAAAATATCGAGCTGAAAATATTAGCTTACATTAGCACACACGATTAGCTCCTGGGTTCAGAGTAAAATGAGTGTGGTTCTAGAAATATGGTACATTATTTGTGCTTTTTGTGTATCACATGACTGAAATGTAGTACACTGTATACTGAGAATGAGAACAAAATAATATACTGAGAACACAACGTCTGAGTCATTATCTTGTGCATTATTTAAGAAATGGATGAAGATTTCAAACACAGCACCAATTTTGAGCCTTTTCTCTTCTATGCAGAGATTTATCCTAATTTTCTGGAACTTTCTATGCTATATAAAGCTGATGCTTCTGTAAAATTCTGTCTTAAGTCAAAATTTTAACAATGGCTCCAATGTTTTTGAACAGTAGGTTGTAATTTGATGCTGTTTAAGTTTGATTAATGAGCTTTTATTTCTCTGTTTCTCTCCAGCCGGAGGCTCTCTTCCTTATAGCATCCAGACAGCTCAGAAACAGCTCTGGCTCCACTCCTACTTCCAGTAAGTTCACTTCTACTCATGAAAAGTCAGTCCTTTCTTGTAAGCTTGTTTTATTGCAGACCTTTCTTCTCATTTGGTGAGATTAGCTGCCACTTTATATTTTTTTACAGACAGTCTGCACAAATCACTGACCCGATCACAACTAGCTCTGACATATAAGGGAGAGATTTGGGTCCAGAAGCCAGTCAGCTGTGGTTGCAAACACACATCGACATCAATACACATTCAATTTATCATACTCCTTTAACCGTTTCTGGTCTCATTGTTTTAAAATTCTCATTATCATATTTGCATTAAATTTGGCATGTAACTTGTGGGAAAAAGCATTGCGGATTACTTTGGTTTCCACAGCATCCTCTGCAAAACTCCTTCCTTTACCTAAAATTGATCACATTGGTTGAATACTGAGTATGTTTTGTGCTTTAGTCGCTGGATGGCAGATACGACAGGGAGGAGTCATGCCATGCCACACATCAAGACATACATGAGGGTTTCTCCAGATTTCACACAACTTGCCTGGTTCCTCGTCACAAGGTGTTTGCATCATTAGTTTGTCTGATTTGTAGCTCTCAAAACTATTTATATATATAAAAAAATGTATTAAATGTTTTGTATGTCTGCTGTGTGTCAGTGCGAACCTCTCCAAAGCAGCATGGGGTGCACTGGAGAAGAACAACACTCAGATAATGGTGCGTTCCTATGAGCTGGGAGTCCTCTACGTCCCATCTGCCTTTGTAAGTAATCCGTGGATGAAAAGTGGTGTTATTCCAGCACGTTTAACCCTCCTTTCAAGGTTTATTTGTTCAATCTGAACACACCTCCAAATGTTTTCATCCCTTAAAAATACACTGTTGAAAATCTAATATGATGATAAGAGAGAAATTTTGTTGTCTTGTTCAGATGGATCTGCAAAGCTGCTTTGCGGTGATTTGTGATGTGATGTTTTCTCCCTTCAGAACATGAAGACATTCCTTGTTGATAAAAATCCCTTTCCTGCCTCCTCATCCTCTGGTTTCCTTGTACCCTTTGACCTCCCTCCTACAAGCTACTCTCAAACAGGTATAGTTTTTTTCTGTGTTTCTCTTATTCTATTATTATCTGTAAAATGAACACTATATTCATAAACTCCAAAAAGAAGCACTCAGTGACAGACGGGTAGTTGTGGCCCACGTTGCTTAGATTTCTGCTGTTCCCAACATGAAGCAGAAAAGATCATAAAACACAATTGGAATTTCTTTTAAAGTGTGATGCATTTGACTCGGACTGAGCTTTTTCAAGCATGAACAAAACGTGACCCAGTTTCCAAGTCCAGAGATATTTGTTTCCTTTCTTTGGATGCCTTTCTGATATGGAGTCTGGGAATTTGGAGTTTAAGGAAGTCCCAAAATACATGAAAATGATTTGCAGCGATGCAGATGCAGCTGCCTTTTCTCCTATTGCCAGACTTTATGGCTGATCAATCAGCTGGCTGGCTGATCCAGCCCGGTTTACAGCTGGATATTAATGTCTATTAATGTAAACTGTAGACACAAACATTTAAAAAGTGGAAAATGCTTTATTGGAACATTCTGTACAATCTCTTTATTGAACATAGTGCTGGTCAATCTAATGCATTTTTATCGCTTTAACGCATTGATTAAAGCTCTGAATATACAGACGAACCACAGGGACAGGAGGTGGGTATTGACTGGGGATGGCCGTCCTTTGCGTCTCACCCATTGTGGACTGCTGCAGCACTCACCTGAACAGGTGTCTGTTAACGTTGCCGCACAAGGAAACTAGCACACATTCAATGGGATCGTTTCACTGAATCACTACGCAATGTTAAAATCTCAAAATAAAAATATTTAAAGTTTTAAAACATTGTTAAATAACTTTTATAAAGATTGAACATGTCATCACCTTGTTACTGATCAGATGTCACCTATAAGATTTTTTTAAAATAAAAGTTTTTGTCAAATACAATACAGGTAAATACAAAGTTTTTGCACTTTTGTTCATATAAAGGTACTTTATTATAAAAGTTGTAAATCAACCAGTTTTGAATTATCATTGAATTTTGTTTGTAAAAATGTGATTAATCATGATTTTAAAATATTTGTGTTTTAGGGTTTCTAATGTTTTTCTTAGATTTTATAAGATTAAATTTAAGGTTAATATTTCTCAAATTCGGGTAATGTGGCTAAATTATTTTTGGTGCAAGTCTTTTATTTATTTTTTTTGCCGTGCACATGCATCACGTGAAAAACAATAAGAAGACATTGTTTAAAAAAAAGTGCAATGTGTAATTAAATTAAAGGTAAATGACATGTATGACATATTAAAAACTGTGTTTCTATTTGTTTGTAATCACTTTACTGAAATTATTCAGTTTTATTCTCTTACAGTGAGCCATTTACATCTATTTGCTGTGGGTCCACGTACATGGCAGCTGCCATATTTGTGCATTTTATTTTTATGATGTCTCTGAATGAACAAAGGACCTGAGGCCTCTGGATCCACTCATTGATAAAAACATGTTTGTGTCTAGAAGGATTTGGCCACTGACGGCTACCGTCCATTCACAACTGTGCTTAGCATTTGCAGTAACTTCTATGCCTATCTTTACCACTAGATGTCAGTAATTCTTACACACTGGTACCTTTAAATTTACTCATGTTTTCCTTTTCTGCCTTCAGACCAGCCCTGGATCTGGAATATCCCATACAACCAGGCACCTGACACACATGGCAACATTTGGGTTCCCTCCTGAATACGCACACAAACACTCACACACAAACACACATTACCTGTCTGTTGTTAGAATGTCAGTACTTTGTTTAGCTGTTGTAAGTACATCTTGTTTTACACTGTACTGTAGACCTGCTTTTTCTAAAAAATAAATCAAATAGTGTTTTTTTACTGTTCATTTGTGATATCTATTTTTGTAAATGTACCAGCCATATTTACATTTAAAAGAAGGAATTCAGTTATAAATAATCATTTAATTCTTTTATGTAAGATACCAACCAGGCTTAGGTTTACTTGCGTGAGTTGATTCAAAGTGACAGCTCAGGGTAGATCTCACCAGATCAAAACTTGCTGCCCAGCAGGTCTGACAACTGTTCTAAATGCTTGGATTCATCAGAAAGACCTGATTGTTTTCCAAAATTTAGGTTTTGTTGTGTGCAAACCAGGCCATATAAATGGAGAATGCAGGACTTGGGTAGAGCTCAGTATGGAAAGTCACATTTTTTTTGTACTTTTCTCTAATTGTACAGCACGCTGTGTAGCTCCAGAGAGGGGATAAACACTCAGGAAATCTCATTAGTTGAATTAAAATGACAGCATATCAACCTCAGCGATCTTTTTGTGTGAAAGTTATCCTAATGTTTATATTGTGAATGCATTTTTTCCGCAAAAATAATATAATTTTAGTCATTGGAAAGAAAAGTTTTAGTTAAATGGACAACTGGTTCTGACGTTGCTATGTTTGAAAGAAAAATTGAGTCAGTAGGACATTTATAGGACTTTATAGGAGGTCATTCCTGCTATTTGTAAATAAAAAGTATTAAAGTATCTCATAATTATATGATTTAAAGTCATAATGTTGAGATTTAAGGTGAAAACTGAGATTTAAAATCATAATGAAGATAAAAACAATATGATAAGTTATATTTATAAAATAAAAAGTTATTTTTATGTTATAACAAGTCATAATCATGATATAAAAAGCCATTATGACATAAAAAGTTAAAGTAATTACAGTCACTATTTGTATAAATTCCATAGACTTTATACATTTTGGCCAGTAGGTCGTTTCTTGTGAACATGACACTTTAAAAAATTAACCATTTTTAACCAATTTGCATTAAAGCTTCAGCGCTTCATCTAAATATCATAATTGACCTATTTTATCTCAAAATTATTACTTTAAATCTTATAATTATAACTTATCAGCATCCCACAAGTAAAGTGGCTTGGCATTTTAGGCAGTTGAATCATGTGTTTTCCAGCACCAATAACTTGATATAAAACAAAAAAATAAATAAAAATGAAAGAGAATTTTCCAACTATAACCCGATAAAGTTGCCCTTAAGACCTGCACCTCCAGGCTTGCTTTGCCTACAAAGTTTACATTCTTCCACACTGACAGTAAACTCTGCAAACTGCGACTCCCGTCGGTCCCTGCGTCATTGTATCAACATGGCGCCTGTCTGCCGGACAAAAGGCGAATCTGTCTGACGGTGGATTGAAGCCCAATTACAAGCAGGGGAGACATTTTGGGAAAACTGTCAGTGTCCGTGTGTCCCTGCGCCCCGAGGCGATAGATACATGAGAAAACAAACATATGTGGAGGCTCTCGGACTGGAATAAGGTAAATATGGTAGCTCCAACTATTGCCGTGTTTGAATGCTCCTGCTAGCCCCGATGCGCTTCCCTTTTCTCCGCTGTGTGGTGATAACGGCAAACTCCATAAAAATCGCTGGTGTCGCGGCGGTTTCCTTGGTGGTTGAGTTTCACGCCGCCTTAACGGTCTGAACTGGACAACGAAGAGACCGTGTCCTTTTCGGCTTGTATGCAGTTAATTAGTTGACACTCAATAAACATAATGCCAACTTTTCCTGCTGGTCTGTAATGCTATTCAATCCCGTATGGTGTATTTTAATAGACTGACAACTGTACTGAATTGATTGTACATAGTTCTGTATTGTAGTACCTAAAATTAGCTTGTTTATGATATATGCCGATTTGATGTGTTGTTTCCATTAAATATAAAGCGTCCAAAGCAAAGCAGAAATAAAATCCCATTATCCCTCTTTTGCGTGCTAAGGCGTAATAGTCAATAATGGAAGACCACTTTATGAATCGGGATTACGTTGACTAGCTGCATTTTCTTGTGTTGCGTTCAGGGTTCCGTGTCCAATTGAAAAAGTTGCCCACTTTGAACTGCTCCAGTGGCACAAGGCTGCAACCAGGACAGTTTATGTCACATCTGGTTTGAAGTTGAGGCAGTGCAAAGCTGTTTTTCTCATGAAAGACTTTTCTTAGATGGAGCCTGCAAGTTAAGCAATGAGGGAATTGCTTTTGAGCAAACACGCACAACAAACATAGCCCGAAGGACATCTGATTGCTATAGATGACGTAAAAAGACATTATTCTTCGTGATTATTATGGGATTTCTTTGTGGAGTCATCGTGGTCCTGGTGAAGTCAAAGCTCATATTCTTTGAATGACAGCCCCAGTGGAGTGTCAGTGCCTCGCTGCAGTATGTTATCATTTTATTGGCCACATTTTGGTGGTATTCTTTGTGCATGCGTGTTTTCATGTCCCGATACTGCTTAGCAGACATCTTGCAGTAAGTTGTGCAGCTTCTGTGATCACTATAAGATTTGCTGTTTTCTTCCTTGCTCACTTCCGAGCTTCTCAGCCAGACTCATTGTCTGCTGCTTTGGCGGTTAAAAGTTGCTTGTAACATCTATTATAAATATAGCGCCATGTTTGATGTTTCTGGCATTTTATTTTAATCATTAAACCAAACTAGATTAAATGAGTCAAACTTCAATGTGTTTTAAGAAATACCTGAACCTGTTAGGACAAATAGGTCAAGCAGAAAGAGGCACTCCAAAGTCGGTTAGATGACCATAGGCGTAGTTGTCCCTAACAATCACACAGCTGTAAGTGAAATATCTCGATGTAAAAAAAGAGGGTTGTAACTAGATGTCACAGGTTCTGAACAGCAAACCCTGCCACCAAATCTGTCTTTGAAAAAATTCACAACCAAGTGCCAATTCTTATCATTATTACCTCAGAATCCACCCCAGACTGGGAGACTGTTTCTTCCCCCCAAACAGACACTAACAAATCATCCTCCTGCTGCCATTTGACGCCTCCACTCTCCAGTTTAGCAACCATTACCAGACGTCCTGTGTTTAGCTCTTTATTGTTCTTTGCTGTTTGGATATTTACAAGTTAACTGAAGTATTAGTGATGGTGTGTTGCTTGCTGTAAGCAGCCAGTGTAAGTTAATTGATATTTACAATTTATTTTTTTGTTAGTTCAGTTTAATTTTACCCTCCCTTTCAACCAGTACCAAACTTTTAATGTACTTTTGTGAGTGCTTCCCAGTTTTATATTGGTGCTCCACCATGCTGAAGTCTGTCTTTAATCTCTGTCCACCAGACAAACCTGAAGGCAGTCTGGGAAACCAGGCAGCAGGTTTCAGGGGGAACCACCTTGGCTCATTTCAAGATTACTTGCATATTTCCAAAACATATCTGACTAAAACTTAAAACAGTACAAAATACACAGCTACATGCTTAATCCTTTTTTTCCAGTACTATG
>JBAMHW010000001.1:32670898-32682053 GCA_037177495.1 Rhadinocentrus ornatus | reverse complement strand
GCTTCCCTGATAAGCTGAGTGACAACGCCTGTGTGCTCCAAACAGCCAGAGACCTTTGGAATCCCTCCTTTCTGGACAGAGGTGTCAATGTAGGAGTTTTTCAGGAGTATCGGAATATCAGAATATCGTTATCGGAAAATAAAGAAAAATAATCGAGATTATTTTTTGGGCCTATATCGCCCACCTCTAATATCACCATTTACTAGGGATGAGCACTTTAGGTGATTTTGACGTCAGTCAGGCCTTTCAAAATTGATAAGTCGATTAGTCATGATGTCATAATGACGCCGTCAATAGTGAAATAGAAAAAATACTATCTCCTAATGGAAATTGTGAAACGTGTGAGATGTTTTTTTGCATAATGTGTGTGTTCCATACACAAGTGTTTTTTGCTTTCTTATATTCTGCGGGCTCTATTATACAGCAGGTAGATGGGACAGTGGGTCAGGAAACGAGTCAAGATTTTTTTTTACTTTATTTACATTTCGACTTTATTCTTGACATTTCAACGTTATTCTCGAAACTGTATTTTGACTTTATTCTTGTAATGTTTTGGTTAACTGCTTAAAGCGTAACTTTATTTGGAAATGAGAAACACCGGAACACGATGTGCATGTAAATGTTAGAGCATTGACTCAAGTTTCCTTAGCCCGGGTAGCAGAGCACTTAATACAGAACCGTCTAATGTCACCAGTACCTGCACAACTCATGTGGTCAAATTATTCCATATCAGTCAGTCATAACAAGCCTCAACAGAATCATCCTCCACAATTTATTTTTTCAGTGTGGCCCTAATACTCGGTTGTAGGTTCTTCAAAAATAATATGAATTTCCTTTTAGTAGATATTTATAAAAATTATTTATATATGTTGTCTTTCTTTTATAAGGTCTTGTAGGATGTGCTTCTCTAAACGAGTTTTATTTAGCTAGGCTGAGGGGGATATTGCTCTTTGGATTGTAAAGGTTGCAGACCCCTGCACTAAGAAAACAAGCGTAAAAGCACTAAAATCCATTTTTGTTAAGTGTCAGTTTGTAAGTCAGACTTTATTTGACTCCACACACATCTGCTCTAGTCCTCGGGTGTTTGAGTAGTGATCAGACTGTTTGCCAGGCAACACAGAAAACATGTTGTGCAATTGACTGTACCAACAGCTTAAACAGTCTGGCTTCTTGTCTTTACAAACTTTCAAAGAGTAAAATCAAGAGAGTCAGTTAGATTGCTGCAGTTCCATTGAGTGGTATGTTTCAGGGCGGCACAGTACGGTACAGTTAGGAATGGTCTGGCCTGGTCAGGTGAGCATTTCCTTAGAAAGTTGAATTCTAGCTAGCTGGCGAAGTTTAGCCCAAATGCCTAGCATGGCATCATGCTAGTTCGACGACAACAAATGTGACAAAACTTACAATAATGATCCGATAGTGATGAATCTTTTTAGTTCCAGAGCCAATCCGACCCTACTGTTGCTTCCTGGCACCTTTTCTTAAAATCTTTCCAACACAGAGTGAACAGTGAAGGGAATCAAACAACGGAAGACCTACGAGATGTTTATCTCTCGTGCTTGCTATTGTTGGGCAGACAAACGTCACTTTGCACATCAGTGAACTGCATTGTGTGAAGCCAGTAGCTTCGCACGATTCTCCTATGGAAATACAACTGAGGGAAGCCTTAAATGGTATGATTTGTTTCAATTGTATGGGACACTTTTTATAATGTAAACATACAAAATAGCTAACCATAGTGACCGGAGCTGTGCTGCTCAGTGGAAACAGGGGCAATAGACAAAGTTTAAATCTGGGCCCAAAAACTCATTTACAGGCAATATTGGAATATTGATATCTTAGATTTTGGGGTAAAATCCTTAATATAATTTGCTAATATAATTATGAAATGAAAACTATGGTAGTTTGTGATTCTCCACGTTTCTGAACAGTTGTGGAAGCAATAAATGAATATTTCTGGTTGCCCAGTGAACATACGTATCAACCCAAAGTACTGTTAGCTGCTTTAGTTGCCTTTAAAACTGCCCAAATCACAGCTCAGCGTGATGTGAGAAGCTGGTTCAGACTCTCTCGGTTAAGCAGTCGAGTTGTGGCGTTCAGGCTCGGTCGTGATTGCTGTCGGTTCTTCACTCACTTGGCTGTATCAGGCTTCATCTTTTATGGTTTTTGCTATCTTTTCATTTCATCCATTTCCCACAGTGTGTGCTGTATAGCCAAATAAACCCACCATGCAATAGTTGAGTCGTTTCATGAAATGCAAAAGCTTTTGCTTTTAAAATGGTCACGGTGGATATCCCTCATGCTCTGGAGAATTTGACCATACAAGAAAACCTGTGAGCGATAACACGATAGTCACCAGGTTGCTAAAAGAAAAGTTTCATAATAGGATTTTGAGATTACTGAATAAATTAAGTTCCTTCTGCATAAATATGCTGAAACGTGCATACCTATTGTGTTAATTCAGTTATTTTGTGATGTATAAGGTTATAATACATTGTTTTAGCACTACAGAGAAGCCAGGAAAACATGAAAAGCATGATGCATTGGACTCTTAATGTGTATCTGTTTCATATACTTGGGAAAGCACATGTCAAAGAAAAAATACATGTATAATTATCACCTATATGTTACAAAATCTTTTTTTTCCTCACATTGTTTTTATAAATGAATGAAGAAAGATGGCAACAAAGGTAAAAAAAGCAATATAATAAATTTGATCAAGTACAACAAACCAATTTAAACATGATTTTGATCAGTTATGACAAACGTGCTGCAGGCAGCGGAGAAAGATTACCATTGTGCTGCTCTGTATTGATTATTTGTATCAGTCCAACTGATACACCATGAGTCATCCTCTGGTGCAGGAACAGAGAGAATGATGCTTTGGCTGCCCGAGATGTAAATTTCTCTGGCATTTTTCCCAAGATGCAGACAAATGCAGTCACACGCTATCTCCCTCTTATATCTCTATACGGGTTGATATACTTGCTGACTTTGATTTTCTGCTGTTATCTGGGTTTTTTTTTCTCTGCACCAGCAAGAAAACAAAACAAAAAAATAAAGACAGATGTGTTTACCTTCCCCTCTAACCTCCATGTCCTTCCCCACCTTCTCTCTTAGACAAGCTTTGTGACTATTATTCAGTTTTTCACAGTTCATTTTATGTTTAGAAGCACAAAGCTTATCAAAACACATCTAATGATAAGAGATAACATTTATATGCTAAAGACACTTCTAGGTCAGGGTGTGTTTTGTTTAAAATCATTGGATGCAGTTCTGAACAATGGCACATAATGATCAGGGTTCATTTGCATAACACAGCCTGATTACTGGGGTTGAAAGCATCGCTATGATAACAACCTAATTGAATCTGGAGAAATGCACTTCAAGTCTGGATAGCAGCTGCTGAGCAACGTTCAGGAGGTTGTGTGTATGTGTGTGCAGTTAAGTCTGCAGGCAGTTCGCCACCAGACCAGATGTGACTGTGATGGCATCTTTGTTCTGTTTTATTGGTGGTTGTTTTGCAGAGGTGTGATGCTCAGTTGCAAGTCGTCATTAATCAGTTAAAAGTTGTTTCAATTAATCAAAACCATTAGCTTTGTTTTTGTTTTTTTTTAACTTTATTTATTTAAACTATTTATAATGGGTATGACAGGTAAGATGACAAGTGCATGCACATTTTAAAAAATGGCTCTACCTTTTTAGTCAGGATGTGATAATGAAAATTAAAATCTGCATATAGCTGCATTACATGCATTGATTCTGCTGGGCAGCACAGACGACTTTCTCATTTGATCTCAGGTGATTTCATAGCAACTTTACCAGAATTCATAACTTCTGGCTTGTGTCATACATTTTCTGTTAAAAAATGCATGCGCAAACTGCTAAAATAGCAGTTGCTCAGTGAGGATAATAAATGTAGAGAAACGAGAGCTTCCAACTCACACAGGAAAGTCCATAAAGCCTGTACCGAAGCCGCGTCCCACATGTGTGATAAAGGACTTGGAGTTCATTGTTGGAAAAGAAAGAGATGAAGAGAGCACAGATGCCTGAATACAAACAAATAGAAACAGCTGCAAATAAATGAGACTAAAATCAAGCTGTATTATCAGTATATAGAAGTAGAAAAGCCTGAATGAAAAGCCTAATAGTCAGGCTTTTTACTTCTACCTCATTACCATCATCCAGAGAAACAAAGATAACAACTGAAAACAAGATTTTTAAATGACAAAAACCTGCTCTGCAGAAAGCAAGTTATAATTCTGTTTTAGTCTATTTGCCAGTCTACGTTAATAAAGAGAGATTAGAGAAGTCTTTCGCTATCAGTCGTCAAAATTTGGTTCAGAAATTCATCATACTGAGCTTGTAGGCTAGTGTAAGACAGGATAACATCTGCTGTGCAGCAAATATAAGTTGCAGCTATGGAAGAGATTTAAGTCCTCACACAGAGAAGAAACCTGAAAGTTGGATTAAAAATACTATTTTAAAGCTTGTTTCTAAAAAACAATTTAGCATTTTAACAGCAGGAGTCTTTACACAGTAGCAGTTAAGTTTTTCTTGTAAATCTCAACTTGAATGTTATTGTAATAAAATCAAATGTTTATGGCTAAGAAGGATGAAAAGCTTAATTTATTAATTAAAAGGTAGTAACAAGTCTGCAGGATTAATGTCAAAGCTGTGTGAAGCTGCCTTCCTTCTGAACACAGAGGAAAATAGGATAGTGAATCAGGTGGATCCCTGCTGGAACAGAAACAAAGCAGGATTAGAATCGCATCTTTCGAGTGAGGAAGTGATTCAAGAGAAAAATTAAGATAAAGACCTTAAAGTGTGAATATTCAGTTAATCTACATTCAACATTTTCTCTTAAAATTCCCATTATGGATCTTTGAGCAGAAGGAGATAAAGTGACATATGATTAGTAACAAGGTGATAAAGTGTTCATAAAATCTTCAAATCAAAAGATTTGAACTTTCTGTTGTAATTTCATGACATGATCAGAGTATGTAGAGAACACGTTTTCATCGCGCTTGCTTCCTGTGTGGGGCGTCGACAGACACCTTCTCATATGAGTGCTGCAGCGGTCCTACAGTTGATCTCCCCCTCTCCTGTCACCTGTGGTTTGTCTGTGTATTCAGAGCCAGTGAGCAACGGACGCTGAAAATGGAAAATAAATAAAAACTGCAATATTATGTGATAAATATCGCTGTTAATTAAAGCGTTAGAGCGATAATAATGCGCCAACGTGCCCAGCCCTATTTTTCATAAATTGTCTACAGCATGTTGCAGCTGGAAGGATAAAAGCCACTAGATTAGTGGCAAGTCACTTTTAAAACAAAGAGATGCTAGATGGGTCTGAATACTCACTATATATAGTCACTGATTCAGCAATACTGCAAGTCACTGGCTTTTGCCATGCTTGCACAGGTGCACGTGTGGTCAAAAATCTGGTGCACTGCTTTAATGTTACATGCACAAACTTGCACATGGTATTTCGAGCCCTGCCCAAAGTCAACAAATATTAACAAATAAAATTATTTAATTCAATTATATGACCTGTGGAAAGTGCAACAAAAGAAAAGCTACTTAAACATGTACAATAGATCAGATGAGGGGGCTGCAAAGTCTGTTTACAGCAGCAGGAAGGTTCTGTGTGGAGTTAATTTTGATTTGATGGGGAAAGTGTTTATTTAATGGTGTGGTATATATGTATGATAAAGTTTTCTACTACTTTGGTTATTATAAAGTTAAGACCGAATAGCAGTATGGTACAGTATATCCTGCTTTGTCTGCAAAGTCTTTCAGTTTTCTTTTGTGTCAGCATTTTATTTTGCATCTCAGTACACAAAATCTGTCTGTGTGTTTGTGTTAAACAGATTGTTTTTCATTTAAATGTCTGAGGAAACTATTTGGATGTTTTAGTTTTGTGCTTTGATATAAATGGAAGTGATTGCGTTAAATCAAAAAGTAACATTTTCTCATCAATTGCTTGCTGAATGGAATTAAATCAAAATTATATCATTATTAGTATTAAATCATTATCCACTGATTTGATTATATTTTGTCAAGTTTATTGGGGATTTAATGTGACTGCAGTCATTTTTGTTGAGGCACCAGGTTCTTGCAAACAGCACAAAGTTGGTAATAAAAATTAATCACTAAAATTATATAATTGAGAACTGAAATATCTTTATTAGTATTTCTTCTTTGTTAATGATTATTTTAAAAATCGCGTATAGAAATATTAAGGAATTGTAAAAATCTTATTTTTCAAGATAATATATTTTTATAGTTTTTATAGTCCTTTTTATAAATGGTCAAAAACAAGTATAATGCCATAGATTGCATTCCTTTCTACCACAACAAAATCCCTAACACGAACTGGAAGGTCTTGGTGAGCAAATATGGAAATGCAGATTTTTACAGCCTTTGCTTATACACCTTTGCTGTATTACGAAAAACCAGGATTTTCTTAGCCTGGATACTGTATCTGTTACCTGTCAGTTTCATTGGTAAACTCTAGGTCTAGAAACACTAGAGGAGGCAGTAACAACCTATGAATTTTAGCCATTGTAGAACTTTTATTCAGCATTACATTTAGTTTAATGATCAGTAAATAATGTCTAATCCTGTCTTTTTAACCACAGCTGCTAAATGACAGGCGTGGTTTAATACACCTTCCACTAATCATAATATAAATGATGTTCTGCAGGATGTTCCAGCACAGTGAGGAGCCTCGCTTCACCATTGAACAGATTGACCTCCTCCAGAGGCTTCGACGGACGGGGATCACCCAAGCCGAAGTACTACATGCTCTGGACACCCTTGACCATTTGGACCGGCAACATGGACGCAAGTTGACCCATAAACCTTCCTACATGCCACCCTCGTCTACCTTGTCGTCTTCCAACACAGTCTCTGCATCTTCATCTAGGACTTCCACCTCTACTCAGACAACTTTTCCC
The DNA here is from genome assembly GCA_037177495.1 of Rhadinocentrus ornatus. NCBI lineage: Eukaryota > Metazoa > Chordata > Actinopteri > Atheriniformes > Melanotaeniidae > Rhadinocentrus > Rhadinocentrus ornatus. The sequence goes on along the minus strand of JBAMHW010000001.1, from coordinate 32,675,094 downwards.
AATAACCGACTCTTACTGTCACCTAGCAACAACTTTGACACCACCTCCCCACCCCTGCCAGTTCCAGCAGCCTCACCAGTCGCAATAACCGCAGTTGCACAGAATGGTTTAGTTGGCATCACCAATGGGAAGCTTTCACCGCCCCGGTTCCCTCTCGGTGTGGTCGGCGGCAGTGTTACTGCGCCAGGCTACGGGTTTGAGGCCAGTGAAGAGGACATAGATGTTGATGATAAGGTGGAGGACTTGATGAGGTAAGACCAGACCAGACCAGACTTAGCCGAGAGTAGACTAAATCTGAATTTATAAGAGGAGGAAGAACCAAGCTAGTTCAGCTCATTGCAGATTAGATTTGAAAAGAGATGGCTGTGAGTTTTTCTCAGACTATGGTATCTGGTAACAGTATGGCTCTGTGTGTAAGCACACACATTAACAGTTAACTGTATGGGTTACAGGAAAAAAATTTGTGATAAAAATGTAAATGAAATCCGAAAATTAGAGATAAATTTTCATTAGGAGGTTTACGATGTGGTTAATTCAGGGCGATACGCTGGCTAAACAAAAAAAAAAAAAGTGGCTGTCGGACTCCAGTGTAGGGCCCCCTGCACTGGACTTCTGCAGACTTCACCAGCATGTTCATGGCGAATGCATAGAGGATGACCCTTTTTCTAGCTTGTGCCAGTCGGAAGTTGATGATCAGGAAGAGACTCTCAGGCTGAAGTTGGCATTGTATTCCAGGATAAGGTCTCTGAACTTCTTCGGGATGTAATGTCGGTTCAGTGCCTCTTTGACCAGCTTGTAGGGCGTGGATCCATAGGCATTGGCAAGGTCCAAGCACAGCACAGCCAGGTAATCTTGTCCCTGGCTTCCCTGAGAAGCTGAGTGACAATACCAATGTGCTTCAAACATCCAAAGACCTTCGGCATCCTTACTTTCTGTAACGAGGTGTCGATTTAGGAGTTTTTCAGGACGTGGTCTGTCAGTCGCCTGGCAATGATGCTGAAGATCTTCCCTTCAACTAGTGCGGTGCGGTTAATTAAATTTTAATCACAATTACGATCTGGGTTTTTAACAATCATAAAAATTAATGGTCCGATTATTTTGCTCCTTCGCAGTTTACTCTTGTGCTGTTTTCAGCTGCAAATCGAGCTCCATCGGCATTGCAGCGCTCTGCTGCAGACTCCTCCCACAGTTCCAGCCGCTTTGGTTTAATTCAACTCCAGATGCAAACACCTCTCAAGTTATGGGCTGGACACACGGGAGGCAGCGTCGCTCCTTCTCTATTAATTTTTATGGAACTTGCGCAATGAGGTGGAAATCGCCGACCTCCTCCAGCTGAGCGACAGCCGACATTCGTGCATGTGAAATGTTGCGCTCGTTCATGTAGACGTGCACACGGGGGCTTACGATGCGTCACAAGGAAATAGAAAAATGTTCAATTTTTGTGAGTTGCGACTAAATAATCTACCAGAGAGACAGAGAGATAACAAACTTTATAAACAAACATAACTTGTTTTCATGCTAAAGACCAGCGCTCAGTTAACACAGTGAACAACCCGAATTTAAGAAACTCATCAACACTTTGAACAAACGACATCACATGCCAAAGCGTTTGCATCTGGAGTTGAATTAAACCAAAGTGGCTGGAACTGTGGGAGGAGTCTGCAGCAGAGCGCACCGCTGCAATGCCGGTGGAGCTCGATTTGCAGCTGAAAACGGCACAAGAGTAAACTGCGAAGGAGCAAAATAATCGGATCATTTCATTTTTATGATCGTTGAAAACCCAGATCGTAATTGTGATGAATTCGCACAGCCCTAGGTAGAGGTGGCTGGTCCGTTCCGTGAGACCCAGACCCATTTAAGTATCAATCCCCATGCTAATTAATATTTAACTAGATACTAAATTTTAATTTTGCGTAGTAGGAAACGCTCTTAGTATTGAGATTTCTTTCTTTTTTTTTCTTTTTTTTTTTTTACATCACTAGAATGTGCTTTAGGTTAAGAATCAAAACTAAATCTGACAGTCTTCTGGGGTTGGGGTGTGTCTAGCTTGTTTATTATTGTTTGGTTCAAACTTAAATGATATATAAAAGGTTTTTGGTGTGGTGTTCCTTATAATCAGCGGACCTGTAGGTTCACTAGTCTTTGCCTTTCCAAGTGTTGTAGATATTGCCCAGAAGGATCAATGTCTGCAGAACATTGTATTGTAGAAAAATCATGCCATTATGTTTAAGGATCAGTTATTGTGACTTTATATTTTTACCTACATACATACATACAGTATAATTTTACCTTTAAACTTAAAAGAAAAGGCAATGAGGAGCATGGACTTCAAAACTGATGCAACATGCATTTACAGTATTGCCCAGAAACTTTAAAGTGTTGTGGTGAACAGCAGTATAACCTGGTTCAAAGTCTCTGATACCCACAAAGTAAATTTGTAGTCCTAAATTCTACATGAGTTTATACAACCTGATAGTGGTTCACAGTTTAAAGGCTCTTATGTGGTTTTTAACTTGCTGGCTGTTGCAGCAGACACCCTGACTGTCAACAAGCCAGCCTTAAGTACAATCAACATGCTTTTAGGATTGCTTGAGATGCCCACTCAAATACTCAAGTGCACTCAAGTGCCTCTCGTTTGCAGTCTGCAGCCAGACAGCAGCAATCAGAGCAGTATTGATTTTAAAATGTGTGAAGATGAAATCAAATCAGAAGGAGAGGAAAGATTATTCCAGTAGGATGCGGCCTCCGGATGCCCCGCACACTTAACACCATTAATTATACATGTTGCATCTGGTATTTAAAGTGTAATTACACCCCCTACGTTTTGCGTAACTCCACCTACTGCCAAATTTAAAAAAATGCCTGAACCTGCAAGGGTTGGGGTGCGAGGCGTGGGGTGATCAGGGAGCGGAGGGTGGGCGGTTCGGGAGACACAGGCAGAAATGATTGATAGGCAGCAGCCGCTAGATAGATGCAAAGCGAGATTCACAAAGCACAAAGCGGTCTTTGAAGTGGAAAACCTTTCCTCTCCTGAACCCCCTCAACTACACTAAAACAAGGTGGTCCTGAACTGTATCAGTCTGAGTCATTAGCGCTGTTGCGCTGGCCTGTCAGCAGCTCCAGCGGCTCTGGAAAGCTGTGGCAACTTGGGGCAGGTTGTGGCAGCTGCCAGAAATGCTGCTGTAAGTTGCCGCTGCCACAATTTAAGCTGCTGTCTGTCGCCAGATGACGATCAACGGGTAAAGAATAAAGTCTGGTGTTACTTTTTTACCCCTCAAATGCACAAATCTGTCCCATTACAGGAATATTTCATCAGAAACTATGAAGGTTCTACATCACTAAAAACAAAACCTGGTTTTACCCTGTAGGGGGCGTTAGGAGCCTTTTTTATCCACAAAATCTCGTTTTGGTAAAGAAATTAAAAATTAATTAAAACTAATTTTATCAACAGTTTAGGTTGTTTTCATCACAATTAAGTGTTTAGAGCTCAAGAAACATATTTTAGGGTGCCCTACCCCTTTCAGCACAGCAACTGTGTTAAATGTGAAGACTGTTTTCTGTTGTAGGAGAGACAGTGCAGTGATCAAAGAGGAGATCAAGTCTTTCCTGGCAAACAGACGGATCTCACAGGCTGTGGTTGCTCAGGTAACAGGTGAGTATCAGCCCATAAGGATACTTCTGTATGCAAGCATCAAATTCAAAGTCGGCTTTATTGTCAATTCTGCAGCATGTACAGGATTTGAAATTATGGCTCTCTCACACCTAGGTGCATGAAATACAAAAATATGTCAATAAACAAAACAAACTAAACAAGTACTATCAAACTAAGTAAATAAAACACGATAATAAATAGACAAGGCAAATTACAGTCAGTGCAACATAGTGTTAAAGTGGACATATGCTTTTAAATCCCTCCTTTTCACATGTAAATCATTTATTTATGGTCTATATAAAGTAGAACCGCAATGCTTTGGTCTGAATTCCTGGTTACTGTAGCTCCGCACACCCCTTGTTAACCCTTGTTCTGAGGCGCATCTTTAGAGCGACTCGTTTTGGTCTCTTTAAATGTGAATAAGGCATTTTATGCCCCGCCTCCCTCCAGGTCGCGGAGAGTGCCACTCCACCCCATTCGGCCATATTTGTAGTTTGATAGCAGCCATACGATTATCTACCGGCAGAGCAACTTTTTATCGGCA
>JBAMHW010000001.1:32653346-32664755 GCA_037177495.1 Rhadinocentrus ornatus | reverse complement strand
CCCCAAGGGGTCCCCCCCCACCCCCCCCCCCCCAAGAACACAGGGGGCCCCTGAAGTTTTGAGTATCAGAGCCATTGTGATTAATCTCCAAAAATTGTCCCTATTTTAAGGAGAACAAGTAAGGCTGTGTGTTTATTTAACTTTGGCTTTATCAAAGAAGAGGACTCAACCAGAATACATTATTTATGGTGAGAATTTCACCTAAACCTGAAACTAACATGGTCTCAGCACAGGGTGGAGCAGGGGGTCCACGGCTTTTTAGTATGCATGAAGGGGGTCCCTGAGGAAAAAAGGTTGGGAACCACTGGATTAGATGATTGGATACTTCCACAATAATAAGGAAAAATTTACGCATATTGGTCATTTTTTACAATTTATTACACTTTAATGATAAAAAGTTCTGTTTTGCAATTTTTAGGGGGCACTACCTGCATGTTTAGCTGTGTTCATTCCACAGAAGCATGATCCTTGCAAGTTGCACGGGCACTAATCAGGCTTTCCCACTTACATAAAATATAATTACCAACTGGTATTAAAAGTGAAAAAGCTCGACTGAATTAACATTTCTCCTTTTTTTTGGGAGGAGTTTACTTTTAAAATGTATCAGCCATCAAAAACTCCAGATCAGATATTAAAATCCCTCAACCCTCTTGGTGTTGTCTAGACAAGGTGTATTAATGCTCTGAATTCAGTAGCATTTAAACGGTGAGTTTCAGTATTAGGTCCTCAGATTTTAGTCGTGTGGTAATCATCACAGCCTTGCTATGTGAAGCGCAGCCAAAACTTCAGGCAGAACTGTATATAAACCAAACACCTGGATGTCACTGATCGGGTGTTATTCATTCATTTGTACCCAGGAATGATTGATCACTGTGAGATAATCTGTCATCAATACTGATTGATCAGTTAATCAGTTGGGAGGGAGGGATTCATGTTTAAGATACTACAGATAAAAGTGTAATAAATACGTACATATACTACATACATACAGTATACTGTACGTTTCCTAATCCTAATCCATTTCTATTTACATTATATATTCATATAAGCATCTAATGAGAGAAACTATCGGTATGAGTCTGACTTGTTGGTGAAAAGTGAGTGAAATAATAGCCAAAATATTAAGTTTTATCTATGTATTTTCTGTGAGTATGAGAATCATGGATGTTATTAGTAAGAGAGATATGCTAACAAAAGGCACATCAGATGTGTCTAATTATTGCAATGTGTTCTCTTTTTCTCCAGGTATATCTGTTTTCCATATGCCATGTGTTATGAACACATATTGTCACCCCTAAGTTGTATGTTTTACTTTAAATGACACTTTATGAATTATTATGGTGCTTATAGTCCCTGCTGTTCAAATGTTTAAAGGATCACTAAGAGTGTCTGGAAGACCAGAGCATCAGCAGGAGGAGGAAAAATGGCTTTTGTTTATCAGTTGTTGGTGAATTCTCTTGAACCAACCACTTCAGGTATGAAAATATTTAGATTAAACTGTGATTATACTTTACAGCCACTGTAGGAGTCCAGCATCCAGTAGTAGTTATTAAAAGTCGGGATTTGCCTGTTTTCTTTTGAAATAGTGGCGCTCTTATTTTACTAGACGTTTATTTTATGCATCCGTTTATTTTATGGCCACATGGGGGCAGTGTTGGAGGCTGAAAATCATCTAATGCTTACGTATTAGCAAAGGGTTTAATTACTCATCCAGCAAACACAGTATTAACATTAGTTTGGAGTCATGAGTAAACACTGAAAATATTGTTAATATTGGACTTGAGGGCATTTAGTAAAAGTCCTTTTAGAAGATATATATTATTAATTTATAAAATAACTTTTATTGTTGCACAGAAGTGCTGCATATGTGCCATTTGCCCACAGGTATAAAGTTAAAAAAAAACCCACTCAAAACTGAATTTAATCCTCAATCCTAGTGTGTAGTTTATCTTTAAAGCAGCACTACTGAACCTTGGCAGACTTTCTCAATTAGGACCCCTCTAACATCGGCTGTTTTAGCATCCATCTTTCATCCTGTCTCTTCTCTGAGATCTCTCCAACCAGTAAAAGTCAGTCTGATGTTGACTCTTTTGCTGTGTCACCTTCTCTCTTTCTTTTCCTCACTTCCTCAGAGAATGTTCTTTTGGTTTTCATTACTTAATCAACCACAACATGCCTTCTAAATGGCCAGTGTGTTGATATCCAGTTGCTAGCGGGTGACTTAGCACTGTAAAGCAGCTGTGATAGCTGGAAAATAAAAAAGTGACGCTAGGGCAATATCGGTCCAATGATTGTGCATAATTTAAGTCAGTGTGCCATCAAAATGAGCCAGAAGCACAAGGTTTTAGGAATGGAAACATGTAACTTCTCAACTACGATAATTTAGCTAATAATTTTGGCTAAGCGTTATTAGAAATATTACTGAACAAAAGTGAGCAGAAGGTTGAGTTCAGTGTTAGCATTTAGAGGCTAACTCAGTTAGCATGCTTTAGCAGAGTGAAATGAATATCTGTTACACTGCAAAAAGAGGCTTCAGATGGCAGCACTTAAGATAGCAAAACATAGACATTACTCCTCAGCTGCTAAATGTTGCGTTAAACACTATAAACTTGTTACCCACTTTGTAAAGTTTTACAACTGTTTGCAATGACGTGTGTTACTGCTGACCAGAAACTAAAAGAATGAGCTAAAAGAGATTAAAAAGGTGAGGGGACTGAGGGGTTTAACTGATTGGTCCAAAGACGAGTGCAGCTTTAAGAGGAGATTTTGACTTTAAAACAGCAACAATGCTAAAATTTAGCATCCAATGTTAGCGAGATAGTCAAGGCAAATTTGTTTGTATAGCACATTTCACATACAAGACAATTCAAAGTGGTTTAGACCAAACATTAAAAGCATTACAGATGGTGCAAAGAAAGCTTTAAAAAGTAGCGTTAGTAGATGCACTACAGTGTCCCTCTTTTTTTAAGTCAACCCTGAAAACTTCTAAATGTTTAAGTAAATAATGCCAGAGTCCATTAAGGCTTAGATTAATCTGTGACGTGTGCACACACACACTATGAGGACTTCTCCAGTGGCTGTATTGGTGCATCACTGCTAGTGAAAGAAAACTTTATTTTCTGTTACAGCTAACACTGCTGGCTTCATTCAACCTCATTCATCACTGTTTGTCATCAGGTGCTTTTCAAGCTAAGCTATTAGTTCAGAGTTCAAACTTTACACAGATACCTCACTCCCCCCTCCCCCTCAGCTTTAAGCTGTACCCCACTTCTTCCTTCATGGCTGCTTCAATGTGAATCTGTTTTTAAGCTGTCGGAGCGAAAAATAAAGAAAACTGAACCGACTGACCAACAGCAAACTGTGATGAAGCTGTGTTATAGAAAAAGAAAAGGGAAACTCCTTCTCAAACCAGAGCCAATGATTTAAACTTAAAGGGAAGTTCCACTCTAAAAATGGAATCCTTGAATTGATAAGCTCCTTGAAGTACCAAAATAGTTCCTCCTTCCCTCTGGTGGAGTATTAACATGAGTCTCAAGTGTTTTAGATTAAAAGTTGGCGAGAAGTAAAGTTTAAAGATGAATTGTGTGTAATTGTGTGGCAGCAGAGCTGTCTCGTGTCTTTGCTTTAAGCTTTTAAGGAATCAGTTATGTAGCTTTTTGTCATCTTAATTACTCGCACCAAAATATAAATATATTTTTTTTTAACGTAAGTCTGCCAAGCAGAAGCCTTTCTGAAATGAATCTATAGATTTATTTACGACCATATGCTGTTTTGAGATTATTTCAGGATTTAAATGATTTTGTGCTGCCTTCATGTTTGTTTGTTTTTCTGTGGGTTGCCATGTTGAGAACTAAAAGAACATTGATTCATAAATGTGATAATCAACGGAGCTATATGGACAGGAGCTGAGGTTGCCGCCATAGTGTTATTGAGTTTTTCATAAACCGTGTTTAACATCAGACTAAGTGAACGAGAAGATCTGGTTTCACACCTGAAGCCTCGCTCGGTGGTTTTTCGTGGTTTTGGTCCTGTTGGTTTTAAGTTCTGTGTATTTCGATTTAGCCTCATTTTACTTAAGTAAGAGTTCCCATGAAATGAAAGTGTAGCGCAAAAACTTTGCTCTTCCAGTTTTAGCGAGACTGTGTCGGGGTAGTCGTCGTGTCTTTTCATTAGTCTGAAAACGTCTGTCATCCGCCTTCAGTCCTGTGTTGCCTTCTTATTCCACTTTGGTTTAGACAAGGACAAGTTTCTGTAGCTGGCACAGACTTCAGCATCAATCACACTTTACTTTGCATGAATGCAACCGGCTCCTCTTCCAGCAGCAGATTTGGAAGAGAGAGAGGTGTTCGATGACGTCCTCTGGTCATCGGTGTTGCAAGATGCAGTCTGGCAGTTGTAGAAATGCTGGTTATCATGCAGTCAACATACATTTCTCATCCAATAAGCCGGGGCCTGGAAATACTACGGTAAAATGAACAAACCTTTCAGCAGTTTTATAATGGTGGTTCCCATTTCATTCTGGCAATAAGCTTCAATAAATCTCTGTAAAATGAAAAATATTAAACCTCAGCTGGATGTGTGTTGTATAATTTTGAACTGACCTTTTCCCTTTTTTTATATATATTTTCTATTTCCAGATTTAGTGCCTTTTTTGGACAGTAGACTGTTGTGTAATTGCTATGTAGGAAATCTACATATGCCTTTTGTTACTTTTTCATCTGTTGGATAAACTTTCATTTGTTGTTTTTAAGCTGTTTTTATTGATATTCTATTTACAGGGGAATAAAACCTGATCAGACTCCATACTGAGTTTCTCTGTGTTTGATTTACCAAACATTATATTCTTGGAGGATTGTTTAACGAATGCTAAGCTAGCAAATAAAAATGGGTGTGAATTTATAAGAACTTTTAAAATTTATTTTTTACCCTAGAACGGGCACCCAGTTCACAGCACTTTTTTTTTTAACGCCATATTATATTCTTTCTTTTAGGCTATTTTGTGTGAACAGACCTGGGTTCAAACTTCATAACAAAATGTTAAACATATCTACTGCAAATCAAACAAGCAAAACAAACTTTTAATGAGTTTCAAGATTAAACTTCCCTATCATCGATAGAGGGATAAAAACCCATCACGTTACCTTAAAGTCCACGTACTGCTGAATGTATTTGTTTAGTTTACTTTAAAGTTACAGCATCCTTTTAAAGTAAACTAGTTTCTCACATTGAATTGTGAAGATAAGCATAAAAATAACTTCAAATGCCAAGAACAACTAAATGGATTTTGTCTGTCTGTGACCAAGCTTCTTCCAGAAATAAACACGTTTTCAACTGAGTGGCAGCGACGACTGCACGACAAGCACATGTGTAGTCTTTAAGTCTTTTAAGACATTATTTATTCCAAGCTGTGTTTTAGCACCTGTCAAACAAAGCTGGTACTCCAGTTTCAGCCTCCTGAGACCAGATCACGTATTTGGTTGTCTGCACCACGATACTAACTTCTGTGTAACTGAAATATGTTTAACACTGAAGATATTTAATCTTTCCAATTGAAAGTTATGTTACACCTGCATCATATATAATATGTGGAATCATAAATAATACAATTCTATTTATTGGTTCCTCTTAACCCCAAATAGCTAGAAGACATTAACTAAAGTCAAACTAAAGCTCGGGTCTCAGGAGGTTAAAGCTCAGAGGGTTTGCCCACACTTGTTTGTCCATTCAGAGACACCATAGTGAAAATGACAGCCTGTACTGTATGTGGACCAGCCAGTACATACAAATGGCTCATTTTAAGGCAGTAAAAACATTTTGTAAATTTGTATTACAATTTTTGTCATTGGCCTATGATTTTGTTACAATAAGTGGACTGAACAGTGTCTTGAAGTCTTAAGGAGTGATGAATTCTCCCCAAAGCCCAGACCTCAACATTACTGAAGCAACGTGGGATCATATGTACAGAGAACAGCATCCGAAGTAGAGCTTTGGAAAGTCCTTCAACAAGCCTGGAGACCTTTTCATACTACTTAGACCAGCTGTGACATTTCTTTAAGAGGGATCAGACTGTGTTTAAAGAATAAAGATGAACTAGACTAGAACATGTAATTCTGTTGGAATTTGAAACTGTTTAGCCATATATACTGCGTTTCTACTTTTACCTAAAATCTCAAATCACTGCACCTATTTCCCGCAGCCTACCTGAGTATTGTTACTGACCATGTCCATCCCTTTAGGACCACAGTGTAGCATCTTCTGATGGATACTAGCAGGATAATGCACCATGTCACAAAGCTCAGATCATCTTCAACCCGTTTCCTGAACATGACGATGAGTTCACTGGACTTCAACAGATCTCACCCCATCATGAGATTCTCATCATGGATGCAGCCGACTGTGTGATGCAGTCATGTCGATATCAAGCTAAATCTATGAGGAATGTTTCCAACACCTTCTTGAATCTATGACACCAAGAATTAAGGCATTTCTGCAGGAAAAAGAGTAAAAATTACAAATCTAGAACTTGATAGAACAATTTATCTTTCCTTATCAGATTATGGTTCAGACAATAAAAAAAGAAAATCAAATGTATTATAATACATGTTTATTCTTTGGATTGCAGCATTGAATTACATAAAACAATTAAATTAATCAAAACCCAAACTTGTGCTCAGATTTTTCTTTTTTTTTAAAGTCTTAAAATGCTCATATATACACATACACACGGAGAGCAGCCGGTGTGGTGGTACATGACACATCCAGACAAACCTGCTCCACACAAACAGCAGCAGTGACTGATAATGATGTGATACAATGATAAATAGTAATACTGTTGACCAGGCCAAGGTCACGCTTAACAAATGTTCCAGTATCAAACCTTTTCCTTGGCTACATGTGTGAAACGTTTCTGGAGGGTCTTTTTCTTTCTGCAGGAGTTAACTGCAGGAATAAAGTCCCTGACTCAGCAAGCACCAAACCATTTCCTTCAGCTCCCGTTAGCCTTCCATCTTCACGCAGCTCTGCTAAATATGGCTACTGGTACCATGGAGACATATTGATGCTAACTGCCTTTTAAATGCACCACATGAAGGAGCTGAAGCTCAGTTTTCCTGGAGAGCAGAAGCAGCCACTTACTGTAGAAGAAAAAAAGACATGCACCTGCAAACAGATTCAGGTTGCACCAGTCCGCAGCCATATATTGCTTTCTTTTTTTCAGGTGAAGTTTATTCGTGTCTGACACACAAACAGAAACCAGAAAGAGAAAAGGTCTCAAGTAAGAAGGTGGCAGAAGATTAGAGATGGTCGAAGCTGGGACGAGGTAGTTAGAAGGTGAAAACTTGCTACCACGGCAGGGAAAATTAGCCAAATACAGACCCAGAAACCCCCTGGTAGCTCCCTTCCCCTGCTGCTGGGCAGTGGTGAGTTGTAGTTCTGATGATTTCACAAGATTTTCTGGTCCCCTGTGTGGAATCAGGCTGAGGTTAGCCACTAGGGGGCGACATTTTATCATTCTTCTCATTAAAAGCCCGACAACTCCTGAGAACTAGTTGCAAATACTCTCATTTAATGAAGAGGTGGACCAAAGTGGGTTTTTTCCCTTTTTTTTTCTCTTGTAACTAACCCTGGAGAGTAACGTATTATCCTGAGGGTTTAGCTACAAAGTGGAGACCGTTCTGGCTGAAACCAGTCTAGATCCAGGTTGAAGGCCACATAAAGGCAGGGTTTGCTCCAGACCAGTGAACCTACACTTAACACAGAGCTGCAGAAATAGCAACATACAGCACAAAAGGTACAGAAAGCATTCTGAGCAAAAAACAAAACATACAAGCACTTAAAAATAAAAAGGGGGGAAACAATTCGAGGGGCTGAAAACACTTCAAATCTGATTAAAGAAAATGTGGCTGAAACAGTCAGAAACAATGATGCCACTGAATCCATCCCATTAAATGACTTTTGTTGCACTGTACATTGTGTGCGTAACATTTTCCCGTCCTATGTCAGAGCCACAGATTTATGTGGAGCGTGTATGCTGAAACTAAAGAAACATGCTGGATCAGCAGGATGCACCAAAACTGACATCGTATTAACGCTTCACCTAAAAATAAAACAGAGAAGTTGACAATGGATGGTAATGTTTCTTCTTCTGGTGTAATTCTAGTCAGTAGTGATGGTTATTGATAATAAGAAGGCTGCCTGAAGAGTCAGAATAAATAGGTAAGGTCTGAATATCCTTGCTGCATTGCTCGTTGAACTGTGATGTTAACATAACTGTTGCCATGTATGCTGGAGGCGCGGCTGCGTTAATTAAACTACTGCAACAGCACTAGAAGTTGCTGGTAAGGAGGTACATCATTCATATATAAACCTAACACAGTTTCAATTCATCTGCTTTATTTTGAGCCATATTTGGTGTTAACATCTGTAATAACTGGACCTTCTTGGGTTTGAATGGGTGTCAGAGAAGGATCAGTTACATGACCTCCCTGCAGCCCACCTATGAAGCTGGGATAGGGACACAAGTTTACAACTTGTTTCTCCATATTTGAAACTCTTTCCTAAGCAGGTACAAATAAATAAAGTCTGAAAATACATGTTAGTTTTTTGTTCTACATTTTTAATGCCTTTTCTAGACCCAATCCCAGAAAGAGGAGGGAGGAAGGCTTTTGTGTCCACAACCAAACGGTACGTAGGTTGGAAAAGTACAGCTACCACGGTCTGACCAAGGCCAGCGTGACCATCATAGCGCATAAAGACAGTCAGCTCATTGATTCTTAAAAGGTTTCTTTCTGGAAATGAAAAACATGTCTCTGCTACTTCAGTGTTTTATTTATCCACAACTGGAGATACAAGTTAACTTCTACTTTCAGACTTGTAGGATTAATCTGCCCTTGTACATTTGATTTGTTGCCGTTACAAAAACTGGAGATAAGTGACTTAACTTAGTGGCTAGCCTACCTCCATAGCTTTTCCAACCACAGCAGCTGTGCAGGTTGAGACGGTACAAAAATGTGTTAGTGTGCGAATGCCAGCCAGTTATTGGGCGCACCTGAAAACGTCAGAATTATGACGCCAGGTTAATAACACAACCCACTGGAGCTATAACCGCCACCCTTCAGCTCATATAAAATACTCCCTGACAATCCAGTCTGGCATTTTTACTTAGTTTTTCAAGTAGATGAAGCAGAGAGTAAAGAAACACAGCTGAAGACCAGGACAGCTGATTACATGAGAACATTAATCATCATAAAACAGAAAAAAAAAAATCCTATACTTCTGAATATTGCTGAAGTGAACGCTTCAATCCCCTCTGTGCAAATGAGTAGTTGATATGAAAACAGTGTGTGGAAAATACATGATCACATGGTTTTCTGAGGCACAACACAAAGGGACAACCAAAAGCATGAAATGATCTCCCCACCCCCCACCCAGTTTCTGAGCAGAGACCAGGATGGGAAAGTCCAGCCGCCACAGAGGAAGTGGGTGAAGGAGTGGCTGGTGATCATTTCCCATCCGAGTCAGTGCCAGGTCCACCGAAACACACACACACACACTTATATCTATATACACTACACACAGTCACACACAAGAAAACTTCACTGTCTCCTTTTTCTACCACCTGTCATCAATTACAATGTTACAAAAACAACCAAAGTACTCCCACAAGCCTGTCAATCAAAAACATACCAGGCAGCCAACAACCAATCAGAGGACTTAAAGGCCAGATAACAAACTTCCTCCTTGCTTAAAAATGTCCCCATTTTTCTTCAGAAATCAACAAATGAGAGATTATTTTTAGGCTGAAATGTCCTCTTCTGTCAAAGTGCCAGTTAAAAATATTGGCCACTGAACTAAAGTTGCCATCTTTTGCTGGTTTGGGATTACGCAACAAACCCGATCTAGTTTACCACAAGAGATTGAGAAGCTTAGAGAAATCACTGGATCCATTTACAGGTAAATGTACAATGCTTATAGCAGCAATTTTTCCTTTAATTATTTGTGCAATATTCAGTAAAATAAAAAGGCTTTCATTAATTTCCATGCAGTAAAGGCATGTTTACCAACATTTCTATATAAATACTAAATTCACACACCTCACATAAAGACGCATGATGAAATAAAATGCAAAGCGTGTGGTTTCCACACAGTCTGGGACACAGTCTTTATATGAGCGCAGTATTCCACATCATTTCATAACAAGCACTATATCTTTAACTTGATCAGTTTGAGTACATGGATAAAATCAAGGTCACCATAGAAACGGTAACAGGAAGAAAAAAACACGCAATAACTAAAATAATCCGATCAGCCATCAACACAGTGCTGAAGATTAAATATTTATCTTCCACCTTTAAATCAGCCGACCGGCCTTCTGCTCACTTGGTGAGACAACATGACTTCAACTCCACGGTTCCCACTCAACCCAGTCTGACTCATTAATGGAGAATGTTCTTACTGGGCAGAAGTCTTGAGCCAACTCTTGTTGCTTTAGATTTGGTTTCCAGTGAGCCGGACTTTGCTGTAATCTTTAAAAGCGGTCGTGAGCAACAGTTTTCCAGATTTTTTCTAGCTTTTTTTCCCCCCTCACATGAGCCATTTTGTATTCCCAGGAAAATATAAAGTCAAGAAATGAGGGGTGGCTCAAGACTTCTGCACAGTATTGTACCTCCTGCGACCGCCCAAACGCCATCACTGCTGGATGCTACATCTCCCATGCCACTCCGAATGTGGCATCATCAGGGCTGCTTGTGCATCTTCTCACTGAGCAGAGAACAGGAAGTGATCTGGATTTACTGTAAAAAAAACAGCTAAAACTGCCCTTCAGCTTACAGAAAAGTACTGCAGGGACACATGCATATACCATCTATGGTACATTTCTTGAAAGTGTGCTGCAGTGCACTACAAAGTGTCTCTCATGAATAAGGTCAGTAGAAAAGGCTGAAGTCTTGGAATGTTTAATTAAAATAAAATCTAATTTAAAAACTCCCAAACTTGGCCACATCGTCCTGGGTGTCAGGAATGTTTCATCAGTCTCCAAGTTTAATGTTTTCCCAAAATACACTCGTAGCTCGTTCTCCCAGTAATGTCAGTACTTAGATGTAAAAACTATTCTTTAAAAAAAAAAAAAAAAAAGATCAAATGCATAGAATAATATTCTCCTTACAAGCTGGATCTATCCCGCAGAAACTCACTTACTCATCCCTCTTTCTGTCAACATACTGCAGAGAGAGCGCCTCCTGGTGGCCAAACCAGGTATTTTCCTTACAAGGACACAAAATGACACCACAAAGATGGAGATGAGGCCATCATCTAACGTCTTCACATCACCGCAGATGGTTGGAGGGGGGGGGGGGGGGGGGGGGGGGGGGGGGGGGGGGGGGGGGGGGGGGGGGGGGGGGGGGGGGGGGGGGG
>JBAMHW010000001.1:32627559-32653246 GCA_037177495.1 Rhadinocentrus ornatus | reverse complement strand
GGCTCCCCTGGTGGCCAAACCGGGGGTTTTCCTTGCAAGGAAAAAAAAGGAAACCAAAAAGGGGGGGGGGGGGCCGCCATTCAAGGTTTCCAAACCACCCCAAAGGGGTGGGGGGGAACCCCCCCCCCCCCCCCCCACCGTCTGGCTGCATCAGAACCCCAGTCCCGCTCTGTTCACGTACAGAAGTCTCTTATCCAACATCTCCAGTGCAAATCTACTTTTAAAGCCTCTCAGTTTGAGCGGCTTGCTCCTCATAAGTGGCTTTTCCCGACCACAACCCAACCATTCCTGTAGTAATTTTCCAACACCAGCACGACAACAAGAATCGACCAATTTGTGCACAAGAGGCAAAACTGTACAACATTTACAAAACACAGACGCACACATCCCACGTTTCCCTCCGCAGGCCCTGAGATCACCTCACACTTAGCACAAGGCATTCTCTTCCACATGAACAGAAATCGAATATACACAGAAAAAGTAACACAAACCAGGCCATGGTGAAGGCACATTCTGGAAGGATCAATCTTTAAAAGAAAAAAAGGAGTCCAGGAGGGACGAGCCTGAAACAAGGAGCTGAACTCTGCTAAGTTGAACCTGCAGAGCTCAGGAGAGTGGCAGTTGTAGTGGTTAATTCTGGGACACGGGAGTCTCAGGACTACCTGGTGAAGATATGCAGGGATGCAAACACACTGCCAGTGTGAGGTTTTCATCACTCTGACAACAGGTTTTAGTGATTTTGATTCAGAAACAGAAAAACAGGAGGAAAATTAAATGTAAGAGAAACACAGATATGACATGTTGGTGTCAGCTTGTCAGTCGGGTTAAAAATCTGAACGGCTACATCGAGATTTAAGAACTCCTCCAAATAATCAGCCGGGATTAAAAAAAAAGTTTTTAATTTGCATCCCTGCAAATCAGTTCCGAATATGATCCCAAATCTGTTTCCATACACTCTTAGCATCGTCTTGCAGACGGCTAGTCGTTTAGCATCGTTCCCATCAGATAAACTTCCCCTCCTTGGACTTTATAAACTCTGCATCGTCCATCGTCGACTTATTTGCATTTTTCCCTAAAAGTCTCTTCACTTTCTGTTTTCCATGCTTATCCAGTCTCCTTTGAACGGCCGCGGGATGTGTAGTTTCCACCTATAAATTGTCCGGCAGTAGGTCATTTCTGATGTGTGAGCCTGTTGCGTAGCTGAGAGGAGGACTGAGGGGGAGTTCACCGCTCCCTTCCAGGTCCTGGTTTCCTATCTCAGCTGCTCCAGGACTTGCGGTTCTCCCCACGTCGTGATACGATGGCTTCTCCTCGCAGGACGGGAACGTGGGCGGAAGGAGCAAAGTCTCCCGTCCGCCGACTGGTCTGATCACGGCTGGACAGCCGGTCCGGGCGGACAAGCACCCCGTAACCTGGTTTACACTGGAAATACCGATGTCCTCCCACTGAACCGTCATTCTTACCTGCAACAAAAAAAAAGACAATGTTTGGTAAAAGCTCTCGGATATTTGTATAATTTAGATGATCTGGTCGTTTTTCTGTCACCTACCTACAGGTGCGTCCAACTCCACCCCCACCCACAATCCCCCAGCAAACTGCGTCGCTCCCACATAGCGCACCGTTCCCGCCTTATTGGTTCCTACTGTGACATATGCCCCTTCTGTCAGCCAGTCAGGCAGTAAGTTGTCATGACAACGCTCTTCATCATCCACAAATATCTCCAGCCTCTCGAAGCCTTCGCCTCCTCCAGAGTTAATAAGCTTCTGGTCCGAGAAGGAGAGTTCTGTGGAGACGTTGTTGTGATTGGCTGAGCTGTAGGAAGCAGGCGGAGCCACGGCTGCCTTCTTGCCGCCACACTGAGGAGAAGAGGTCACAACATCGTTCCTATCAGCGCCCTGCTGCTGCTGAGTGTTTGTGGAGAACGTGGTCTCAGCACCCAGGAGGGAGGAAGACGAGGAGGAGGGTTGGAGGACGTCAGACAGGGTGACTGTTGAGACACTTGTGGAGAAATAACCGCTGGATGACTGGCTGAGGGGGCTGAGGAGGGTGATGTCATGCGGGTCATGCACAGGAAGAGGAGGGACTTCAGGAAACTCAGTCCGTCTGTCTTTGGCCGGGAGCCGTAGCATAGCAGCCTACAGGGGGACCGGCAGTTGCCACGGGAACAGAGGGACAGACGAGAGCATGCAGAGACAACAAGGCAAAATGATCACTGATAAAATTCAACATTTTTAACCTTTTGTGAGCACATTTTCAGCTAAAAGAAGTCTAAAGTTTGTGATGTGCACTCATTCATAAACCTAAACGTAAACCATGTAAACAATGCTAACATGTCCGCTGGCCTCCTGGACAGTCATGGCAATCCTAATGGCTCAAAAAGGAAGCTGGAACTCTAGGTCTTGCATCTTGAAGTCATTACCTCTCATCTTTGATGAGGAAGGAAGTTAAGGAATTAAAGTGTGGAGGAAAGAAAGTGGTTCATCAAAGGGCAAAACATCCAAACACAAGGGTTGTCTTCGCAGTGCTGCGAGGAATGCTCAGACATTTCTATATAAGATTTGGTAGTCCTCTTATCTCAAGGATAAAGGACACTCTTCTGAAGACAGCAATGTGCACATTTTGGACAGAGAAGACAGATGGTTTGACAGAGATGCCAAGGAAGTCCTCTACACTGCTCTACAAAAAGTTAGGAATATTTGCCTTTTTGCATGATGTCAGAATGAACCTAAAATTCACTTTAACCTTCACAGCTGAGTTTAATTTGACTTTCTCCAAATCTCTAAATGCACGTGTACAACTAATAACATGCTGTTCACTAACAAGATAATTAACTGAAACAAATGACAGCTTGTATTTAAACAGTTTACTACTGCTGTTAACTTGTGTTTCTACAGTTTGAGATGAAGGTTTTACCATCACATGATTGATGATATAACTAGCGTAGCATTACCTTTCTTACGTTTTATGTAAATTTCATCCAAAAGTTGAATATGCTTAACATTTTGTGAGTAGTTTTTGTTAAACAGAAAAAGAAGAAAGGTAAAAACATCTCAGAACAGAGGAGGTGGACTCGGGTATCATCTACAACGCAGCTTTGATTCTCCTCCCAGGAAGGTTTAACAGCACTTCACACGTTGGGTCTCGTCAGATAAACAATTCACAGGTAAAAATTACTAACGTGAACAACGTTCTTTAGGAATGAGAGGTTACACGTCTTAAAGAGCCAAGAAGTACAAGTCCAGCTGCTTTTGTTGTAAGGTCTTCAACTCCGCTCAACTAATTTAGCATTTCCATGTTTTATCTTTTGTTTCTATTTGAAATATTATTTTATAATGACCCGGTTTATATCTGCAACTCTGTTAACTGCCTTTGCTCCAGCTCTGCCTCGTTCAGCTATTCTTTTTCCTTGCCGTTTACACCACTTTGGTCTGTTAAACTTGCCTGTTGGTTTGCTTTTTACACATGCACTTCACAGTGGGAGCTTTCCAGATGAAGATGTGAGAGATGACTGTCTGCAGCACACTGAACGCAGAGTGCTTTTTTCTACTTAACATGTAGAGAACAGTGGAGGAGGTGTGTTGCTGTGTTGCTCTTAAAATGGTGTACTTAAATAATTAGTAACAGAAAATAGTGAGTGGAAATCACCGTGCTGGTCTGCAGAACGGAGACGAAGCCGAAACGTTGACCAACAAGTGCATTTTTAGTAGATGCTACATCGCACACTGTCTTACCAGCCAATTTTCTGGATATTTTACTAAATGCTGGGTGGAAAGTGTCATTTTGTTCTCACATCCAAACATCTCAAACATTTCCGGACTGCAGTACAAGTGTGAAAAAGGCTGCAAAGGCAATGCAATTCTAGAGTAAAAGATATTTGGAAAGTTAGTATTAAGAAGGACTTGCTGAAGCATCAGAAAATCCAATTTAATCTGGGATTATAAAAGAATTATTAAAATTACAAACTTAAATTTAAGTTTTTTAAAACTCATTCAATCTTAAAAACATCTCTAAACTGAAATAAAGTTAATAATAAATCATCAAAAACAAAGAGTATGTAAGGGGGAAGGAGAATCTCACCGTCTCAGGCTTGACTCTGCTCTCGTCTTCTCCTGATGATGTCATGACTCGAGGTGCATACTGCCAAAGAACATAATATGTACGTCACTTAACTCAAGCTTCAAGGGTAATATTCAGTTTCCTTTGAAATTTAATACAGTGATACTTAAGCCACTGGTAAAGAGTCTGCTGAAAGTGCCTTGCTCAGAGGTGCCCCAAAAGGAATCTTGGGTTCATATCTTTCCCTGAATTAAACAAGACAAAGTGCTGATCTGCTGACCTGCTGGTTGGGAGCCGAAGGTCTCAGCTCCTTCTTGTCAACTCGCGCTGGAAACAGAGACTTGAGCAGTTTGGGCATCTGAGGAACCAGCGCCTTAACTGAAAGATAAGAGGCAGCAAGTCCTAAACGACCTGGGAGGAGGGGGGGAGAGGCGAGAGAGGAGGAAGACAAGAGGAGGCAAAGGAGAGGAAGGAAGCAAGGAAACAAGAGAAGGTCCAGGAAGCAGAAGAGGTGTGAAAGATTAAGACAGGAAGTTGAAAGCAAGTCAAGTTGGTAAAAATCCCAACACAGAGACAGACTGACAGAAGTGGCTGTCCATCAAACACACGACACACAGATGCTGGGTTTAGCTGCGATACGATTAAAAAACACTAAATCACTGAGAGATAAATTAATCAAGATTATTCATTCTGTTTATTTCTGAAACAAAATCAGTCTGAAAGATGTCACAGTGAGCAGGGCCCAATGAAATCAGTCTAAATTTGTATTATTCTTATTATACAACCTCATTTTTTTTGTCTCTCAATAGAACATGTCTAATCATGTGGTGGGTGTATAACATAATATCAATCTATAACTCAACATAAAATATCTAAAATCTAATTTATCTCTTTATATCTAAAATCTTATTTATTTAATTTAATACATTTTTCTGGGCTGCGTAGGCCTTTATTAGACAGCTGCTTGAGAGGAAAGTCAAGCTTATTTGTAAAGCACATTTAAAAAACTATTTCAGCTGACCTAAGTGCTGTACAAACACAAGAAATAAAATCCCTAAGCTAACAATAAAATAAAACAAAATAGGAGTTAAACAGCACTATAATTAAAATAGATAAAATACATAAAAATAATATAAAAACATGTGAGAGCAGACACATTAAAGCCAAATGAAAATGAAAAAAAAAGTCAGTGAGGAAAGGTGTGTTTGTATTAATGATTTTAAATGATCAGTGCTCTGAATATATCTGATATCAGAAGGCAGATCTGATGCAAGAGAAAAGGTTCTGTCACCTCCACCTTTTTATCTGCTTCTGGGAATGTCAAGAACAGCTGGTTTGTTGATCCCAGTGCTCTGACAGGAAAGTTTCAAAGCTCTGATAAGTAAGGTGGTGCTGTGGCATTAAGACTTTTAAAAACAAGCAATATAATCTTAAACTGGATCCTGAAAGAGAGTCTGAGCTTCTCAGCCAGCTGTAAACATCAAACTTTTTATTTTTTATTAATTTATTTATAAAAAAAAAAAAAAACTCTGTTTCAGCCAGCCTCTTACCCCTCATTTCCACCAGGTGCGTGTGCGCCACGTTACAGCTACGCGGGCCTCCGCTTCTATTCGCAGCTGTTTTAATCAATGGTTTGATTCCCACCGGGTGCGCCGCAGCGCGTTTCAGTAGCGCATGTCACAGCTCTCCACTCAACTTATATGCAGTCTATTTTTTGACGGAGCACGCATCCAGAACGTGTCAAACTCATCAGTTCAGATAGGGGCAGACAGGAAATCAGACACAGGAGCAGTGTGTAAACGTCAGGTATTTTTCAAAATAAAAGCCCCGTGCAGATTTGCGCTGCTGAACTATGTAAACATTACGTGTTAAAACGGTCAGGGGGTCTCAGTGTTTTTGCCCCCCCATCATGGACAGACGAGACGTTTATCCTGGATCTCGTGATCTCACCCGGTGGAAATGAGGGGTTAGTTTCTACTGGGAGGCTTGAGACCCACAGATGGGGGGGCTGCCGTGGTCAAAATGCATTTACTTTCATCCGGTTTTTCTTGCTAAATCCCACCAACATGGTAGCAAATTCCACGACATTCCACATTTTACAATTGATTTCAGTTCCATTGACAAATTCTGCAATTCCATCCGTTTATTCCACATAGCGGAAATCATGGGGCCCTGGGATGGCTGGTTGCACAATGTAAAGCTTTGAGACAGATGTTTGCACAGTCAGCAGGATGGAAAAAAAACATCAATATGGAAAATAAAAAGATGCAATAAAAGTTTTGGGAGCAGAAGAGAAAGAGAGATTGACAGTTCGGGAGACGGAGACACGAGCTGTAATAATGGATGAAAAAGCGGGAAAAAGAAAGATGGCTAGGAGAGAGAGAGAGTGAAAGGAGGTTTACCTTGTTCTGGTTCCTGGTTCTGTGGGGGGGTCATGGCGAAGGAAGTAGAAGAAGAGGAAGGAGAGGTGGAGTAGGTGGATGGGGATGAGGCTGGGCGTGGGAGGGTGCGGTGAAACTGAGAGGACATGAAGATATCCTGCTGACTCTCCCATCGACCCTGAGAGGCAGACGGAGAGAAAGATGATGACACGTTGGTTTGAAACCGGAGAAATACGAAGGCTGAGTCACAGCAACGTCCTAACATAAACTGCTCCAACTTAGTGAATGGATCAAAAGTTCAGCACAAAGTTGAAGGAGGGTGTTACCTTATCGTCCAGCAGGCAGGTTGTGGACAGGTCCTGTCTGCTTCCAGACAGCTGGCAGATGGAACAAACAGTAAGTACAAAAGTCTAACTATGATATCGTTATGGCGCGCCGTAAAAATGGCTGCTGCCTCAGTCTGCCTGATCCTGATTATGTTTATATGTTGTTGTTGTCTACTCTTGGACGGGTTTGTACTGGTAAAAGTATTCCGTTGCACCTTTTTCAATGACAAAGTTTTCATTCTCATTTAAATCTCATGAAACATCAGCATGTTTTACCCTGTGGACAGAAGGAGAGCTTAAACTCCGTCTGTTACTCCTCCCTCTGCCTGTTAGCTGCTCCTTCACTGCTACTTCCTAAAACCCAAACACAGCACATTTTCTCTAATTAGAAGAAAATTGAAGACCATGTCTGCCAGCTTAGTGCATCCAACTTCCAGTTCCCAACATCATCCACAGCTGCAGGACTTTCCATACCTGTCTGAGTCTATCCAGAGTCAGGATGTTCTCCAGACTCATCACGCTGCGAAGGTATTTCTCAATGGCGGCCTCGTCATCAGCTGACTGGCTGTTGTGTGCGCTTGCAGCGAGCCGAGCAAGCATCTCCCTGTCCTCTGAGCCTGGAGCATCCTGTTGTAGCATACCGTAAGAAAAAAAAAGTTAAATTTTCACCTCTATAAATCTAAAAGACAAATTGTTTGGATTTTTGCTTTTCCAGCTTACCCCAGGGATGTTGGAGACCACCTCGAAGGTGACGCCGCAGCCAGGTATGGTGCTGCGGGTCGACATCCTTTTAAGAAAGTTGTGGGCAAAACCCTGGCGACCCGGGTTAACGTTGACGCAGATCCTCTTCCTCAGCACCAGCTGCATGTCGGCGGGATGGCTGAGCTGAACCACCACTCGGACCGTCAGGTAGACGCGCTGCTCCGGCCACGCTCCCCCGCGACTCAGCTGGGGACACTCGTGGACAGTAGAGTCCCACGATGCCTCTGCTTTCACCTGCGGGTTAATACATTTTAATGAGGCTACTGAAAGAAAAAGCTGCCCTCATGTTACTCGTGCAGTATCTCAGATTAGCCCCAGCAGACTCAAGCTCACCTCTCCATCGTGGTGTTTGACAATCTGCAGGTCAAAGAAGTCGTCCTCATCTTCTCCACTCAAAATGGCATCCCAACCTCCAGCTTCAGGCACCTCAAACTGGTCTTGAGAGCTGAAGTCATCAGCTGAAGAAGCAAGAAAATAGATTAAATGAAAAGAACATGGGAGCATTTAGTACTTATCAAAGAAAAATCTTCTTACGTTTGAGGTCCAGAAAGAGGACAGGGATGTGGGTCTCCATTCCTGGCAGAGGAACCCTGTGAACAGACTCGTATTGTTTCTGTGCCTCCAAGTTTTAGAGTTTGGACAAAAACAAGGACACATTTGGTAAACTCAGTGTTAGCGTGTGAGCGCTACCATTCAGCAGGAGCTCCAGGAATGCCGCTGCCAGCAGAGGGCACCATGACAGCATTTCTTTCCTCTGTGAGAGTCAGGCGCCACTCCAGCAGCTGGGCCTCCCTCTCCATGTCATCCTCTGTCTTTTCTGGAAACAAAACTCACACATTAATTACTTCAGACACTTAAACCACCTAAAATATGCCGACAACGCTTTATCTCATGGAGACACAGAGTAACAGACTAAATCTTTGTATGTTTCTTTTTTTTTGTTACCTGCTTTGCTAACCAGACTCTGCAGGTGTTGGTCCAGGTATTCTTGCCTCTTGGTGAGAGCAGTTAACCACTGCCGCCGCAAACGTTCCAGATCTCTTTCCTACCGAAACAGCTGGGTTAATAACCATGTCTTCCACTTCCAGTGAGTAGAAAAAATACACGAACAAAGAAGCCATACTAAACTGGGGTACCTGATAACTGTCCATCTCATCTCCTTCCTGGTTTGCTGTAGTGCTTCTCATCTCCACACATCCCACTGACACAGCCAGCACGATCTCTGCTATCAGAGGCATGGTGCCCGAGTCCTGAACGGAATGTACATCCACCTGGATTCGCCTCGACTGACCCTGGAAACAAGGAGGAGATGGTGGGACAGGAAGCAGGTTGCTTTCTCAGCTGAAATCTTAAAGTTCCCCCAGATTGACTGTGGCTGCGTTCTGGTTTTTATCCCTACCTGCCGAAGCTGGAAGATCCCCCCAGTCCGCACATCTCTAGCTGGAACCACTTCCACTGGGACAAAATCTCCATTTTCATTTATTTCCAGGATCTGAATCCATAGCTCCAGGCGACGTGTGACTTCACTCCACCTGCAAAAAGCAGCGTTGTTCATCCACCTTCCAGAGCAACAGTAACAGCTGACTGTGTGCGCGTACCTGTCTCGTAGCGTGCGTGTCTTGGCCTGGATGATGCTGAGGTCCCACAGGGCCGGGTTTCTTCCTGCATCGGCCTGCCTGTGTCCGTAAACCTCAATGGCGACCGCTCCTTCTGTGAGGTACTCGATGAAATCCTCAGATACTGACACTGCCAGTTCCTGTGGTACCCAAACAGATCAGTGGCATATCAGTTACCTCTATAAGTGGCCAATGTCTTACGTCATGGTTTCTGATTATGGACAAAATGATACTTGAGATTTTATTGATCAATAACTTTATTTATAGATCTTTGTGAAAATAACACTGCTTTCAAAAACTGCTTCTCCTTTGGCCTTCAGGGGTCTAAGCCTATTTAGGTCATCAATTTTGATTCTGTTCTCATATACTAAATACATTGTTTTATATAATAGGATCATTTTTTCACTTCAACCCACTTTATTAACATATTAGGCTCAAAAATTCACAGAAATCTAATCAGAATGTAAATTATTTGGAGGGAAGGATCAAAAGATTTGAATGTTTTATTTCTTTCAGGGAAAATGATGATTGAAAGAAAAATATTGCTTGATCATCCCTCCACACTTATACACTCAGATACAGTCAACATTTTTGTGCTATCAAATGTAAACAGTCAAATGTGATTTTACATGGCTGATTGACAGGCCTGGACTGGCCCACAGAAGGAGCAGGACAATAGTAATCACTTCAGTCAGTCTCAGTTTATTTCCTGTATTTCAACTTACTTCTGCTTTGCTTTCTATTGGCAGAGAGCACATTAATAGCAATAATAATAATAACAATCACACTATTATGTTTATTAGATAGTGATCAAGATTAAAATTCTATCAACTGTGCAGCCCTGTGTCATGGTTGGGTATGTATTGTCCATTTTACATTCAGATAATCAAAAATGAACAGATGTGTTCCTGTGTTCACCTTGCAGCTGTCAAACACCACCATACAGTGTGGGTCCTTTGTGTTGGGTGATGAAGATGAAGTGTCAACTTCAGGAGCTATGATGATGGGCTCAGGCTGGTCCCAGAAGGAATACTGGCAGAAGACAAAGTTGGACAGGAACTGAGGAAGACCGGTGGCTTGTAGGATCTTGATCTGCAAAGAAGAAAGGTGAAGAAAAAAAAAAGTGATGCATGTTTAAGGATAGAATTAAAATGCAAGGTAAGACTCACACATTCTCCTGAATATGTGAAACAAAACTCAAAGAAAGATCTCAGCTAGCTGACTTACCATGCAGACTAATTTGCGATCCTCCATGTCGGAGTCCTGGTTGTTGTCAGGTTCATCTCCTCCAGCCATGCTGTCTTCTAATCCCCCTCCAACTCTCACCACCTCCACATGCAAGCGCCCGGCAACCTGAAAGAGGGAGAAAACTTTCTATGTTAGCATCATTTAGCTTTAACTTTAGGTCTGAGCAGGTTAGTGTAGAGACCGTGTGATCCCTTGATTCCCTTTTGTTTAAAATCTATAACGCAGTTTAGTTTTCCAGCTATAAAAAGATTAAGATGAAGAGATGAATGTTAATAGCTACTGTGATTCTACCTCTCCTTTTTGGTTGATGATGGGAACAGCATACTGCAGCTTGACGTCATAGAACAGACAGGAGAGGAAGACGTTGGCAACACCGATCAGACTGTGGTTTTCCTGCTCGTCAAAGAACGGGTCTGCTCGACGGAAATATGAGCGCATTACCTGGAGGAGGGCAGGAGATTATAAATAAAAAGATGTCCACAGTACTAGGTCTGAGCAGACTGGTGAGGCCAACTCACTGGGTTGTCCTGATGATGGAGGTTGTAATCCTGCCACTCCTGGTAAAGCTCTCTCATGTCCACCAGACGGTTCTCCGTCTTCTCCAAACTCCAGATTTGTTTTCCTCGACATCGTCGTCGAACCTGAATCGCTGGTTCGCTGAGGACTGCATCTCTCTACACAAACACACACAGATGGATGGACGGATTTAGGTTTGGGGACGAAGGAAAACCAGATGGCAGCTCTGTCGTATGAAGCTTATTTTAAAGCGAGACCTTGCGGTTTGCGTTGAGGTTGTCTGCCGGGATCTGCAGGGTGACTCTGTACTCTGTGTGACGTTCCAGTTCATCAGAGATGAAACAGGCTTCTTGCACCAGGTGGTTTGCTCTCACTATCTGTTCCCTCAACCTCCGAAGACTCCTCCCCAACACCGCCTCCCTGCGGGAAGGCCGGAGATGGCAGACAACAAGGGAGATGTGGAAGAGAAAGTTTGCATTTTTTTATTTGACACAACATGCATACTTGTACAAACACACATCATGCACACACTCCCACCTGTCCTCACTCCACTGCCTGAGTCTGCTCTGAGCGCTGGATGAATGGCTCATCCCTCCCATGCTGAGTCTCTCCAAGCTGCGGTAGTGAGACTGCTGTCCTGGTCCCTGCTGGCCTGACGCCTGTCCTCCAGATTGGCCGGCGGACAGACGGTCTGGATTGAGCTTCTTGCGAAGCTGCTGGAGCTCCTGCTCGTACATCTGCCTCTGTCGCTCCAGAGCTGACTGCTTCTCCTCTTCATGCTGCCTCTCCAGAGACTGGAGGACGGCCTGCATGGGGTCTGACCAAACACAGCGTGGACGGGTCAGAAATGAAGGGCTGATGTTGCACATCAACTTAAAAATCTTTTAACTCCTCTCACCATTATTGCCCAGGGCCTTCATCATGACTTCTGTCTGTGCAAACTCATAGGAAAAGCTGACTTCGCTGGACACTTCACTGGCTGTGTCACCGTCTGCATCCAGCTGCTCGCTGCTGCCGCTGTTCTTCATCACGCCGCCCTCACCCTCTTCATCCTCTGCTGCCCGCCAGCGTCTCTTCGGCAGGTTGATCCTTGAAATGACAAACATCAGAGACTTAATAACAATCAAAAACGGCAGAAACTTAAGGATGTGCAACCACGTTGAAAGCACTTTTTAAGCATTCTCTAATAAATATGAGAGGGATTTTTTTTATTTAAAGAGGATCATTTAAACTGTAAACAAACACTGGGTGGTACCTGAAGAAGTGGTTGTTTCCCCAAAGGATTCGGTCACCATGGTGAAGCTGCAAAGCACTGGTGACTGGAGAACCGTTAACACATGTCCTGTAACACCAGTAAAACCAGACATTAGCTGAACTCTGGATAAGCAGCAGGACTTGTACAGTAAGTGTAATAATATGTGTAGTTGGAAACCTTACATAGGTTGCTTACCGAGCATTGCGGTAGGGGGTGAGCATGACGGTAGCTTCTGCTGTGATGTCAATGACACAGTGCTCCGCCTGGATGCCCATCCCACACAGCTGGATGTCCTGGGAGTCGGCAGAGCCCACTTTAGTGTGTTCCTGAGGGACAAAATTAAAGACGTTGGCTTGTTATCAGCTGATAAGCAACATGCTGCAGAGTGAAGTTTGTAAAATATACTTGTTCTTATAAAAACAACCACAGCTGATCTAAGCTTACACTTGACTGACTCAAGTTTTATTTGCTCCGATTCAGCAGAAATCTTATCATTTATGTCCTGACAGCAGTTTTATGCTTCTTATTTCAGGATTTTTCACAACTGGCTCCTACTCGGCAAGAACAGGGTTCGTAACCACGCTTCTAGATGCTTATCAGATGGTTCTAAAAAGTAAAGGCAAACACGTTTTATTCTGACCATGTTGCTTACTCTCCTGTTACCTCCACTCAATATAACAAATAAAAATTATTACACTTTGTTTCATCCATTTCTTTAGTCTTTCACATATAAAAAATCTGTTATTATTTAAGTTTTTCATGTCCCAAAGAGGTTCTCAAACCTTTTGTGGCCAGGGACCAGGGAAAAGTTTCCATCATAATCCTGATGCCAATCACAACAAATTTACTGCTATTTAAACTAGTAGATGATAGAAACTATTACATTTTAAACTTTTTAACTTAATATAACTTAACTAAAACTTAAAATAAACTTTTACAAATTGCATTTAAGTAGGGGAGACCGGGGACAGTTGAAACAATTTTGACATTTCTGTCTTTAACTTCAAGCTCTTTTAACCCCGTGTGTTCAAATGGCTATGCAAACTAGCTTCAAGTGCCATGGTAACTTCTGGAGCAGCGTCCTGAGGCTGAGAAATCACACGATACAACTTTTTCATCCGGGACGTTGCACGTATCGCTTCACACGCTAGCAAACAGATATAAACACACGTGCGCCGTGGCTGTTTCAGCAAAGACATGCAAGAAGACACTATCAGAGGAAGATAAATAAAGAGAAATGGACAAAACAGGCGCAACATATGCGTGTTTTCTGTTTCCATTTCTTAATACAGTAATAAATATAGAAAACAATATGCAACAGGCTTTTATCTGCTCACAGTACAGACAGGATATAAGATGGATGCTGGATTAGCAGTTATTGGGGAGGCGCTTCACTAGGAACATTGCAAAAGTTCTGTCTTTAAAGGCTTTAAACTACACTAACATCTTAAATCACTAACATCGGTTTGGTCCACTTGAGTAAAATGCAGTGTGAAGCAAACTAAACCAAAGGTGTTAGGATTTTCGGATTTAACGAACAAAGTCCCCCTGACTATCCTGGTGCAAATGCGTCCTAAAACAAAATGCCATTCAAATCGCATTTTCTTTTTTTAAATCACATTTTCTAAACCGTTACAAGCTGCCCCATGAAAACGTGTTACAACCGTCCCCAGGTACATTATCCACGAGCTAGCTTGCCATACAGCTAACAACATTATTACAAATACCCTGCTGGAAAAGCAGCGAAACAGACACATGATCAACATGATGTATGTTTGACGAGTTCAACTACAAAGCCAGCTATGTAGTCAAAAAAATTATTTGGGCAAAAACATTTTCTTTCTTACCTTAAAAACATATTTTCCCTCATAAATTTTGCTGTTTATGCCTCAAGGTAATACTTTGTCGCATGCAGACTAAGGACCAAACTGAACAAGTACAGTGAATTAGATGATTCCTAAATTCACCCTGATTGAAGCAATTGCAGGTTTACAACTGTCCCTGGCCTTCTCTGCTGTTAAACAGGGTCATTGTCATTTAAACTAGAAATAGGACCTTACTAGATTTGTCAATTTTATGTAAAATATCTTAAAAATTTCAGGAAAATGGACAGTAGCAGATCATCCTCCACTTGTAAACAAGCCCTGGATTTATTTTTTGTATTGCAGTCAAGGTGGAAAATGATGAGGTGTTCGGAAAGGGAAGCAATATTTCCATGGCATCAGCAGTGAGTTTCATGAGACGGTGAGGGCCTTTATAATTAACCTGCTGAAATCGGACTTTCAAAGTCCCGTCACTGGATGATTCCAACTCTGCCTCACCTAACAAGGTCAAAAAGGAGTCGGTGGAAGCAAAAATCTTATATAATCCCATCCCTGTAAATTACAATCTTCAGATTTTATCACATTCTCACTACCAGCCACTAAACAATTCCAAAGAAACAGTTGTGCTAAGTTACAACATTCGGTCCATACAATCAATATTTCCCTATGGAATATGTTTTTATCATGAAACTAATAATCATGGAGCTATAGTAATACAGTAATAATAATAATAATAATAATAATAATACCATTTAATCCTTATGTTACATAATTTATAATCTTAAATAATCAATAATAATGATAGCATTATTCAGTAATAAAATAATGATAATAAAACAATAATAATAATAACAATAGTAACAATTATAACGTTACTTATAAGAGAAATACTCCTTCATTCTGTTCCAGACCATTTCTGTACCAATCAAATATCATCTCTTTATATACCGATTTAAATATTTTATATTTGAAGCGCGCCTGTGTTCTTCCCCCATCCTGTTCCACAGTTTGACCCCACAGACAGACACACAAAAACTTCTCCTGGTGCTTCTCGTCAAGGGCATTTTAAAAACTGTGTTCCCTCATAAATGACACCCCCCCATCTATCTGGCTGAACCGGTTCTGTATATGGTATGGTAATACCTGGCCTTAAACATAATTTGTGCTGTGTGATAACTAACCAGGTCCTGGAGTTTTAGTAATTTGGATTGTAAAAACAGAGTGTTTGTTTGATCCAGATAACTGACCTTGTGTATAACACAGATTGCCCTTTGTGTAATATTAATAACAAGTGGTTTTTTTTTTAATAATTGTTGCCCCAGACCTCTATAGAGTATACTAAGTAAGGTAATATTAGTGAACAATAAAGAATAAAAAGCGATTTATGACACATATATATCATCTTGCTAGCTACATGTTAATGTGCGGCTGAAGCTGCGTGCTGATTTAAGTGAATTTTCTCCATCATAACACTTTTTAGTTGGTCCAAAGCTAATAAAAGCTATGGCTTGTGGACCTCCAAGGGTCTGGCAACCTCACTTTGAGAAGAGTGGCTATATAAGTGCAAACAGAAATACAAGTGACAAAAATGAAGCTTCAGTTTTTGGGAAACTTAGAAACTTAACTCAGTTTATCATTAACAGAGTCGGGTATAACTGAGACAATAGTCAAGGCATTTATTGGAGCATGAAGAGGAAGGTATGTGTGTGGGGAAGGGTGTATGAGTGTGTGTACCTTCAGGTAGTAAACAAGGAGTTCATTAAGGGCTGGATCAGCATTAAGATTGACAAGAAAACTCTTATCGTCTCCAACTTTGATCCCTGAAGACTGTAGGGAAATACCCAGACTCTCCAACTGCTTCTGACGCTCCTACAGCAACACACAAATAAAAATGCTTCCAATCTTATATGAAATGTATGTAGCAAAGACTGAAGGAGACAGGTTTGACGAAGCAGATCAACGGGTTTGGTGTGCCTAGGTCTTACTTGTGCAACCTCCTCTGTTTTGCGAAGCTTCTCCTCCCAGGTGACGGTCATCTCTTGGATTAACTTCTCAGACTCTTCCAGACGCTCCTTTAGCTCTGGAGCTTTCAAAGACTGGAGAGAAGGCAGCAGATGAGAACAGGAAAAAAAAAAAAAAACCTGAAACATGACGTCCATAACGGTGAGGATCTCTCACCTCTGCCTGGGTCAGCTGCACTCGTAGCTTCTCTACTTCCTCCCGGAGCTCCCTGATGATGCGAGCGTTGGGGTCTTCATTAACAACAGCGTGGTTAACGATGTTCTTTGCTCGGTCGGCGTAGCGCAGCGTGGACAGAGTCTCCTCGTAGTTGTCTGCTGCTGGACTCACAGTCGCTACCATGGCGGTGCGGCTGTTGCCCCCCAGGCAGTCCTGAATACAGGCAGACAAACAGGAAAGAGAGAAGATGATGAAGGTACTCATATTTTGAGATAAATGTGAGCGAAGAAGGAATACGAATAAAAAAAAGGTGTGTTTCTCTGTCAGTGGATGTTTTTGTTTATTACCTTTAGCAGCCAAGTCAGAACAGAGTCTCTGTAGGGAACAAACTTGGTCTTGTTCTTGGTAGTCCCCTGTTCAGCCAGTGCAGAGATCACCAGACCTAGTGTAGTTAGGGACCTAGCAAACATACAAACACACAGACACTGAGTGTCCCCACAAGTTTTGGTGGGAGTAAAAGCTGCGCTATGTTACTGGGAAGCTGCTGCTCTGCTAGACAGGAAATGACTGGGAAAGAAAGCATCGCTGCAAGAGTGAAAACATAAATTGTTTCATCTCTGGGAAGCAGCCTAGCAGCAGGTTTTTATGCAGTGTTTTGCTTACTTGTTAATGTTGCTCCCCTCCTTCAGTCGCTCTCCTGCTGCCCCAGTTTTTGCTGCTCGCTCACTTCCAGCCAAGTCTACCAGACTCAGACGGCTCACCTTCTCCCCACTCGTCTACAGAAAACAAAACAAAAGGCAAAGAAATTAACAAAGCCTCATGACAGTTTTAGTCACAACTAGTTATATTATTCTGTTGTTTACTTGTAAGGGAACACACACAAAAACATTATACACAGAATAAAGATGCTCTGTACCAGATTATAGCGCAGAAAGAAAATTACAAATCTAACACATAATCCCAAACCACAACAAAAAATAAAAACTCCTAAAAAGTCACTTAAAATCTTTAACAAAATTAAAGAAAAAATAAAGAATTGCTTTTAATGATACAGCTCCATCTTGGCCCTTACAGCCCCCCCCGGATTTCTGTTCACTTTTTCTAAACGTCAGCATGTTTGAGCTGGATGCTGTAGTCCAGGCTTGCTGGCGAGGACTTTTGTGTTTTCTCTGACTTGTAATGCAGCCTCATCTTCGATCAATCTCCTGCTGACAGTTTATCTCTGTGTCTTCCTGAGGGCTGTTGAAGAGGACGGTATCACTTCCCTGTGACTGGTCAGCAGCTGACGAGGGGGAATCTAACACCTGATCAACACCTGTTGTGAGGCCACAGCAGGAGCATCAGCAGAAGCAGTGCTGCCGTCTCTGCAGAGGCTCTACACTGCCCAGCAGCACATCACACACAGACCAAGAAATTAAAGTCTCAAAGGTGAGGTTGTTGGGCCTCACAGTGGTAAGATTTTTAAATTAAAACATGTTTCCTTGTTTTCATTGGTCTTATCTTTATAAGAAAAGCTCACTTTAACTCCTCCCAAACAAATACACTCCTTAAAAATATCCATTAGGTATTTTTATGGAGTGTAGTAAAGTTAAAAGTAGAGGTGTGGTTAGGTAACACCGCCTCTACTGTTAAGTCCATATTTGGCTATTTTTCCCAGGTTTGATTTTTTCCTGATACAGCTACAGTCAAAGGAAAAAAGCAACATACAAGTGCATAAATAAATTAATAAAATAAAACACTGTGACCTTTAATATTTCTATGCAAATGTTAAAAAAGGAGAATAAAGAAAAAAAATGTAAACAGGCTTTATGTGTAAAAACTGTGAATCCTGTTGGCACTTTGCAGAAATATGATAGAAAGGACTACTGCATGCATGTGTCACTGTAACACGAGCATGTGTGAAACAGGGGTTTCCGTCGTGTCCTGTAGCTTTATACTTTAGTGTTGATCTTCAATATCTGTAATAACTTCTCACAAAAATTGTCTCAGGTCACATATAAAACAAAACTAACAAAAAACATCCGAGTAAACTAAAACCTGCATCCTGTGAAGTCGCAGTGAGGAGCTGCAAGGTAAAGACACCTCAGTGTGCAGTGACACTGATCAGTCTCAACCCAGTACGGCTTCCAGTCTTCCAGAGTAAAGTTAATCATTAAACAAATAATAGATATTTATCTGAAGACTTTTTGTTTTTGCTTTTTTAACAGAGACTTTAGCTGTGACTACATGCCTTGGTTTTTCTTAAATTAACAGTTATAATCTCAAGCCTTTGCCCTTCTTCAGTGTAAATATACAGCTGCCTGGAGAAATGATGAACAAGGAGCTACCAGACAACTTGGTATTTTTCTTGCTACATAAAGGACTGATGAGCCTTGTTACCATTCGAGTCGGTAGCCAGATCAGCAGGCAGGATATGCAGAGTCAATCTACTAAAGATCGCCGAGCAATTGTCAAGGCATCAGCACACAGCTACACGTGGTAAGCATTTAATCAAGTAGATGGAAAAAATATGTGTATGTAAGTTTCTTAATACTTTGCAATACACTAAATAGTGTTATCAAAAGCATTTAGCAATGCAGAGAAAAAAACAGCAAAAAGCTGAGGACTTGCTTTAAATAAGGTCAACGTGCAAACTGAGTAAGGTCTGACTAAAGCAGGACAGATGACTAAAAGTTACACCTATGATGAGTTTCTGAGTGTCAGTATGACTCATCCGGCCGCAACCTTTCAAAGGTTACTCTGTAACGTGTTCCTCAGTGTTGCCAGATCTCGCGAGAGAAACAAGCGACCAGCTAGATGACAACAAGATATAATATAAAAAAGTAAACTGTAAGAAGCAGTTATTTAACATTAAATAACTTTGGCTCTGAAACTTCGATTAAAAAAAGACATACATGATTAATCTCAAATAGACCTAGTGTGAAACCCAAAAACAATCCTCCGGATGTTATGAGACAGTGAAACTGATTGTGCCAGCATGCTGCATGGTGAGCAGGTATTTCACACTTGTAAAATCGGTGCCTTCGAGTCATCTCCCATCTGAGGATCTGAGATCAACAGCAGTTACACCTCAAAAACTGGGAATGATTATAAGTTATCCAGCTTACAGTGTGCAGAAGGGTTACTTGCATATGCAATTAATAATAAATAATAAGATTAACTTTATAAATCGCAATTAGGAATTTCAGCTCTGCATTTTAAACATCTCTAAAGCATGTGACAACCTGGTAAATTCCGTTTCTGTTGCCCAAAGAACACTGGTACAAGCATTGTGCAAACTTTGTATAGAGATTGTTGTCTTCCAACGTAAAGACCAACATCCTTAATGAAAGCTGCACAATTAGAGTGGAACGAACACAGAAACAAGACAGCTAGCAAATAATAATAATTTAAAAAAAGCTTAAATTGCACTAGCGTGGATGGGCATCATGCCTTGCAGGGAGTTTTTAATGACTAATGCTCACTTATTCATTTTTTTTAGCTACAAGAAGCAGATATGTCAGCTAAGTGATTCTCTCCGTCACTCCACATATTATCATTTGCTATTTGCTAACCTTCTGAGCTTAATGAGCTTACTGATGATCCAACTTGGCAACAGACTCTGGGTGTGCGCTGAAAACAGAGCAGGCTGTATCAGCTGACAAACTCACAGTCACGCCTGTGAATTATTAACAGGATTTAGTGGTAGCAAGAAATAAGAGCAAGAAGCAAAGTGGGTCAGTCTTCCTAAGACTACTCCGTCTCACAGCTGAACTGACATCCTCCCATTTGGTCCGATCAAAGATTTGCCTGGTACTGTTTACCTAACGGGAGAGCATGAAACTAGAAACAAACAAATTGGAATCACAATAATTAAAAACATACACAGAATAGTATAATTTTGTCATCTTATTTCTCCGCTGCAGATTTGCAGGTTAGGTTTGTGATCGGCCGACCTTATTATGCACTTTCCAGATAGTCTTATATACTAATAACTGGCCTGTCATTACTGGCTGACTCCATGTCAAGTAAGCAAAAGTGTCTGAGCTAGGCCGTCTGATGGGAGCTCGGCATTAGAAAGTTATCAAAGAAGCCATGTGCAGAGCTAATCATGTGACCGCATGAGCTTAGCTAAATCTGTGGGAAAGAACAAAAACAAAACAAATGCAGACTGTGTTTCTACTCCAAGAGATCCCTTTATGATTTATGAAGTCCCCGTTCACAAGTCCAGACTAAGATAATGTAGAAGGGGGCTGGATCCAAAAATGACAAATACCTGATAGGTGGCAGATTCAATCAGCACCTCTTCTAAAACCAGCAGCCTTCAGCTCTGCTGTTCTTAAATATTTCTTTCTTATTTTTGTATATATGTTTATAATCCTTTATTTTTTTCCAAGAGGTTTTACAAAATAATTCATGTGTGCTGAGATCAAGTCTTCCTTTGTTCAGCTGGGTGTGTTTGTGTGGTTATGTCTTACCCCAGACTTCAAGTCTTTGAGTGTGTGCGTGAGGATGATGTTGAAGACTGCGTGCGACCGACTGCTCTCCTCGTTCATGTTAGTAGCAGCAACAGTGCGAGATTTATTTCCCTCCGACATCAGAGACTCAATGTCCTGATAAAATAATAAAAGAAATAAAATTGCTTGAGCAACATTGATGTATAACAGCTCTTCAGAAACATTAACAAGTTTTCATGTTGCTGCTCCTTGTTCATCCGTCTCACTGAGTCATCAGCCACATCTACTCGCCTTCCCAGTGTCTAACTTAAATCTATGGGGGGGTCAGGTTTCCATAAATGCACCGCTTAGACTTTAAACACATTTAAATCGCTACTGAAGACTCTTTCAACTCCAGTTTTCATGGTTATTTTTTTCCTAATTATTGTGTTTGTTTTTTTGTATAGTCTCTTATTGCTCTGTGTTTTTGATACATATATAATATTATAAGATATGGTATAATAGTTTTACACATATTTTAGAAAAAAAATTCTTCTGTATTCTGTGAGGGTGCAGGAACACCAGGGACAGAAAGTAAAGGGGTGCTCAGAAGGTTGCAGGACTGAAGCACTGCAGCTCAACGCGAGTTCACTTCATTCTTTTAGGTAAAGATGTGAATTGTCTGGCAAATATAGTTGGTTTCCATAGCTATACGTGTATTAATCTGTGAGAAACAAATACAACTTTTATTATTATTATTGCTTTTTATTTTATTTTGATCCAAATTCAGATCCAGATCAAGTGATTTTAAAGTTCTGAGCTACCAAAGAAGACTCTATTCTTAACCTTATTTGTAAGAGGACAAAGTATGAAATCTACAGGAGGTGGAAAGCCATCTGGTTCTCAGCTCTGACTGTACTGGTTCTCTGGTTTTGCTTTTTTAATGCAACAGGTGAATCTAGAAAAATATTAATATTAAGCTGTAAAGGGGCTTATTCCATCCTATCTTGCTTCAAAACGGGGGGAGAAGACAAAAGTCTCCTAAAGTGGCAAGGCAGAGAAGTAACCGTAGACAGACTGGACTGTGTAGACAAACTGGGAAAATGACGGTGTGATTGTTCTTACTAAGAAAGCAACAGTGGATGTGAGAGACAGGATCTTTACCTTGTAGCTGGCTACCGCTAGTCGAGACAAGCCATCCACGTAAGGACCCAAAACTTTATGCTCCCTCACCCTCAGTGTTTGTCTACTCCTGGGCACAAAACAAAAACATGTTTCGAACACAGACAAACAACAACGTCAGTCTTAGCAAATAACTTTGTATCCTGTGTTTCAGTGGAAGTGATCATTCAGGTTGATGGACACGATTCATGCACACGTTATTAGCGCTTGGCTTTCTGACCCCGATTCTAACTTGTTCCAGGCCTAAGAACTTCATCATCTGTAGATCCACAGCAAGAGCGCATATGGCTGTCAGATGGTGTTCTTCTCTTTGGCCCATTTTACTGAGGTTAAAGGTCTTGTTCTGAGTGAGAGTCCTAGGTTATGGTGTCTGGAGCAGCAGATGGAGGCCTGCAGTCCTGATTTACTGCTGACCTGCTGGACATTAACTGGCCTCAACCAGTGGCTGCAGGGCAGGCTGCTAATCTTTTTCTCTACTGACCGCTGCATCCCACAGCAGCTAGCACAGCCCACCACCACTTTTTCTGCTTTATTTATGGCTTGCTTGAGTTTATGTTAACAGCTTGGCTATAGGCTGGCCGCTAACCTAAATAAGAGCTTTCTGAAACCCCAAAAATATATTTTTATAACAATAAAAGCAGAATATTGTAGAAAGTCCAAAACCTAAGAACTAAATTTAATGCCCCTTTTTTTTTTTTTAAGTGGGGCCATCACTGCCCACTTATCGAGATTTTCATTAGGAAATTAGGCCAACATAACTCAACACTTCCTGCAGCTGCTTCATTGCCATCCATTTAATTTTACTGTAAATCAGCTGCATCAGGCTGAATTTGTAATAACCAGACAATCATTGTGAAGACAAAAGCTAAAAGAGATAGAAACATCAGCAGATTCTGCAAAGTCGGTGTGCCATTGAGTTCTGTTTGGCTCAGGGAGGTGAAAATGAAAACAACTGCAGGAGTGAAAGTGGTTCCTGTTGGATTTAACTGAGCCACCACACCTGACGGAGTTTTTGTAAAAGGGTTGGAAGGTCAGGTTTAGGTCATACCCTTTAGGGTCCAGCAGATCTCGGACCTTCTCGTTGTAGATCTCCATGTAGGACACCTCGACGGTAAAGCTCTCCTCCTCCCGCTGTTCCTTCTGGGTACGTTCAAACAAAGCACTGCAGAGGCGAGGAATCAGCCCTGGCTGGTCCCCTGAACCCATCATGGTGTACGACTTTCCAGAACCTGGAAGTGCACATAATCACACACAAGGATTAAAGAGACAAAGTTCAACTGGAATAACTGAACGCAGATGACATAACATCCCCTTTAAATACATAAAATAAATTTTAGTACATTTGCAAGTGCAGTTTAGTCGAGCTTTAGTTAGGATTCAACAGGAAAGACTAACTGGAAAAAAGGTCCTTGTCCCGTTATTTTAGAAAAGGGGGGAAAGTCAGTTTATGCTGGACTGCTGCAACAGCTGACAATATTTCACTTTTAAGCTGGTGGCAAATTAGTCCCATCCCCACAGTGGAATAAACCACTTTACAGGTCTGTACATTTCATCCGTTTTTAGCTTATACACTAAGAATGAGATGTATGCCATCTCTTCTGGTCCTTCTTTACAACTGCCAGCTTCTCTTGTTACTTCTGTGTGAAAGACCGTAACAGGAACTGTGGACAACACTCGGTCAGTTTCAGTTCTATTAAAATATGGACATGCGAGGGCAATTTCTATTCCAGCAGCAACAGTTTGGTTTGGTTCACTTTCAGTGGGGCCAACATAGTTATTTGTATCTTAACTAACAGAGTAATTTAACTCCTCTACCATCCTGTAAATGTGGTGCTTGATTCCTTTCTTGTACAAAAGCCTTAGGTGACTTTTTGTTGGGCTACATAAATAAACAGAATTGAATTCAGTTTTAACTTTATTGCTGAAAGATATGCAGACAAGATAAGCAAATTATGTATCAGATTATCCTGTTATATTCATAAGTCACACATAAGACTTAAGCTTCAGTCTAGTGTCTGTCAGATGGAACAAAAACTGTTTTTTCCTTCTTTAATATTCTGTTGAGGCAAAGAAAAAAAAAGAGTCCAAATAAGTTCCCAACAGAGCCCACAAACTTGGCTGTGGAAGTGGAGATGGAATTAAATAACAGGCTCTGTTATCTAACATACTGACAATTATTAGATCAACCATACTGATCATAGAATAATCAATGTCCAATAGTTAATTACCAGTTTGTCCATAGGCAAAGATACAGGCATTGTAGCCCTGGAAGGCATTGTTGAGAAGACTTTCCCCAAGGCACTGGAACACCACCTCCTGACCTGCAGAGGAGTCAAACACAAACAATTATTCCACTGCTTTCTAATCGGGACAAACACTGATCTACATTTGGTTTTTAATCATAAACTGACCTGCAAATTTTTCCTTATCGGTCTCGTCCATGGACCAGAAGCAGTAGTCATAGGCAAAAACCTGAGGAAGTAAAGTGAAAGCAGCAGGAGCATGAGACACACCGAAAGTCTTCCTGTAACACAACAACCACCTCCTGGACATCAGCATGTAAGTGCAGTTGGCAAAAAGCAGCAGCTCAGCGAAAGTGGGTGTGTTTTTTAATGTAATTAACACATCTTACATACATGTTTAAAGTTATGGATGTGTTGGTATGAGTGATGAATATCTGTTCTAGCAGATGTCCAACAAAAGTGCACAGTGTCCTTGAACTCTCAGGCAGCTCCATCCCCTTCATGTCCCCCAACTAATATACGACGTCATAGTGGCCACTTTTATTTTGATTTTAAGAATTTTACCCAACTTAACTGAAAAAACATCCTATAAATTAATTAAAATGTGTAATTATCTTGTGAATTATCAACTGTGGAGGTTAATTTTCTTATAATTTAATATTTGCTTCAGTTAGCTTTGAACTGACTAATAGAGCTGATAGAAATGACTAACACTCCACACACTGCCAGAAAAACTGTTTTATACCAGCATGGGAATCTTTCAGACATAATGGGGGGAAAAGAGATTATTGGAAATACTGAAAAATAGAGTTAAAAAAAGAAATGTGTAAAAAAATTTCCAAACGGAGCTAATTTTCTACAAGAGTTTAACACTAATAACCGTAACAACGCTCTTCTGCTATGCCCAGCTTTATAAAGCTTTACTTTGTCTCGTTGCCTTTTTAGGTCCACACAGCTCATGGCAGAATTACAGCCGTGTCTTTGTTTTACTTTGAGATGATTCACAACCATGGAATCAGCTCAGCATTTGTATGTGTGTGAGTGCAGTTACCTTGGACTGATTCCTGATGATGTTACAAAGATCAAGGTCCACGGGAACATGTAGGAAGACATGACAGAGGGTTCATTAGTCAGTACGTTGGGCATTAAAAGTTAAAAATGCTATTTTCTTACATTTCTGTCCTGAGCGGATATGAGAAGTTAGAGAGGGAAAAATACACATGAATGACAGAACCAAGGCCCACGTTAGAGCCATCGCCTTGAAACTTTCCTTGTTTGACAAGTCCCTTCAAGACTTGAAGACAAGTGACCGACTGTAATCCTTGTTTTTGTAGCTTTTTATAAAAATCATTTTTCTGATGTCAGAAACAGCTTCTCAGGGGATTTGGTGAGAGTGTGTCGGTGGATGTCCGAATGCACATAGTGTTCCTCTCCAAAAGCCTGCTGATTATTTCCAGGAATGTTTAATGGTTGTGTGGACAGGGGGCTGCACCGGAGCTGGCACAGAGCTTAGATAATGCAAGATGGAATCAGAATAAAGGAAAAGAGAAAGATTACGCGATCAAAGTCACACGCGCACAAAATGAAGGATGTGTGTGTGTATGTGTGTGTGTGTGTGTGTGTGTGTGTGTGTGTGTGTGGGGGGGGGGGGGGGGGGGGGGGGGTTCTTCCCAACAACCCAAAAAA
>JBAMHW010000001.1:32609163-32626898 GCA_037177495.1 Rhadinocentrus ornatus | reverse complement strand
CCCCCCCCCCCCCCCCCCCCCCCCCCCCCCCCCCCCCCCCCCCCCCCCCCCCCCCCCCCCCCCCCCCCCCCCCCCTATTTCTGATAAAAGTAAAAGAAAAACCGACAGTGACAATTGCAAATAGGTGGGGTTGGTGCCTCCAATATCTGGGTGATATTTTACACACATACAACTAAAGACATATGAGGTAATGAGCTTGCTCACACACACACACGCACGCACACACACACGCAAACACAGTATTATGAGCATATAGCCAACAGCCATGTCCTTTAAAAATACACAGATGGTTGACTCCATCTGGTCTAAGTATGAGGAAATATCAAAGCAGACAAACCAGACTTTTTTCTTTATTAGAAAATAGATGATTGATGAGGAAACTAATAAAAAGGTAAGGAAAGTAAACACTTGGATTTGATCCTTTTTGCTCATTACATTAAAAATTTAAGAATAAAAAATAAAAACAAAGCTTTACTTTGTCAGCGGTGCCGTTTTACACATTTTCTGAGAACTGATCAGGGATATCCTGATCAAGATGCAGATCAATCATTTAAATACCAAGTCTCAGTCTAATACTTACTCTTTCCTTGCACACTGATGCAAACTACACACATTAAACTACTAACAGAAAGTTTTTAATAATTCCACAAAATATCAAAAATTGGAATGTGGATAATGTTTTTATTTTAGACCTATTCTAGTACAGCAGATGTAAAGCTAATGAACAGAAAAATAAATAAAAAGACATTTTTAACCAAACAATATCACATGGTTGTTCATTCCGTGTTGACACTGAACACGATGACAGTAAAACACGCTACTCTCGGTCGCGGTCTTCAATTATTTCCGGACATTCCTTGTACAGATCTAAAAGTTCCACCTACAAATGTCGTAAAACAACTTAATTAAACTGAGTTCAAATACATTGTCTTGATTTTATGTCAAAAAGAAACTCTCAGGGGATTTGACAGGGATCTGTTTGTTTGGAGGGAATAACATCCTTCACCACTCCAACATGCACGGATGCAACTCTGTTTTCCTTCCATGCACAAGTTGCATTGAACTACTGAAATGGTTCGGACATAATCTTTAATGGAAAGTGACAATATTGTTGGATCTTTATGACTAATTAGTCGCTGCTTTTATCACCGGAGTAACTTGAGTAATTGTTGTGTGGTGTGGTAATTTCAGACGCATCACAGGTGGCAACAGGGACTACTCTAAACTAATTCATTAAATGTCAAAAGCCAAATATCTTGTTTGAATGCTAAGGTAATGTTGACAGGAAGCAAGAGGGGGAACTTGGAAACGTGGAAGTGAAGCACCTGGTCAGTCTACTGAATCCAAACCAATGTCATGGAATCATTAAATAAAACTGGTAGGACAGCTCAAACGTCATGCATGCTACGTTTCCAGA
Organism: Rhadinocentrus ornatus; assembly: GCA_037177495.1. Taxonomy (NCBI): domain Eukaryota; kingdom Metazoa; phylum Chordata; class Actinopteri; order Atheriniformes; family Melanotaeniidae; genus Rhadinocentrus; species Rhadinocentrus ornatus. Next base: position 32,625,481 of record JBAMHW010000001.1, on the reverse strand, counting down.
CGCCTTTATCCCCCGACTGTGCACTTCGTGACTTGATGACTGGTAGATTGCGTCTCATGTACTCGCATGTATGAGATGCAATCAGAGTAATAAATGAGTAATTCTACTGCTCACTGCACATAACAGGAGGATGTTTGTTAGTAATTCAGAATATAAATTACACACCTGTATTCATTTACTCCAAGTACTACTGGTACTTCTTTCCCGATGGACCATTTTCAATGCTGGCACCTTCCACTTATCTGGTGACATTTTTTTCTATTGGTTTCATTCAAAAGTTACTGGAAGCAAATTAAATAAGAATTGTTAAAAATCAATTAGCTTTGAAGGCACCTTTAAAGTACATAAAAAATTTAACTGAATTAAAATGTGAGGTACATAGAGAATCCTAACACGTAGTTTATGTTGAGGTACATAAAGTTGCCTTTTATATGATTTGAATCTCACTGTTTGATTATTTATAACCAAGTTAACCACATTAAAATGAAGACAAACAGGTTTTAGTGATGATCAGACAGACAGCAGAGACAGAGACGAGAAAAATAAACTGAGTGCCATAAGAATGAATGAAAACTAATAATGAAAATCAAGATGTGCACTAAAATCTGTTTTTCTTCATTTTTAATGTGGTTAACTTGGTTATAAATAATCACACAGTGAGACTCAAATCATATAAAAAGCAGCTTCAATCAGATTCCCAAACATGTTTGCATCTCTGAATCACGTTTTTGTACAAATTCTTCTGTTAAATTTTGTAAGAGTTTCAATTTAAAAACAAATTTAAGAAGATCCATAGAAGGATATTGGTGAAATATAGCCCATTGTTCTCAGATAAGCAACTGTTGCTTTCCATCAATGTGGGGCAGGGCTATAAGGAATTTGGAGGCAATCATTGTGGAGTAAAAAAAGATTATTCCCTTGTGGAAAACATTAAAGGCAAAGTAGAGAAGCTGAGTTTGGTGAAAAACATCAGCATAAATACTTCATACCAACAGCTGAGGTGATGATTTTAGCTAGCTTCTTTTTAAACCTTTTACTGCACAGACTAAAAGATGACTTTTTCCTCCTCAAGTTTCTCTTTGTAATTTTTTTCTCCAATTGTGCAGTTCTGGCTTCCTCCACAGGTTGAGGGCAACTACCAGCCATAGAGCGGCGTGAAATCCAAAGAGAAAGCCAGAGGTAAGAGACAGCCAGGCACAAAAATAGATCGACCTTCACAAGAACCCCCTGCAACATTACTGCTAAGATATATTACCACTCATTGGAGTAGTCAGTCAAATCAATGAGCATACATCACACTAACCATGACGTCCTTCTTTTTCTCACGTTTTGGCTTTGTTTTATACATGTTGCTTCTTGGAGAAAATGGCGAGTAAAAACGAAACACACAACAGCAAAAAGCCTCACACACCTGTTTCCTTTTACCCTTGCACATTCTTTATAAGCCACCAAAGCTGCAGCTCTTCCACAAACCCGCCAATAAATCTGCAACGCTTCATATTTCACAGACGATACACACAGAAAAACTCCCATCTGAAGTTTAATTAATTCCAGTGGCTTTTTTCAATTATGATGAAATGAACACCTTCTCTCCCCTGCCCTGGTTTCTCTCAGCACTCCGTGTTTAAAAGAGTGTTTAGTGTCATTAAAAAGAAGTTTAAAACAAATGAATGGCATTCGCTTTCCCAGGAGAAGATGAAATGAACCAAGAAAACAGAGCCTCGTCAAACTACATTTCATCATCCCACTTCTCAAAGGCTTTAGGATATTAAAATGACACTCAAGTGTCACAAACAAGATTTCAGGATATTTTTGTGCGTCTTAAAGCTCCCCTTAGGGGCTGATGAGCATCCTACATGCCTCCTCCCATCTTCACGTAGTTGTATCTGTGCTTAAGGGATAAAACTAGCATGGCATGTTTTGACGTACATAATGATGACAGCTGTCATGGTTGCTTCAAAGACTATAGGAGAGAAGAGTTACCCATGTACAGCACTCAGATACCCATTAACAATGTAAGGGGCACCCCCTGACCAATGAGAGGGGAGAATTAAGCGGTCAGGAGAGTGGTGAACCCGCCTCCCTCGGTCCTGAAACAATCCTATTCGTCTCCCCTCTTTTCAGCCTGTCGGTGTCATTTAAAAAATAACTTGATGCATGGTTGCTTTCCTCTACTCTTTCCCTACTGTTTGTGCCCCCCCCCCCTTCTCTGTTGCACCATACCATGCATGGTTGTGTATGGAGGCAGATGAAAGGAGGGGTGGAGGATGAAGAGAAGGCTGAAGGTAGCCAGAGGGTTTAGGGAGAGGAGAGGCTGAGCCGGAGTCTGGAATTTTAAGCTGAAGTACAAAGGTCATCAGAGTAACTGAGTACATACTGACGCCACATGACAACGGCACATGTAAGAAGCTAAGTGCACAAAAACTCTTAGGTTACGAGACAATGGGTTCTCATGCTGTGTATAGAATTCTATAGACTGCCTGTGCATATAATCCCAGACATGCACACGGTGCCTGTATTCTACACTTGTTGCAAATGTTTTCCAGAAGCCTGCATGTGTTGAAATAAGTCAAAATCAAATGGTACAAATTTCATGTTAAGCCCCAATGTGGTGCAAACCTTTCATGCACTGTTATTCTGTAACAGTACATTATGTCACTATAGTCGAGAAAGCTTGGCAACAAGCCACCAGATTTCTGACATGGTTGTTAAGTGAGTAGAATCGTCTGTCTGAGCCTGAATCGGTGGTATGAAGCCGGGATAACTAAGACTACAACAAGCTTGGGTCACAAAAATGCAGAAAATAAACCTTTAGGTGAAGCAGACTTCAGCAGACTAAAGATTTCCACCATCACATGGCCTCTTAGCACACTGACACAGAAACAGACAAAATACACAGCTTTGCTTCGAGACCCGCACAGCCTCCTTTTGTCTATCGTCTTAGAAACCAAGCTGCTTGTGTTTGCATCGCTGACATGTGACAGATATTTGTCAGTGTGTCAACATCCAGCTTCACTGGTCCAGTGCAAACAGCCTCAGGTCATCGTGCAAACCCCAGTGTCTAGGTGTGTAGCTGTGGGGAGGTTAGTGGTTGGTTTATCAGGCAGACCAGTACACAATGCCCTGACCCCGTGATTCACATTCTGAAGTTGAGGCCATTCCCAGTAGCTTAACAAGATCCAAAAAGAAAGAGTGCCACAGCATAATTAGAATAAGAAAGCATTATGCCATGTAAGAGAGAAATATTACATATTAGAATACGTAATGTAAGAAAACATTATGCTATGTAAGAGAGAAATATTACATATTGGAATATGTAATGTAAGAGACAGTTCAGAACTCAGTGCACAGAAGAAATTTTTATCCCACATAAATTTATTAATGTCATGTTGATGATTGTTTATAAGCCTTAAAAAATAATCAAACCTCACCTGTGCAATGACTGACTGAATGTGGGATGGTCAGCAGCTAAAGTCTGGCCTGCTTAGTGAGTCCTGCTGGTGGAAAAACTGAACCAGCAGCAGACCTCACAACTGGCTCATGGAAAGAACTGTGTGTTTTAATAGATCACATTAGAATATAACCATTTTAATGTTCTGGTAACTCAGGTTGTAGCTCTGCTTTTAAATCAACCCTATGCAAGGCCTTGACTGCGATTGAACCATGCCAGAGTGGACAAGACTGTTACATAAAGTGTACGAATGGGCTACAGACCCACAACAGAACGAAAACATATGCACAGCAAATATACAGAGTTGTAGGATGTTCTAGTTACACTTCACAAACTTGTCATTACATTTTCTTTAGGCTGACTGCTTTTTAAAATTATAATAGAAAAAAATTAAATGGATAACCACCAGGAACCCACTAACGTGTCAGATGAAAATAAAGAGGAAAAGGTAAAACCAATGTGGAGCACCTTAGCAGTAGTGTCGTGGGTGGAGAAAAAAAATTATTATAATTTTTTTAAAACTTATTTTCAAGCTGACCAGAGAAAAAAGTTACTCCATTAATGGCTTGACTGGCTGCCATAACATCAAAAATAGCACACTGGATTACAGAAAACACACCTTTCACTAAATTATTACCATAATGATGGTAATATGGGTCCAAATTTAGAGTCCGCCAACTTGGCCAAGTAAATGTTTTGCAGTGGACGTGAGTACAGTCTGCTAGTGAGTGTCTGAGGAGAAGGAGCAGCACAGCAGCTGATACGGATGTGAAAGAAAAATAAAAATAAAGAAATGCTGTTACCAATTAGTAATGCAGGCAAATACAACTTTAAATGTTCATTTAAAAACAACTAAAGTAGCTTCTCCTCTGTAGTATCCGGGATCATAACTGTAATACATGGCTAGTTGTATGGTTTCACACAGTATTTCTCTCTAGTAGAAAATTTCTGGCTGGGCACTTAGAAGCACATTCAGCCTCCATTTCACCCAAAAAAAGGACTGAGTGAAACTGCTGTTTATAATAACGTAATATACCTCCTGTTTTTGTTTTTTTTCCATCTTTTTGTCAGTCACTATTTATCTAACATTGTCCACCATTAACATCAAACACACACTTTGATTTATACTGTCCACGGATGATTCAATCTGACAGCCGTGGTGCAGGTAGAGGTCAGACTATGACACAATCCATTAGAGACAACAGTCCTGTACAAGTGAGACAGTCGGTTGCCCAGTTCCAGGCTGGTTTTAGGTTAAACACAGGACAGTTTGAAGTAGGACTCCTCTCAGAGGGTTCAGAAAGACGATTAGCCCTGCAGAGCTTCTGTGTAATCTGCGGTTAGGACAGACTGTGGGCCACTTTTGTTTTAACTGTCTGACCTTTGTCACCATCGCATTGTCGATGTTATCACCATTAGCATTTAGTGTCTGGCTGATCTGCTCGATCATTTTATTCTTTGTTCTGACTATTTCCATCTGGCTTCTAAGCCTTCCGCTTGGGACAGAGACACGGGGAGAACAAGTTTTTTCATTTTATTTGTCTGGTTACCACAATGACATTTGCCTAAAAAAGATTGTATGTGTACAGTTTTTCTTCTTTTTGATAACATCAGGACATTGCATATCTGTCCTCTGCTGTGGACACAACATATATCTAAAGAGAAGGAAAAACACCTGTCATAGCTCTCTATGTACAGGTTCAGTTAACACACATGCCTGCCTTTAATTAATTTTCCTCAAACGGCTACTGTATTTGTACTTCCAGACTCAACAGATACATGCAATTAAATCATGCGTAGGACATTTAGCATGATTTAATAAAATCGTCTCACAATGTTTTCACTAAGCAGGTTTAAGCTCAACAACAGACAAAGGGACACTGAAATGGAAATTACACTTCCCAAGAAATATCACATTTAAAAAAATGAGATACACAGCAATAACTTTCACCACTATGGTGCATAGAAAAAGTTTCTGCCAGCCCAAAAGCAGGAGACAGTCCTTCATCTGTATCCAAACAGAGCCAATCCTGAGCCAACAACTCTGTTAAAAGCACCTGCGTTTTCTAAAACAGGATCTGATTGCAGGAAACGGGGCTGTAGCCTGGCAGAGAATGAATACAGACATTCCTAACACATTCCAGCCGATGACGAACTGAATCACAGCACACTTGGCAGCGCTTAGCCAAAAGGTTGCCTTTGCAGAGGCTCTTACATTCAAAGACAGAAACCCATTTCAGTGGCCATTATTTCTTATTATCACTCGGTGAAAGGCAGATATGTTTTGCTGCCCCACTACCAGCAGTGTGCACTTGATGCAGCTTGCTGTGACACCTCTTGACTGGACTGCTGGATTAAACATGTCCCTAGGTCTGAGGCAGCCCGTACACATGTGTAAAATTACTGAGCTGATCTCATGGAACGCTTTGCAACAGAACAGGCTGTGCACACAATGGCACCAGCAGGCCTTACCAGCTGTTCTCACTGCTGCCAATATTATGTGGCATTAATTTCCCAGACCTTGTGTTTCCCTTTATTCTGCCTTCAGTTACTGCATTCAAGTCGTTTGCTAATCAAAGTAAATAAGTCTAACTCAACAGTTGGCATCAGCTATAACTTCACGGTACATTGTCCTTCCCTTCTACTATTTTTGGGTTTCTGTTCTCAAAAGTTCCCTTCTGTACAGGGAACAACAACAACCTCAGAGGAGTGTTGAAAAATGCAACATAGGCACGTTTTTCAATGAGCTGTAAAGTTCTACAAATGTACATTTACATCGTTTGCTGTATGTTTGGGAAGGCTACATGTCACGTGAACCTCTGAAAGAGGATTTCCTCTCTGGAGCTCATTTGTGTAGCAGGCAAATGTGCCTCCAAGGTTTCCGGCTAGCCTTTTGTCTACAGTTTTAAAAAACCCAGTTTAGGTTTTTCAGTTAAGAGATGAATTAACTTCAAATCTTTGTTATTAATTAAAAAAAAAGAGAGAAAGAACAAAACAAAGTTGTTTAAGAGTACAAGACTTAACCATGGCTTCCCCCATTCTTCCAACTTAAGTGTTTCCATGCTATAATTTAATATGGTACAGTAAAGGTTTGGTCAGCTTTGTTACTTTAATAAACCCTGAAACTTCAAAATTTTATGTGAACATATTTTATTGCTTAAGTTTAGGGTTTGCCAATAAGTAACAAGAATCAACCAGTTTGGATTCAGTCAGGAAACCACCATCTTTTTTTTTTTATGTACTCCTAGATATCTCTTCCTATATTTCAACAAAGGGGATCCTGGTGACTCTGTTAGCTTAAGCAAACATCATGCACCTGCAAGACCCCTAACTTTACAGCCCACTTCCTGCACGCACCCTCCCCAGTCTTACTCAACGACCACGTAACGCACTGTGTCAACATAAGCTGGACTCAAACAAAATTAAAACAGCATCTGCACAGTGAGAGCAGCGGTCGGCCAATCCTCCTGCCGCTTCCTCGCTCTTTTGTCACTGCGAGACGAAGAGAGAAGCTACAGCTCTGCTCTTGTTCAGTCCTCCATAAAAGTCAGCAAGGAAAGTTTATGGTCGACAGATGCTCGATTAAAATGAGGCTTCTTCCCCCCCTCTACCATCCTCTTCTTACTCGAGGAAGGGGCTTCACGGTCACCAGCCGCGACCCAGAGTTAACCTCCTGCTGAGTTGCCATGGAAACAGAAGAGTTAAGAAAAAAAGAAGGAAGCCAGGGAATGGGAAGTTCCAATTCGACGCAGTAAGGGAGGAGAAGAAGAGCAGGGTAGAGTCTGTCTTCTTTTTACATACAATTGTCTTTGATCATTTAAGCCCCAATGTTGCTTTCCTTTGTCATCTTTTTTTCCCAGTCACCTCGAACACACAAAAATACACACTGCTGCTGTAGTCTGTTCCTTCAGCTTGAAGCCAGGGTTTTTTTTTGTGTTTTGTTTTTTTAAGATTCTGATCAGGCAGACTGAAGTCAGCTCTACAAGTCACAAGGGGATCTTTCTTCCGACACAGCTGGCTTCCTCCAAGATGAATCGTCAGTGATCATGCATGGCCTCATTTTGAACCGTTATACAATTAAATTTAAAAGGAAAATTCTTTTTCTTTTGTTCATTGCAGTTTGGATGGTAAACTTCCTGAGCTATTCCTTTAATATTACTTTTCTAGCTTCGTTTAGTGTGTGTGGTTGCAGCCAATGACACACACAAACACGCATTCCTGTCCTGCCTTGTAACCAAATCTAATGCGTCGTAATGCCGCCTTCACTGGAAGGATTGAACGAGGCCAAGAACAACTTAGTATAACTCAATAACAGCTGGTTAACAAGATGAGAGAGTGGCAAGTGATGCAAGTTACAGTCCACCTGCCAGGAGGAGGTTCAGCAGGTGTTTAACCCACTTCCAGCCAAAAACTACATCATGAAGACAAAGAAACAATCCAAACAAATCTAAGACTTGTAAAATACCAACTTAAGGAAAGATTGGCATAACGCTCCAAGGCTCTGGATCTATCATACAAAACAGCAGCCTCAAATCTGCATAGAAATGTTCATAAATACAGCAAGTGGGCCACTGGCAACTCATAAGCAGATGGCTATGAGTCTGAAAGTATAAGCTGCTCATGTGAGCCCCTTACAAAACCAGCACTTTCATTATTTTAGCTGATTTTTAGTGTGGGATTTTTCAATGTGGGAAAAGGTCAAATTTTTCACACCAAAATAGATTTTTATATATTTAAAATAAATAGATTCAAAGAACAAAACAAGGAAAAAACCCGTCTTGTGAATCACATAAATAAAGCCGGGCTTGGATGCACTGAAAACGGTTCCCCTAATATCGGTTCTCTGTTGGTGGGAATTTGTGGGCTGCTGGTGCCTTCTGCTTCTCAGAGGCGGCAGCGTTTCTCATTGCGGTCAATGCACAGCCAAATGTAAGCAACAGATGACGGGTCAGCTAACTGAAAATAAACGTATTTACTCTCCGTAAGGTCTGTAGAAAGAACATTATATATAACCTCATGAATTTCTCGGAAAATGCAAGCCCATCTATTTATTTCATGTCAAAACAGACAATAAAAATTTCACAAGAAGCCCTAAACTACATTGTTAAACAGCACCCAGATTTATGATTTAGTCTTTAGGGGGAAAAAAAAAGAGTTAAACTTCTTTAGCTGAACTGAGTGTGTATGAAGAAAGCAGTGAAGTGGTGTGGAAGCAGAGCTTAGTCATAGAACCAACATCCTCACCTGGTGTCTCCTTTTCCAAGGTTTGTTCCAGCAGGATGGAGGATCGTCTGGTTCTTCATCATTTCCACAACACATTTTGTGTTTAGTTCCTTTTCTGTTGATTAGACAACACGGTGTTACAACACTGAAACATAAAACTCCTGCACGCTAATCATCACACCCATTTACAAGCAAACCAGATATGATGAAAACTACTCAAACATTAAATTTTCCCTATGCTGGCATGACTTAGACACAGTCTGCTGCACACATGGGTCTGCTAGCTGTTCATTTTCTGCACTGGGGATTGTTCAGAAGTGAAATAGTATGGCCACAACAGCTTCTGTTTAGCATTAACATTAAATAATTCAGTGAGCAGAATCTGAAAAGGACCTTTTACCTTGGAGTAAAGCTTTGGACAAATCAATAAAACAGGACCAGTCCAGGCTTAATCTCTCTCCCTGTTACACACACCTAAACCTCCCTGTGTGTATATGATGCAACATGTGGCCTTCAGAACAACAACTCACTTCTAACTCAAGATAAGGAGTGGTCCTTCTGTTTCGTCCATGCAGGTATTTGTCTAACAGGAACCAGGAGTCAAACAATACTCACAGTTTTAATTAAGATAATAATTTGGCCAATTTGAACATTTGTTTTGCATCATCCATTTCTGGGCTGAAGACTAGAGTAGACAATATTCACATTTAATGAGAAAATAGCAGTTTCCACACCATAAAGGAAAAAGCTAATTCACACGCCGTGTTACTGAGGTGCCATCGTGTGCAGAAGCTTTAGAAATGACAGCAGGTCTTGATTTGTATTTGGAGTCAACTTCAATGATGGACTCATGAAAACTTGCAAGTCTGTTAGATCCCATCCCAACCACTTTAAGGATTTCTTTCCAAAAACACAACCGTATTAGATCTGATATGTACATTTTTATTAGATTGTTATGACACAAAGAGTTTCTGTCAGGATATACTGACACCTGCACAGAAACAGCATAGGGAAAAGCAATCAATTCTTCTCATGCCCTGGGATTTCAGGTCTGCCTTTGTACCCATCTATGTGCTGATTTGATGTTCCTGATCCAAACATTTTATTAGACTGGAAAATTTGAGATTAAAGGGATGCACCAGGCTCATCTGAGCCAAATTTAACTAGAAATGCAGATTTTAGTTCATGAAATCAATGACTCTTTCACATACATCACTGTTAGTCACGATGTGCTTTAACAGGACTGAAACTTTATATCACCATCTCAGGTGAAATTATAAAACCTGGCAAAAATTAAAGAAATAAAACTGATAATAAATTAGATTAAAAAATAAACTGAAGGAGAAAACAAAACCATGCTTGGAGGATGTTAAAATAATTGTAGGACTTTTCCTGACCAAGTAGAGACAGAATATGGAGTCACCTTGTCATTTGCATTTCTAAAACAAATACCTGCACGAGCCTAAAGATGCAAATAAGTCTGCAGGTAAAAGAACATTTGCAGACGTCAACCTGATGTTGCACCTGGCTGACTGAAACATTACCCTAATAAGAAGTTATAAAGCCAGAATGTTCAGCTATCAATGACAAAGGTTTGTGTTAAATCTGTAACTTTTAGTTTATAAAACAGCAAACTAGTCTTCACCTCCTCATGGGAAGAACATTTTTTAAACAAGTGTTCACACGAATTGCCGACACGTCCTACATCTTGCCAAGTGTGAATTTATGAAGACGACTGTTGCCTGCTTGGGTACACAGGTAGGTCCATGGACAAGTTCGCCTCACTGACACAAAAGCTGCTGTCATCTCTGCTTTCCCGTTCCTTCAACCAGGAAAGGTTGCCTCGGAATGGCGAGTTATTATCAGAACATTGTGTTCCAGTTAACCAGCCCACTTAGTCCAAAAACAGACTTTGTATGGACTCCTGAGGGTCAACATGCTTTTAAAAGTGTCAAGTCATTGTTGGTTGATGCTCTTGTACCGTCTGCTCCTGGCCTGACTGGGCCGGTAAAGCTGGAGGTCCATGCAGGGGCTGTGGGAGCTGGTACAGGAAGGTAATGACAGAGCGTTACTTCTCTCATACGTTTACCAGACACCAGCTCAATTACTCCACCATCGAAAAGGAGGCTCTAGCTTTGCTCTTGGCACTCCAGCACTTTGATGTGCCTTGGGTCTAATCCTGCACCTGTTGCTGTGTTTACGGACCATCGGCCCCCCTTGTATTTCTAGCTTGCATGTACAATCGCAACCAGAGACTTACGTGCTGGGCTATGGTCTTACAATCTTGATATTAAACACAAAAAGGGTGCAGCCAACATCTCTGCCGACGCCTTATCTAGGGTTTAGTACGCCAAGTCAGTATCCATCTGTCTATTCATTCCTTTTGCCTTTGTATTTGTCTTTGTCATAAACTTTTTAGTTTGTGTCTTGAGGGTGGAGGTGTTACGGCCCCAGACCTTGGCCTTTGTGAATATATGTGATCGTGTAGTTTTGCTAAACTGTGAACTAGGTGAAACTGTTTTGTAAAGGCTCTGAAAAAGCCTTCGATTAGCTAATTTGGATCTTTGTTCTTTGTTGTAATTTGGTTTTGTGAATGGCAGTGGGGCTTAGATTTGATTGTTAAAAATCACTAGTATAGCCCTTTTGTTGGGATTGTTTAGATTTGAGTTTGTCTTTTGTTTTCAGATTTTGTTCTTAGTGCTTTTTTGGTATTTAATTAACCACTTTACCTTTACAATATCATTTCTTGCCTTTAATGATGCCAACCCTTTTACTCGCTGAGCCGGGGTTGTGACCTGCATGAAGCTGCAAATTGGAACAAGAAATTATAAAATAGAAGAAAAGTATTGAAAAAGAAAAAACCCTATGTGCAATGCACCACAACGAGGTAAGTTTCTTCATTCTATCTAAGCCCGCTCATGTGTACAAACAGGCTAAATGCTGCTAGCGCAACCTGGGCATGGAACATCTGGAAGAGCACTCATTAAAACAAAAACACAAATAATGGCCTGAGAATATAGCATTTTTTCTTCTGTCTTTCTTTTTTCCTTCTGTTTTTATGGGTGGGTAAGTATGAATGGTTCTTACTACTTTATTACCTTACAGTGCAAAATAGCAGAATTAAAGAACTAAAAGGCATTTAAGCCAGAGTGTATTTTAAAAGAAGTTTACGTTATGCATGTGGACATCTAGTTTTACATGAAAAATGTCACTTTGCTGCTTGTTTATAAAAACCAGGCAACAATGACTAATTCTGGACAACCAGCCTAACTGATAAAGCTGGGAACAGGATTCTTTGCACCCCTGTGCTCCCCCTGGTAAGGAGGATATCCTCTTATCTCACCCGCCTCCTCAGGGATGTCAGCGGTCAAAGCTAGAGCTTTTAAAAAAAAAAAAAAAAAAAAAAAAAAAAAAAAAAAAAAAAAATTGCTACTCCCCCCACCTTCCCTCTTTTCACAAAACCTGCTGCCCGAAACACCACCCAAAAACAACACCCCATACAACTTTCCCCCCCCCCTCAACCAAACACCCCTTTGATGATAACTGAATTAATATTATTTCCCAAACTTTACAATTTTACATCAACCAAACTGAAGCTCAGAATACCTTAGAGTGCAGAATGAAAATTGAAGAATATATGTGTTAGTCAGTCATGATGAGTACTTTAAATCTGTTTTCAATGCCAGAAATCAAAATAAATTTGGTCTATAGCCCCATTACTTCCAGGTTTCTCTCATTATGTTAATAACCCATGTAGGCTACCAAAGTATATGAACAGCCTGCCAAATATGCTTTAGCAACCCATTCACTTAAAAAAAATAAAATAAAAAATTTTATTTACTTTATTTAAAAAAAGTTTTTTTGTTGTTGTATTTTTCTTCCATTATACACACTTACAGTAAAAGAATTTATATACAGTTTCATATTCTGATCCTTTGTTGACAGTGTAAGACAGTTAATTTATATTTTATAAGACCCCTAGGAACCCTTACTTAAATCATCTCACCCAGTTCTCTTCTATTAAAACAGGTGCATGCACAGCTGTGCACATTACGTTGAACCAGTTTTAATTAAGCGCTGTAATTTCAGGTATTGGATTTAACCACAGTATAATGTTGATTCAGTAGCATTTTCAACATTTCCATTTTTAACCAGGAATGAATCAGTTTGACTATAAATCAACATAAAATTAGCAATTTTTGCTATCTGGGCACCAACTGAACAAAGAAAAGTAAAGATGAGGCATTACATCAGGGCAAAGGACCTAAGAGGTAGGATTTGTTACCCTGGTAACCACAATACTGGAAAAGAAGCTCGGTGTAATCACAGTTAGCACCAACATTAAAACCTTCAACAGGTAAAGTGGGTACCAATTCATCTTGTTACAGTGCAAAGTTCTGCTGGGAGAAAAACCCAGTTTTCTAATACATGTTATTTTGACACCTGCCACCTACCCAAACATTTATACAGAAACCCAATAAATAGTCAGAGATGTACCGATGGTCTTTCATATATCCATATGATGGGATGTGATGACAACTGTATTACAAGCGCAATAAACAAAGACACCACCCCCACCCCCAATTTTCTACATGGAAGGTCATAAAGCTGTGGCTACTTATAGTAGTTTTAATGCATTAAATGCCTCCACTGTTTATTGTGCTGTTAAAGCTGAGAGAATTTTTTGTTGGTTTTTTTTTTGCTTTTATTTTTTACGTTTTACTGTAAAACCAAGAGGTATGAAATGCATATAGATGATCACATACCTGAACAGGCCCACATAGTTACTGCCAGTACCTTGCCATTTCTGTGATTTTATTACATCTTGTAACATTAAGAAAGGGAGTTCAAATAAATAAACAAACAGGAAAAAAAATTAATAAATAACGTTAACCCGTTAAAAAATAACTCCATACTTGTTTTAAAGTAATCATTCAGATTGTGCTTTATATTAGAAAAAATGCACATGTCAATGTTTGCAAATGCATTATACTGGTCAAGAATTCACGGTTTCATTGTAATGCTTTTTTATTAAGGCTACATAACAAGTCTGACAGAAAATCAATAACATATTAGTCTTTATGGAGTGCAGCTGTGTAATGATGCAAAATATTTAACTGTGCACTGATATTCTGGTTGTCTTTAAGACGCATGACATGTCACCGATTCAGAAAGAAGCTCACTCGCTTATAATTTTTTCTTGACCTTAATGATGACCTGTAGCTGACTTTACAACCAAACATTGAATGAGCTTAGGTGAGCTAGTTCCTCTAATGGCCTCCCCTCCTCCCCACCACTGAAGTATTAATCATGCTGGAAAAACAAATAGATGCTTTTAAACATATTGATGCCACCTGATCTGAACATAAATTATGTTGAGTAAGTAACACAATGCATTTGTTACTTTTATTAATTCCCATGTTCTCATATTATGATAATCCGATCTGAATGTGTGTTTCAGTTATTTAGTACACTGCTGTCATTGAGAATGATAATGGCAATTCAACTGTCCAATAAACATCTAATTAGGAAAAAAACAAAAACACTGATGGGTCAAAACACCCTGGAATCAGTTTAACTACGAATGATGGATGACTAAGGAACTCATCTTAAACTCTTTCTTCATATGTCACATACAGATGCTTAATTTCTCAGCCATGTTATATTTTTTAGGAGAAAGAGATTTGCAAATTATATAATATGAAATATACATCACAAGGACAAATGGTAATCTGGGAATCTACAGTCAGCATGGGCAGTGGATGAAAGGCAGATGTTACCGGTGTGATGTCATCCACAATAACTGATGCTGGCATTTTTAAATCTAATCCTGCATATTAGGCATCATCTTCATAAAATAAATAAAATAAATTCCAAAATAGTCATTGTTGTGCTGTCTCTTTGACAACAAATCAATTAACTGAAAACTGCTATAAAAGTAATGTTTATTAAAGCTGAGTGTTGTGATTATTGGTAATTTTCTGTAGCTTAATAATAGCGTTTCCATTACAATGGACCATATGGGTTAAATTTTCTGCTCTATGTACCATTGTAATTACCACCTCGTCATAGATGGGATATAGTACATAGCACTGCCACCTGCAACTTCTGGAAGATTATGTTGAAATGTCATTAATAACATATGATTTTATTTTCTTTGCCCCAGTAAAAAGACAAACTGTTCAGTTTAACTGAGTTTGGAAGTTTGTACTCTGATTGATAGTCTCTGTACAGTAATTAAGTTAAACACTAAACATTGAACTAACAGTTTAGTATCCATGTGTTTATTTAGCATTTAAAAAACACTTTTCTTTATTATTAATTTTATGAAGATAAAAGCATAAAAAACAAGTTACTGCAGCAATTAAAAGATTGCACTGTGTGATTTATAGTGTGTGTGCAAAATGAGGCTGCCACAAACATTAGTGATGCTGCCATGATCTTTATTGATCTTTGGTGATCATTATCTGGAGTTAAATCATCATATTTGCACACATTTAATCATGTGTTAAACATGTATAATTTTATGTCAGATCAGTTGCTGTCATGATGTATTCGTAATGATGCTCATAAGCATTAGACTACAGTGTCTTTACGACACCACTGAGTTTGGGTTTAACTCCCTTTGAACCTTAGACAAGGTAGTAAAAAAATAAAAAAAGCCTCACTATCAGATAAATCTATTAATCAAAATGGAACATCAAAACAATTACTCCAAGCCATACCTCACTGTAAGTAATGACATGAGTTATAACATTGTTGTCATAGAAACAATTTGTTCTGCAAAGCACAACCTCCCCACTTGGAGGAGGTGGTGGGGGACAGGATGCTGGCAAAACTGCTGGGAATCATGGACAATAACTCCCATCCCTATAGGCTCAATATGTAGTCATAAAGATTTTGCAGCTGTAAATCAGTGTTTGCAAAGAGTTTGTATCAGTAAATTGAGTTTTTCATCCTGCAAAAAAATCTGTATATGTGGAAAATAATAGAAGTTCTTTTGCAAACATCCAGTTCACAGATGCGAAGCACAAAACTGCGTGTGAGACTCTAAAGTTGCAGTTGCAAATTTTGTCCCTGTTTTATTTAACATCTTTCTGATTGGATGGTGACTAATCAAACTGTCCAATCAGAGAGCAGACGGCTTCCTGTTATTAAAGGGGAGTACATCAATTTTAAAGACCCACAGATCAGACACACACTCAGGACTGAGCTGACCAATAAGTAACCATTAGGTGAACCACTGCCACAGAATGCGAAGATTTGTATACATTTATACATGTATGTGTGTATATGTATATACATACATGTACTTTGATCACCTGCCTTTAACTACTGATTTTTCTCCTTCCATGTAAATACTGGTGTTGAGTGTTGGCTTCACGTTTGAGGTTAATTTAGTTTATTTTCTTGTATTTTTATTAGCACCTTAAATGTTGCTTGCACATTGAGAATTCAATTAAAAATAATTTTCTAAATCCAAAAAGTATTAAGTTAAGCTGTAGATTTTTTTTATAAGAGATTTTATTTCACAGCAGCAGAATCCCAACACAGCATTTCTCTTCATAGTGGAGTTCAGTTTTTGTGCTTCTTCTTAACCTTGTCTAAGATACACTCTTATAGAAAAATTCATGTATATATATT
>JBAMHW010000001.1:32595614-32609063 GCA_037177495.1 Rhadinocentrus ornatus | reverse complement strand
TTGCCCTCCCCTTCTCTTGGGGGGGTTCGCGGTGGCGAGGTGCGGTGGTGGAAAAAAAAAAAAAAAAAAAAAAAAAAAAAAAAACAGTGAGAATGCATCAATATTAAGTCTTTTTACAAAGACTGATGGCTGCAAAGCAAATTAAAAAAAGATAGTCATGAAAATGCATATTCACCATCTTGCAGTAAGCTCAAGTGTGTTAAGACAGGAACGTTGAAGTAGTTTCAATTCCTTTCTACAAGAAATCTGTAATGCCACAAAACAAGTGTGGTTTTATAATGCGCTGCGTTTTATGATGAAATAGAATCCAACAGCCATGATGAGACTATGAAACAAAGATACAAGCTTTTAAACAACAATGTAATGAGCGTTGATTCGCTGTGTTAAGATGTCAGGAATTTCAATACAGCCATATGTCAGTGTCCAGTGAATTTTTTTGAGGACAACCTTCCCGGCTTGGTGGAAGCATCTTAGCCACGTCATACCAAACTGAAGTGTAGCTGGTTTGTAGGAAATTTGACTAATGTCTTTGTACCCAGTTCGTGTAAATAACCACTTTAAGCAAACACTTCATAATAAGTATTAAAGTGTAATTTATAGGCCTAGAACTACAGTCAAAATAATCCCCCTGAATATAGAAAAGGGGATTCCCACCCAAAGCAGCTCGATAGTCATCTAATGCAGAAAAGCAACTGCTGATCAAACCTGAAACATTAACAGAAAAAACCTAAAGGGCGAAAATCTTTCAGTTCCTGGTAAGAACACAGAGGCAGAGCCATGGAAACTTTCTGTCAGACGTCAGAGGACTGGAAACCTGAATGAAAATAAGAGGGATCCAGCAAAGGAAGGCAGGCAAAAACTTTTAAAGAGAAAATCTGCTCCTCCTTTCTCCATTCGTGTCCTGCCTACAGTACCCATGTGCCTTTACTGAACTTCCCCAGCTTTACTTCCTGCTCAGCAGAGGGGAAAGTGTGATGGTTGAGAGGATAAATGTACCCATTATCTCCATAACCAGCTCCCACTTTCCACTGGCCTTTTCCCTGGTCATTCTCTGGGCTGCCAACTGCCTTTAGGTTTCCACAACACCTTCAACATCAGCCAGGAAGCTCACCGGCTGTAGCGCTGCCGTTGCTATCGCCCCAGGTTGCTCTGTTCTTCGAAGGCCACAGCCATGGGAACATGGTGCATTATGCACTGTTAGCAAATACTCATTCAGACTCCCACCCTTCCTGCTTTTGTTCAGGGAGGCAGCTACACCACCTCTCCTCCTCAACCTGGCCTACATGAGGCCAGTGACCTTGAGGTTATGGATGCCTGCTCACAGGTCTGAACTGCACCATACTGTTGAGAAACAGTGAATGAAGAAAGCTGCCTTTTCATCCATTGCAACTGTGTGCTGAAGCAACCGTCTGCCAGCAGGACACAGAGGAAGAGCTGTGATTGAACTGAATGGCATATGATGGAAGATTTTTATCCCTCTTAAGAGTCTAAGAGTTGGCTCAGATGTCAAAGAGTAGACAGAAGCACCATTCATTTTGAAGCTATGAGGAAGGGAATACTTAAAGCATGAAGTCTGTTGCTTGTTCCAACTTTAAAACAAAAGCAAAATAGCAGAAAATATTTTTACTTTCAGCTGCCACTTGCCAGCCGTGATTCGCCAGCGAGCAATCTTTTCGATTTTTACCATTTCTATTTAACTTTACTTTATTTACATCCTCTAAATGTTAATCAGAAACATCAATATAAAACTGGCTAGTTGTGCCTGTGAGGTCAGAAAGCAAACTGAAAGCCTTGACTGAAGCCATATGAGGGATGTGCTCAGATAGACAGAATCCAAATACATAAAAGTGACAGAGTATTGGACAAATTGTACCTCATCTCTCAGAATTCCTGCTATACATCTTCCCTTTACACATCTACAAACCTTTTGTACATCATAAGGTGTTAACTTACACATATGCACTTGACTTTTAGTAGTTTAAATTTAATGTACAACCTTACAGAGAGCCCTTAGTGAAACAGTCCTCCCGAGAACAGAGTTTCTCTACATTAGTGTTGACGGTAAATCCCTGCCTATGGGAACTGTTTGGTGAACCACTGCCGTGATCTTGTGACCGACATCTCCAGCTCAAAGAGAGAGAGCAAGAGAGAGAGGAAGGGGGACGAACACACGTGATTAATTCTGCCAGTTGTCGGTCAACCACTCTCCCTCCTCCTCCTTTCATGGGACACATGGTATCCCACGGCACAAACGCCACTTGGCAATCAACCAGGAAATGTCATCTGTGCCTTCCTATCGAGCACCGAATATCTGCTACTTAATTTAGTGGAGTATTACAGCATAAATGAAGATTTGTGTGACACTGTGCCTTTGTCTTCTGAGCTTATCTGAAATATGCAATAATATGTAGCATCCCTGGGAAGATGAGAGGACACACGCATGGTAGAGTGGTGTTTGTGAGACTGAGATCATGTTAAGACAATGACGGTCATGAAAACACCTTCGGTTCTTCCAAATGACCCAATTAAATCAAAATCCACCCTTATTTACCACTGACTGTGCTTATACTTTCATCAAGCAACAAATGAACTCGGGAAGTTACTGACATCTCCATCAGCGAGACAAGAGACAAAGACTTTTAAACTGTAGATCTCACAGCAGCTCAGCTTTAAATCTAGCTGAATGACAGGCAGCCATAAGGGAAGCCCTGTGGCAGCACTATATAAACATGTGCCATCCAGACCAGCCAGGAAACAGACCCCCCCCCCCTTTTTTTTTTATTTGCAGCAGTTCATTTAACTAATGGGCAGTGATTTCTGCCTGCCATCCCGTTCCCAGGAAATTAAACAAGGAGTGCTTAAGTCAAGGTAGTCTCCTGTTGACAAGCATCTTTATGAGTAGCAGTTTGATTGTGGTTAACCTGAGGAGGTCTGTGTATCCTACCAGAGCCCATAACTAAAAGCAATTTTAGTGTATTCACAAACAGTATTACAGATTCAGCAGGTTAAGTCGTATATCACTGTAAACATGGGTTTAAAACCATTTAAACAGAGTCAGACTCCGTTTACAGGATTAGTTTTTGGGTCAAGAGCATAACAGTAACACATACTGTATCTGAGCAGAATCGAGCCCTTTCCTTACCTCTCCTGTTCATGGGCCGTACACGCACAGCCACCTTGACATTGGAGTCGTCCAGGCTGGGCTCCCCCATGCTGACTCCTTACTCCAGGAAGGGTAAGAAGCACTGGTCCAAAATAAAATCAGCTCCTTAGCTGAACAAGCATCTAAAATCCTGGAAACGTTGTGCTAGCCGGACTGTCGGCCAGCTAGCCTCTTTCAGCGTTGCTCCACAGACCAGGCATGTCCAAGGAAACACGCACACACACACACACACACACACAAAAGCCTGGGCAGAATCCCACAGGAAGCCAGTCGCCGCTGCTTATTTTCTGTTCATATTTTTGTCTAATTTAAATCCACAGAGGCGAGGGAGCTGTAAGAAAGATCAGAAATGTAAATTAGACAACAGATTGAAGCAGACGGGGTTTGTGAATGAGCAAGGCAAAAAGACAGGCTAGCCAGCTAATTTGCCAGACAGGCTGAGGTGGAGCAGCGGCATGAAGGGAACAGGTTTTGGGCCGTTACTTAACATTTGACAGCATAACACTCCAAACAGTACCCGAAGATCGAGCAACATACCTAAGTGGATTCATCCTTAAGGTGACACCGTTAACGATCAAAATCAACAACCAGAGATCCACAGGGAGCAGCCTGTCGATGATCTACAGCTTCCCAACGGAATTTAATGTCCTCCCTCTTGTCAGGTTACAAACAACCAGCAGTACTAACACTTCCGGTTGTGTATTTCCCCTTCAAATTAAACCAGCACATTTAAGTGAGTATTCTGTGTAGGAAGCCCAATGAGAACGTAAATTACCAGCTGTTTTACAAAAACAAATAAAAGCTTAACCGGATCGGTTAGAAAACATAAACAGATAATCCTAGAACTTAATTTAACTACTACGTGCGTTGTCTAATTTCTTCCATCATTACATTTCATACGTATTATTGACTTACATGCAAACTCAAATACCCGCAAAATTATACGGTTGTAAACTACCTGTTAAAAATTATTGTCAAACATTTTTATTTAAAAGCTTCGGCTGTGCGGTTGCTGCAACTTCTTTCCGCGGGTTCCCGAGCCCAACCGGAAATCGTTAAAGGAAAATCACTCAATCAAAATACGGGTCAAACAAAAAAAAAGAAAACAACAAATTCAGCATATATTATTTAATTATAACGAAGAAAAAAAATATGTAAATTTTGAGTAATGACAGATTTTTTTTTAAATGAGGGGGAAACATGTTACAAAACGACTTTATGACCCCTGTCAGTCACGCGACAATTCCGGCGTTCCCCACCACATTAATCGTGACACTATTAACACTTCCTGTAGATGTCAAAATACAGATTGGTAAGCTAGAAGACGTCATTAGCAGATGAGATTTATTTTAGAAATACATATACATACATTTTGAACGTAAAAGGAGGCTCCATAGTAACTAGTCTATGTGGAACCCTTCATTAGCAATCACCCAAAAGAAAAAGAAAACACTGGAAATGCAAAAGAATAAATTGCTGAGAAGACAAATCCTTTATAAATCAGAAATAGGAAAACTTATTCATTTTTAAGCGAAGCTTACTGTTCACCTGCTGGAGAGATAGTCTTTTTTAAATTAACATTTCGTGTGAGGCTCCACCTTTATTATAGACTGATTTTGTGGTTTTAATATTATGTTATTATATTAATAAGTATACACAAAATATACCACAAATAGAAAAAGAAATCCAACATATGACAATATGCTAAATTTCTCATTTGATCACCACTGCAATTAAGATAAACAGCCAAACAAAAGCCATCAATATTTCTGGATTTCCTTCTGCACATAATTGCTATTATTTTGGAAAATAAAGTACCGGAAGTGCTTCAACACACTGAATGAATAAACAAAGATTGTCAACCACGATTTTGAGACGCTGTAATGAGAGCCTCAAAAATTAACGGTTTCTGAGACCTGCTGGACAAAATCAGAATTACAAGTAAAGTGCAGGACCGTTAAATCCTCCTAAAAACTAAATTTGTGTTTAGTGTTAAAGTAAAGTTGTTTCTACATTATACATAGCTCTTGGCTTGTCTAGAATATGATATTGTCATAATACAAAATCATGACTTGGTGCATTTGGGATAATGTGAAAAAATAATCCAGTGTAATCTAAGAAACTGAAAGCACAAGTGGGCAAGCTTTTAATTGTGAAGGACAGGGGCTAAGGCTGAAACCTACAAAAGTTAATATTCTACTAGGTTAAATGTAAGGATGTTTCTCATTAAGTTAAGTGTGTTAACAGGAGCACTGGATTGTATCAGTCAGAGGGGTGACTAAAGGGACTGTTTAAAACCACTTGGATTTAAAACCTCCCAAGAAGCATTTTCATTTTCCTGAAGACTGCCTCTCCAGTCAACTCGCACAATTCATAGGTAAAATGCAACTGGTCAGAGTGGAGAGGGTTTTTCTTTTGTACAGAGCTCTTTTAAAAAATGAGCCACTGCCTGTTGACAGTATGTGCTTAGTGAAGCAGCTGAGACCACTAGAGGATGCTGTGCTGCAGCAAACCACACCATTCCAGATGTAGTCAAAGACTAGCCTGAAGGACAGCGAGGAGGCAAACAGGCGTGAAGAATCAGAGCCAGACATGATGGGGTTGTCACAGCAGAAAGGACTCAAGCTGAAATCTGTGCAAAGATGCCCCTCAAGCTGCATATGACACAGGATATGGTGTAAAATACAAGCTAGAAGAGGCTATTTTTAAAGGTAATATACTAAATGGTTTAGCTCAAGTACAGGAACATCTGTGTTGAGCACAAAGGTCCCAAAAATCCAACAGAGACACATCCAAAAGGATCTGAAAGCAACAAAGCTATGATATTGTTTGTTCAAGTTCTAGATAGACCTCTGTCCAACAAGTCAGACATATAGAAGTCGTGGTAGACAAGGGGCAGATAGAAGTGAACATCCCTGATTATGGTGCTGACAGTGATACCGGAAAGACGGAGTATGAGAAGCTTAAGAGGTGCCAGGGGGCAGACGCGTAGCTGAAATTTAAATTGTTCAGAGGTAATAAATGCATTAACAGCAGTCACTTCCAGACTTAGATTCCAGGTACAGCAGCTAAGGTCTCTGGTCACGAGACAAGTTTTATGAAAACAGCTGAGTTATTGTGCAAAAAGCTCCCAAACTTTGTGGATGTCAATTATTAAAAAATAATATATGATCATAGAATGCCCAAACACTGATTGTTAGATTAACATTGCAGAGCAACACATAACTTCAACTGTTACAGTTAAACTCAAGTATCTTTTAAAGTTTTTTTCTTTTTTCACAACAGAAATTTTTTAACATACATTGTAAACAAACAAGCAAAGAAACAAAAACATTCAAAATATGGTAAAAAAAAAAAAAAAAAAAAAAAGCATACTGTGAAAAGTAGGAAAAAAAGCTAATTGTAAAATTTCATTTAAAATTCTATAAAACTGTAAGTTTATACCTTGAGTTTTACATGGGATTTCTATTGGTTTATTTCAGCTTTTTAATGTTTATTAAACGATGCTGGCACGTATTCTAATTAGATGAGCTATAAATGCAGTAAATAAATAAGGGTAAATATCAATAAGGGTCCACAGTGGTTTACATTCATTGACAGTCCAAGGACATGAAGCTGGATCCTCCAATCCAAAGTCAAGCTTTTTGACCTCTAGACCAAAAAAATGATCACGGTTAAACAACAGCGTAATAACTTTAATAAACTCAAATTTAGGTTTCAAGCTATCTTCTAAATTTAAGTAAAATTATGATAAATGTGAAATACAGTTACATGCTTTTCATGTGACTGATGCTTTACATTAGACGTGTAACTCTGTAGTCTATTTCCAAAATCTTATTAGTACATCCCCATATTTAAAAAATACAAAAAAAGGTGAAATAATGCAGAAAAGAACTGTATTATAATAGATTTTTGTTACAGTGTACATCAAATGATCATCAATTAAAAATATTCTCAAATAGTCTCATATTCAAACTTTCAACAAAACCTTTTTCTTTTATTTAAATTAAAACATTTAAAGAGTTAGACCTTTTTAGAAACAAAGAGAAAAACAACAAAAAGATCCAAAACAAAAAATCTTCCCAAAGAAACAAAACAATCTGTTCTAGTTGTGAGACAATAAAGATAAATGACAAAAAACTCAAAATATAGGTTAGTGCTGCTCAGAATGCATTTAGGGAGACCTGGTACAGTTGTAACATGGGTCAGTTGTAAGACTTGCAGTTGCTCCAATCAGGAAGAAGTTAGGAAACATCTAATTCACTCTGCACATGCTCAGTTTAGTCCTTAGTCTGCATGTGAAAAAGTATTGCACTGAGGCAAACACAGCGAAATATGTGAGGGAAAATATCATTTTGAGGTGAGAAAGTAATTCTTATGGCCCAAATTATTGTTTTGATTACATAGTTGGCTTTGTAGTTGAACTATAACATGTATCATGTTGATAATGTGTCTGTTTAGCTGTCTTTTAGGCAGGTTATTTGTGGTAATGTTTTAGGTGTTAGCTGTATGGCAAAATAGCTCATCGTTAATACCCACTGGGACAGCTGTTACACACTTGCATGGGGTAGGTTGTAACAGTTTAGAAAATGTTTTCAATTAAACCTTATTGGTCAGTATATATTT
Source organism: Rhadinocentrus ornatus (assembly GCA_037177495.1). Classification (NCBI taxonomy): domain Eukaryota; kingdom Metazoa; phylum Chordata; class Actinopteri; order Atheriniformes; family Melanotaeniidae; genus Rhadinocentrus; species Rhadinocentrus ornatus. The sequence goes on along the minus strand of JBAMHW010000001.1, from coordinate 32,601,274 downwards.
TACAACACACACCGAAGTTTTTCCTCTGCTTTTAACTGATCATTAGTTACACTAGAAGCAGTGGGCTGCCAGATTCCAGTGCCTGGGAAACAGTCAAGGATTAATGGCCTTGCTCAGGGAGCCAGAGTGGTTTTTACCTTAGTTGCCAGTCCAGGAACTTAAACCCAGGTTCTCCATACCCAAGCCCACCTCTGTACCCACTAGGCTACACCCCAGACAACGTATGAGTAAAAATTCAATTTGAATGACATCATTTTGTTGTACGTCACCTTCACACCAGGATAGTCAGGGGGACTTGGTTCGATTGGGTCGTGAAACCTGAAAATCCTCACATCTTTTGGTTTGGTTTGTTGGGGAAGGCGAAACTCATCACCACCCAGGTGAAACCCAATACACGGGATGCGACAAACAGCAGTGACGGCAGCATCGCACTCTATCCGTTTTCTCCAATTTGATTGGTTATGATATTGGAGGGAAGTTTGACATTTTCAAAGCAGCCCGTGACAGACAAGGCATGAAGGATGAAGAGTCAGAAGATTTGGCTCGAATTGACAGAAATCTTGCTGTTGACTCTACTGAACAAAAGAGAGAGAAAACCCTGGGTTCATCTAATTTTACCAACAAGGAAACAGCATGCTGCCACCCAGGGACAAAATGAATGGAGAAGGAGCGACGTTGCCTCTGGTGTGTCGAACCCATTATCTTGACTCTTGTTCTGTCCTTTTCACTCATTCCTTTCCTCTCTTATTCTGATGTTTTCTTGCATTTCTTTGCTGAATCAGCCACGGTGTGCTTTCAAAAACAAAGTCGGCTACAACGTCGTGCAGCATCCTGGATGAAAAAGTTGTCCAGTGCCATTTCTCAGCCTTTGGATGCTGCTGGACAGTGACGGCTCCAGAAATCCGCATGACAAATGTCCGGAACGAAGAGGTTTTAAGGTCAGAAAGTTACGTAGTGCATCTTTAACGTCAATGGTTGTGTTTGAGATCAAGCCATGCATTTTCTCTTTTATGTTGCACAGGCTATTTCCATGCCATTTATTAGGAGACACTTAGCTGTGTGAGCACACTGGGTTAACAGAGCTCGACGTTGGAGACAGAAATATCAAAATTGCTACAACTGTCTCCCGTTCTCAGCATCACCTAACAGGGATTTGCTCTGACCTGACCCACAGTTTGAGGGACGGGGTAACTTCTGCTGTACAGAAGAATCTTTTCTGTGTTCACTCAGCAGAACAGATGGTTCACTGTTCCTCAACTTAATGACATATATGCATCTCAGTATGCGCACTATGAAAATAGCTCCCAATCCAGACTTATTTGGCAGAGTATCTCCAGAGAAACAACTCTCAACACTCCCCCAAATCAAAAGAAGAAACTTAAGTGGTCCAAGTGGCATTCCTGCTGAACTAAAGATGGTTGGAACAGAGTGAAATTGACAGTCAGTTCAAGGTTGAAACATTTAAATTCAGTACATTGTGTTTACGCTTGCAAAAACATCCCCTGGGCAGCATCAGTGATGGTTCGTGGGTGTTTTACTGCAAATAAAGTCAGTGATCTTGATACAAACCTCAATTTTTCAGTGTCATGCTATAGCTTCAACACCTTTTATAATCCAAAGGGTTCAAGCCATGCTGGCACCAAATGCATTCTTACTCTGGGAATGTCCTCAAACTGCACGGAGAGGGATCTCAAGCTATCTTGAAAAAACAAAATCTTGGAGGGAGAACTTAATCACAGCGGAGAGGGAGGATCATGTGTTGTGTTGGTTAAAATTTAAAGACCACTTTCTTTTCAAGGTTACCAAGTTCATGTAAAAAAAAGAAAAAAAAAAGAAGATGGGCCGGATTAAATGACTGCTGTTAGGCTGCATTTTTACATTTATCTTAAGCAGACAAATTAGCAACAAATGTGTCAAACAATTCATTTTAGCACAAAGGAATGAGTTATATCTAGTTAACATACTGGGATTTACTGCACAAAATATAGCAAAAATCAAATATATTATTCTCTCTTTCTCAGTTAATTGCCCTTGCATTCTGTTGTCCTAACTATATATTTCTGATACAGTAAGGTAATATAGTCTGTTAGTAACACACAGAATCCATTGTCAGTTAACATAATCTTGTTCTTTAAACATCAGTTGATAAATGACTGAGTAAGAACATTAAAAACAGGGACATTTTCATTGAATCTTCTCTCCGATTCTTCTCTCCATCATCATTAATTTTTCTCTATTAAAATGTTTATTTTAGGCCTCATGTGGTTCCTTTTCAGGCTTCTGCTCCCCCCACCCCATCCCCTCACTCAGCAGTGACCACTCGCCTGACGTATGAGAATACGTAAGTGCTGAGCAAAAGTGAACGAGGGGATGTCAAATGATTACTGATACTCACGACTCCTCTCATACGTAGGAAAGCTTTAAATAGCAGTTTTAAACAGAAGTTGGGTGAAGGTATTAGGGTAAAGGAGAGGATTGTGGTTTTCAGAAGTGACTATGATAAAAAACAAATCAAGTTTATTCCCCTTTTATATGTAGGCTATGCTTTATTTCAAGCTGATTAATTCAAAGAAAATGTTTGAATCCAACTAAAGAAGGAAACCTGAAGGGCTAAGAATGATTAAAAAGGGCACAGCCTTTGAGGATTATTATGAACTTTCCTTCTATATTTTATTATTTGGTTTCAGTCAGTATCATCTAGTCAGGCTAATAAGGAAATTAGCCTCTTCTTATCTCTCTCACACAGATGCATGGAGTATTCACTTGTTAAATGAGAGGTTAGAATACAGCAAGAAAGTAAACACAGAGCAATTAAATTAAAAGCTACTATAATTTATTATTACCTAAGTCTCATTTTTAGGGTTTTTTAACATAAATTTTTTTATTCATTGTAATAAAAAAAAAAATCTCATCGAATGAATTGTAAACTAAAGTCCTGGAAATCAGCAACATCTCTAAAACAAAGTTGAATGGGGCATGTATGAAGATACAACCAGGATAACAAACTAGATTATTTAAATAAAGATAAAATGTGAAAAGAGTTTATTTGGAAAACGCTACACATGTCCATTGTTTAAAAAAAGGCAGAGGACTCAGAGTTGGTCAACATTCACAGGAAAGTTTGAGTATTTTGAACTTTCCTGCTCTGTCTGCCCAATAAGCTAGACTAACCTGGGAGATAGGCTAAACTCAACTGCCACAGTTTTATGATTTAAAAAAAAATTGATGAATTTTTAAAAGAACCAATCTCATCACATCCGGTCATTTTTTCTTGCTAACTAGCATGCTAGCATCTTTTTAACCGACACAAATTATTATTGAAGATGACGTGATACATTTGCCAAGACAAAAAAACAAAATATAGAATTATAAATAATTATTGCAGTGGCTAGAAAGACCAAGTCATTATATTTTTCTGGTGAAAGGGATTTGATTGTCCAAACCAGATATCAATCCAACCAATAGTTGTTAAAATATACAATCATTTTGGGACTGTGGGTACAGTTTAATAAACTAACTAGGTTTTTCGATAAAAACAGGGTTGGGGAGGGGAATTAGTAAAAGAAGAAATGACTAAAGTAGCCATGATGTTCCTTCACTCGATGATCTTCACACACACTGAAGAACAAGAATATCTTATTCATCTCAGAGGGAAATTGCTACATTGAAACATTTAAAAAGAGACACAGTAAGACATGAATAGCAATTTTAAAAACAAAGTAGATAATAGAGCTTTATTAGATAAAACTATCATGATAAAATACAGATTACAACGAGATACAATACATTTACAAGAAACCATGATTATTATAGATCTAATAGTTGTGGAGTTTGACACAGAAGGGAATAATTTCCTGTGGCTTTCTGTGTTAGAATGAGTTCTGTGTGAGTGACAGAGCTTGTTAAGCATGAGGACACAGGTGGTTTTAGAAAAAAGTGGGTTTTGTTTACCTCCCATTATAGGGGTAAATAAAAGGGGCTAACAAATACTAACAATCTAAAAACAAAAGAAAGAAAAGAAAAAGAAAAACAAAACCCTCACAGCTAGTTCAACACGTACTAAATTACAATTAAACAACACACCAAGTAAATACACAACTCTTAAGTCAAAGAAAATATCTGACATTTGTGTGTATTTGGTCCTGCCAAAAGAAAAACAGGTTAACTAATTAGGGAAAAAAAGGAATACAATTGAAAAAGATGAAGTATGAAAGCTTATTAACTTAAAGTTAAATTCAGTATTTAGTTTAATTTAATAAAACAAACCTAGGATTTTTGACACATTCTGGCTCATACCAAAAAAGATCACCTGTCAATCACTCACTACAGCAAAAGCTTCAAACCAGGGCTACTCAACTTGGTTGTATGAGGGCTGCACTCCTGCAGGTTTTTTCTTTGTATTTCTGCTCCAACACAATTGACTTAACTGAATGAGTCATTTTTCAGAAGTTCATAGGCTGTTGGATCCATTTAATTTCAGGTGTGTTGGAGCAGGGAAACACTGAAAACCTGCAGGATTGCGGCCCTCGTCGTACCGAACTGAGTAACGCAGGTTTAAACTATGGCTTTGTTGTTTGAAATGTAGCATCAGTGTTGTAGAAAAGAGAAAAAGTAAAAAGCCAAAGACGGTGAAAGTTAAGCTGATAAAATTCAGTCAGTATTTAGATGAAAATGTTTTTATTGGGATTTACTTTCACAAACTGTAACCCACCCAAAACATTATTTTTCTTATGTGAGGAGAAACCACAAGTCAGAAGATTTCCTGTAGTATCTAATCACAGATCATGCTTGCAATGTTGGTAAGCCATTAGCTAAAAGGAAATTAGCTGAATAAGGTCAACACAAGACAGTGAGGCATCTTTATTAGTGTGTACTATATTATTATGCCCCTTTCCTGTTTTAACATATTTGTGGACAATGAATGGATTATAGCCTTGACTAAAATCTGGCATGTTTAAATTTCATGTTCTGTTATGTTCATCAACATGCACTGAACCTTCTAAATAAATAAATATGATTTGAAAAATGCAAGTGCACTGCCGCAAAAGCACAAAAAAGAAGATGTTACCCTTAAAGGCATGCCTCTGTGGCTTTTTTGAAGCTCCTCAGAACTCCCAGTATGTACTGATGCAGCGATCTTTTGTTGAAGCTTTCTTTTGTTATCCATTGCACTAAATTCAGTAAGAACCTGATTTATTTTTTTAAATAAAATTTTAACTATGAGATGTTTTATTAAGTCTCACATTTTGCATTTATGTATATGTTGAGTTGATCAAAAAAATTCTTCAAATGTCTGTTTACAGATTTCATTGAAGAAATTTCCTGACTTCCGGATCTGGAGATGAAGCCATAGTGGACATGTGTAAGAGAAAATGGAGTTTCCTCTTGTGTTGTCTTTCGTTCTTTGCCTGTGTGTTAGTGTGTGTATGTGGGGGTGTGGTAATGTGAGAGATAAGGGTGGAGGGGAAGGTCTGACTCCTTATCTGTTCCATTGTAAAGATGACACGATTACAGTAATTGTTCCGGCCACTAATCAGACCAGTGCTCATCAGTGCAGATTTGCTTTGTTATTGTTACTATCATGCTATGAAGTTATGTCAATGTTTTGTTTACACACACACACACACACACACACACACACACACACACACATATATATA
>JBAMHW010000001.1:32542539-32570126 GCA_037177495.1 Rhadinocentrus ornatus | reverse complement strand
TAGAATAGAATGCCTTTATTGTCATTATACACCGGTACAACGAGATTAAGCCATCACCAAAACAGTGCAGGATAGAACATGGATACAGGATAGATAATGACATGACTGACTTGTGTATATCCTTTTTGAATGGAAGATAGCCAAAATTATTCCTTTACCAAAAGATAACAAAGAATTATTTATAGGTAAAAATAGTAGACCCATTAGTATTTTACCTGGAAAATACTAAGGAAAATGAGTTAAATTCAGTACATCAACTTGCATATAAAAAAGGCACTCCACAGCTACGGCTCAGATGACAGATAATTGGATGATGTAAATAAAAATGTTAGTGCTGTATTGTTAGATTTGAGTGCTGCATTTGATGTTCTTGATCATGATGTATTATTGACAGAGTTGAACTGTTAAGGGTTTTAGCCAGCTGCTTTGCATGGATGAAGAGTTATCTGACTGATAGGAAAAGTATAGTTTACTTTAATGGCAGCTATTCTTAGCTGTAAGCTGTGGCGTGCCACAAGGGAGTTCTTTGGGTCCGCTTTTGTTTTCAATATTTATTAATGACCTGCCTCTACTTTTAAATCATGCCACCACTGCAATGTATGCTGATGACTTAACAGTTTATACATCAGCAAATATATCTGCTGAATTAATTAGGATTTTAAATCAAGAATAAGAGTTGATAGAGAAATGGATGAGAAGTAACAAATTGGTTCTAAATCAAAAGAAAACTAAGAGTTTTTTTGGGTTCAAAGAATTTGCTGAGAGAAGATCCTAAACTATGCTTAACTATGGGTAAAGTAGTGATAGAACGAGTAACAGAAGTGAATCTATTAGGGGTAATTGTAGATAGTCAAATGTCCTGGAACAGTCCTGTTGAAAAGATAATGCAGAGAATGGGTAGAGCCATGGCTGTAATTAAATACTGCAGGAAATATATGCCTAATTATTTAATTAAAAGAGTGACACAAGCATTAGTCTTGTCAAATATAGATTATTGTTCTGTAATTTGGTCCAATACAACTAAACGTAACCTGGCCCGGCGGCAGGTAGCTCAAAACAAAGCTGCTTGACTTGTTCTGCAGTGTCCTTACCAGACCAGTGTCAGTATTATGAGTCATCATCTATCTTGGTTGAGTGTAGAATGTAGGATGCAATGTTCACTGATATGTTCAATAAAAAAAAGTAGTTATGACCAAGACACCTGAATTATTGTACAGAAGATTATCGTTCTTCTCAGACACACACAATCATTTAACGAGGCAATCGTCAGCAGGTCGTTTTTTGTTGCCCATATGTAGAACTAACTTAAAACAGAAGACAATGAATTACAGAGCAATGGTGACATAGAATGCATTACCAGAGTCTTTGGTTTGAGAAAATGACATAGTAAGCTTTAAAAAGAAGCTGAAATTACTTCTGCTTACTCGGCAGGAATAATATTGTCTGTTTAGAAGTGAACTATTGTTTTGAGAGTAGTGAGATCATGTAATTCCTTAGTTTGCAGAGGAAAAGTAGTTACAATGCCATTGTTGGCTTTCGGTGTTATAGATGTTAGTTTTGTACTTTAAGCAGGTGTCTTTGTGTTTGATGTTGGTGTGGTTGTGTGCTGTATGTTATGTATTTTAATCAATGGATGTATTAATGATTTTGTGGAGACCCCAGGAAGAGTAGCTGCTGTAAAATGACAACAACTAATGGGGATCTAATAAATAAACAAACAAACAAACAAACTCCAAGTAAAACCTTTGAGTGTTAACACCACTGTACCGACATTGCCTGATAGGTGCAAGAGCATCGTTTGGAATAACACAGCACATGTGTAGATAATGTTGAAGTAGTTACCTGTAGTGCAGTTGTCGCTGCACCTAAGGCCAGTGGATCCACACGCAGATAAAAAAACAAAAACAAAACGTGCTTATGTATGGATAAATACTGTCCTTTTACAACTTGCTATGCCCATCTTTACCGCTAGATGTCAGTGAGTCTTACACACTGTAACTAGAAACCGATTTCAAGAAGACAAAGAGGAAAATACAATAAAGAGTAAAAAAACTTGGGTAGAAACCACAGATGGTAGTTGCACTCAGCATTTTTCCACCACTAAGCAGGTCTTTCTCAACTGTGTCTTCTGTCTTTTGCATAACCTTTTACCATTTTTTCCTTAGCACAGCAAAGCTAAAGAACCACCCAAATTACCCCGTGCCTCAAACTATTAGACATATTTCTGTGACTGCAAGTGTCAGTGAAACACAACTACATTTAGATGTGCGTTTGCAAAAGTAGCCGCAGGGAAAGATTTCAGAAGCATGTTCCTTCCATTTATCTGTGTGCAATTGTTTGGTGTCGATTTTGTTTTCTTTTTAGACATTTAAAAAAACAAACAAACAAACTTTCTCTATTTTTTGTTTGTGGATTTCTACAGTAGATGTTCTTGTCTTTTTTCTCTTAAATGTTTAAGACCTAAACACATTTTAAGACCTAAAAACTAGGGAGACTGTGTCATTATTGGTTTGCATGATGCTTGTTTCAATGTCATCCTGATTAAAATTAAGGGTTCATTCATGGAAGTGTGTAAAAGGTTAAATAGTTACTTTAACTGTCACAGTTGTTGCAATTCAAATCAAATCAAATTTTATTTATAGAGCTCTTGCTTTATGCATAGAGTGGTATGGTATGGTAAATAAAGACTTTACCATATTTATATATATTTATAGCCTATAAAAACTCCTGACCTTTATGTTATCATTTTAACCCCTTTTGTTTTGTTTTAGTACCGTGTATGCATGCACAGAATGAATGGAGAAATAATGATGAAATTGTTGTACTAGTGACACCTCTGAACTGGCTTGTGGAGGTTGCCACAGAGGTGAAATGGTCTGTGTATGTAACCTACATGTAACCTATGTATGTAACCTAAACAATAATTTTGTCAATCAGCCGATTATCTGACGCCAGCATGCTGCTTATCAGCTCACAGTAGCTGAGCTTTAGTTGCTGTCTTTTGTTTGAATTGAGAAGATTTGGATAACAAAAAGTGACTTGCTTGCTGTTTTTTTCCATCCATCCATTTTCTGCGGGGTTGGGTTGCGGGGGCAGCTGTCGAAGCAAGGAAACCCAGACTTCCCTCTACCCAGCCACATTCACCAGCTTGTCCGAAGGGTTCCTGAGGTGTTTCTAGGCCAGCCGAGAGATGTAGTCCTTCCAGCGTGTACTGGGTCTTCCCTGGGGCCTCCTCCTGGTGGGACGTGCCCGGAACACCTCACCAGGGAGGCATCAGGCCTCCTGACCAGATGCTCAAGCCACCTCATTTGGCTCCTCTTGATGCATAGGAGCAGCGGCTCTACTCTGAGCCCCTCCTGGATCACCGAGCTTCTCACCCTATCTCTATGGGAGAGCCCAGCCACCCTTTGGAGAAAACTCATTTCAGCCGCTTATATTCACAATCTTGTTCTTTCAGTGACTACCCACAGCTTGTGACCATAGGTGAATGTAGGAACGTAGATCAACCGGTAAATCCAGTGCTTTGGACTTTTGGGTCAACTCCTTCTTCACCATGACAGACCAATGCAGAGTCCACATCACTGCAGAAGCCGCACTAATCTCCAACCCCATCCTTCCCTCACTCATAAACAAGACCTCGAGCTACTTTAACTCCTCCACTTGGGGCAGGACCACATTCCCGACCCGTAGAAAGGACTTAACCCTTTCCGGCTAAGGACCATGCTCTTGTATTTGGAAGTGCTGATTCTCATCCCAGCCGCTTTACACTCAGCTGCGAATCACTTCAGCGAGCGCTGAAGATTACGGCCCGGAGAAGCAATTGAACCCAATCATCCGCAAAGAGCAGAAACCCAATCCTGAGACCACCCGTCAATGCCTCGGCTAGAAATTCTGTTCATAAAAGTTGTGAACAGAATTGGTGACAAAGGGAAGCCAACCAATACTGGAAAGGAATCTGATTTACTGCCAGCAATGCAGATCAAGCTCTAGCACTGGTTGTACACGGACCAGACAGGTAGTACAAGGGGGTCAAGCATTCCATATTCCCTGACCCCCCACAGAAGCCTTGAATGCCTTCTCCAAGTCCACAAAGCACATGTAGACTTGTTGAGCAAACTGCCATGCCCCCTCCAAGACCCAAAAGAGGGTGTAGAACTGGTCCACTTTTCCACAACCGGGACAAAAACCACACTGCTCCTCCTCAATCTGAGATTTGACTACCCAAGACCCCTGAATAGACCTTACCAGGGAGGCTGATGACTGTGATCCCCCTGTAGTTGGAGCACACCCTCCAATCCCCCTTTTCGAAAATGGGGACCACAGCCTTAGTCTGCCAGTCCAGGGGAACTGTCCCTGATGTCCACGACTTGCTGCAGATGTGTGTCAGCCAAGACAGCCCCACAGCATCCAGAGACTTAAGAAACTCCAGGCGGCTCTCTTCCACTCCCAGGGCCCTGCCACCGAGGAGTTTTTTAACCACCTCAGTCATCTCAGCCCCAGAGATAGGAGAGCCCACATCAGGGTCCCCCGACTTTATTGTCCTTGTTGGAAGATGTGTCGGTGGGATTGAGGAAGTCTTCGAAGTATTCCCAAAATGTCCCGAGTCGAGGTCAGCAGCACCCTATCCCCACTGTACATAGTGTTATTTGAGCACTGCTTCCCCCTCCTGAGACACTGGATGGTGGACCAGAATCTTCTCGAAACCGTCCGGAAGTCATCCCTCACTGCTGGTGTCCACTAACAAGTTTGAGGATTTCTGCCATGACAGGCACCGAAAACCTTACGACAACAGCTCCGCTAGGCTGCCTCAACAATAGAGGCACGGAACAAAGCCCACTCGGACTCAATGTCCCTCACCTCACCCAGGACATGGTTTAATCTCTGCAGGTGATGGGAGTTCGAAACTTCTTGTGACAGGGGACTCCGCCAGACGATCCCGGCAGAGCCTTGCAACATGCTTGGGTCTGCCAGACCTTGACTGGCATCCTCCCCCACCATCTGAGCCAACTCACCATCAGGTGGTGATCAGTTGACAGCTCCGCCCCTCTTTTCACTCAAGTGTCCAAGACATGCAGCTGCATGTTCGATGATACAACTACAAAGTCGATCATCAAAATGTGACCTCGAGTGTCCTGGTGCCATGTGCACATATGAAAACTTATTTGCCTCAACATGGTGTTCGTTATAGACAATCAATAACGAGCACAGAAGTCCAATAAGAAAACACCACTTAAATTCAGATAAGGGGGGCCGTTCCTTCCAATCTCGCCCTTCCAGGTCTTACTGTCATTGCCCACGTAAGCATTGAAGTCCCCCAGCAGGAAGACGAAGTCCCCGGATGGAATACCCTCAAACACCCCTTCCAAGGACTTTAAAAAGATCTGCACACCTGAAGTCAGAGGGAGGCTGCCCTCTCATCCACTGAGTAAACCCCAACATACAGGTGCCAAGTCAGGGGGCAATGAATATGCCCACTACTGCATGGTGCCTCTCATTGGGAGCAACTGCAGAATGGTAGAGGGTCCAGCCCTTCTCGAGGACAGTGATTCCAGATCCCAAGCCATACATCAAGGTGAGTCCAACTATACCTAGCTAAAACAGCTCAACCTTGTACACCAGGTCAGGCTCCTTCCCCGTCAGGGAAGTGATGTTCCACATCCCTGGAGCTAGCTTCTACAGCCGAAGATCAGACCGCCAGGGTCCCTGCCTTCGGCCGACATCAAGCTCACACTGCACCCAACCCCTATGGCCCCTTCTGCAGGTGGTGAGCCCACGTGACGGGGGGCCCATCTCACCCTTTCGGGCTAAGCCCATCCGGGCCCCATACAAAGGCCCGGCCACCAGGCGCTCAGCTCCGTGCCACACCTCCAGGCCTTGCTCCAGAGCGGGGCCTGGTGACCTACGTCCATGCAAGGGAAACCTGGATCCACTGATTTGACTCATCATAGGGGTCTATTGAGTCACGCTTTGCTGTTTTTATCTGTTTAAAAAAGAATTTATGCTGATTAGGTGAAGTGGAAACAACTTTGTGTGTTTCAAGCAGAAATGATGACACTTACCTGCTGTTTCCTGCAAACAATAAACACATGACTGACCAGCATGTTTTCACAAAATATAATATTTCAGGCATTTGCTGAGATTAAAGTAAGTCCTGAAGAGTAACTCTCTCCATTTTGTGTCTTGTGGATTTCTACAGTAGATGTTTTTGTGTGTGGACTACTTCTATTAAATTACAGCAACTAGCAACAAAGCTTACAGTCCATCACCTTCTGGAGACAGTTTACTCATTACAAACCAGCCATTGGAACAATGTCTGATTCACATTTCTTTCTTTTCTTGCTGCTTTCTCTTCCTCTCTTTACTTTGAGAGTAAATGAAAACTTGACTACTGAGGCAGGGCAGAGCTTTATACTGAGGCAGGGCAGAGCTTTATAAACAATCAGGGTTATGAAAAGGTTAATGTACTACAAAAATCTTTTTTAAAATTAAAAAACATTGTTATGACTTTGGTTTTTGCACTTACAAGTGAAGCTTGTTTTTGGATTTAGTTGCTTATAATTAATAAAAAAATTACAAATTTTCATCAAAGATTGTTAAAGGTTTTTATAAATTATTCTGCTATTTAAAAAATAGAAATGAATGCATGAATGAGGGCTGGTACGAATTTTGATGTATGAAAGTAGTAATGTAGTATATATTGTGTTTGCATTTTGATTTTCACTTTGAGTGGAAATCAAATGATAGGAAAGGATAAAGAACAAAAAAAAAAAGATGGGTAAAGTTTTATGTTCTTCAGACCGAAGGAATTTTCTTACTAATGTCAATGTTAAAGCTTTTATTTGTGGAAATCTGATTCATGAGAGCACAGTTTTTCCAGTAAAGAATATGTTGAAATGAAAGTTGACGGTGCATTTTACTGGCTCACCTAATGCGTGTTCAGGTAAATCTTGCAGCTGTTGAACAGTTGTTACAAATGAGCATTCCTCAGCATTGTGTTTTTACTAGGAGGACTGGTAAAGTGTTTAAAGTCAGATTTTTATTGTCAAAAGTAAAACTGTTTTTCTGTGTCATGGCTCAACTGAAGGTTTCTGAAGGGGCTGTCCGCAGCACTTAAAAATACTTTGCAGCAGCTGAATCAGTCGATACACAAGGCTTTGTGCACTGAGAGAGAAAACAACTTGATTACAGAAACTGTAATAAAGAAGAACATCTGTGAAACAATAGGGAGACACATGGCCGGAGTAATCTTAGAGAGAAACAGGCCGCATCCTCCTGATAATGAAGACCAGACAGAAACTCGTGAACAAATGCTTGTCGTGACTCTTTTGTTTCCAGCTTTTTTATTTTTGAGCAGAGTGACAGTAATTCAGTCCTTCCACCGCCTAATGAGAAGTTGGAGGACATCTGACTGTCACTCCCACAATATGGTGGAGGAGAGGCTGGAGGACACCTAAATATGACATGTAATTACAAGGTAGTAACAGTACAGCTTTTATTGTTTCAGTATTTCCATCTAAGGCATGCATGCATGCATGGATGGATGGATGGATGGATGGATGGATGGATGGATGGATGGATGGATGGATGAATGGATGGATGGATGGATGGATGGATCCCAAACTGGGAAATTAGGGGATGTAGAACCAAGTGTTAAAGAAAACAATGACGCAAAATAAATGAATCAATAAACAACATGAAAAGTCAACAAGATAAAAAAGATTCAGAATAATAAGATCCATTAGCTTGAAAGTGTGAAAGTTTAAAGGATTTAAAAAAAAACTGAGAAATATAAGAATGTGCCTGACATGTATCAACAGTTCAGACTGGGGGTGTAATGATGTGGGGGCTATTTTCTTGGGTAACTTTTGGTCCCTTAGTACCAACATGGCCTGGTTTAACGACCACAGTCTACCTAAGTTTTGTTGTTGACCATGTCCATCCCTTCATGACCACAGTGTAGCATCTTCTGATGGCTACTAGCAGGATAATGCACCACATCACAAACCTCAGATCATCTGCAACTGCTTTCTTGAACATGACAATGAGTTTACTGCTCTCCAATGACCTCCACAGCCATCATAAATATATATGTATCCAATAGAGCAGTGATCCTAAACCCCTTGGCCTCAAGGCCCACTATGCAGCAGGTATATGGAATGTCAAATTATCATCTTGGTAATAGCAGTATTTTCAATGTTTAAAAACTCATCTGTGGTCCTCATAATTGTACTTTTCTAAGTAATTTTCTATGGAAAAAACCCCACCCTTAAAATGATTTGGGTGTGATTCTACACATTTGTCCTCTTAGTTAATGTTGATCTATGACAGCACTAATCCAGTCCTGCCCACATCTCCACCCACCAACAGATGACACTACCAATCCTTTCCTTATCCACTCTCCCCTGCTATTTACGACCAGCTCTAATATGGGGGTAATTCAGTTGTACAAGTTTTAGGCAAAGAGTGATTATGAAGAAAACAAGGTGCCTGCATTTTTAAAAGTAGAATGATAATGTTTCCACATTCGGATGCTTTCTATATCCAATGCTGCACTTAGGGAGAGGTCAGAGGTCATTGTGTGCACAGTCGGGAATGTTGACCTTAGTGATTGAAGTAGGTAGGTATAAAGGTACACCCGAAGAGCAGCGCTTATGTGTTTTGTGTGATCTGGAAGTTATTAAAGATTAACTTAATTTTTTTGTTTCAATGTCCACTATACAATGAACTGCGGAAATCTTTGTTTTAAACAGTACAAAGGAAAAAAGCTGTTTTGTTTTGGATGACTGAATATGATATGTTCAGTTGCTTCCTACAGGAGGAGATTAATGTGTTAGCTAGATTTTTGAGAAAGCTTGGAATCTAAGACAGAAAACTGTACCCTAGATAAGCACATAATCCTCTCATTTGTATATTCTGATCCATGTTGTTATTGTTGTCTAAGCTGTTAGTTATATGTGTCGTTTGATTTTGGTTTTCTGTTTTCTTTTTCCTGTGTTTGCCATCTTTGAATTGTCTTGATTTATGTAGTATAGTGCCCATGTGTACTGGGCACATTTGTGTATAACACTGAAATAAACAAATCAATCAATCAATCAATCAATCAATCAATCAATCAATCAATCAATCAATCAATCAATCAATCAATCAATCAATCAGTCAATCAATCAATCAATCAATCAATCAATCAAATGACAAACATACAGTAACAGTAATAAATATACAAGGAATTATCTTCAGTATCTTGTCAGACGGTGTAATATGGCTTACACTGTAAAGACCTTACACTTAATTATGATCAAGACTGCTAATTTAGACCCAATGAGTTATCATTCGCTTCTCATGTGAAGCAGTAAAGTCATAATTTGAACTGGTATTTTTAAGCTGCAGGCAAGTGGTGATAATTAAGGAAGTCCATCCATCCGTTTTCTTGCTGCTTATCTGGGGTTAAGTTGCGGGGGCAGCTGCCTAAGCAGGGAAGCCCAGACTGACATCTGGTTTATTTAGAGTTTAATATCACGGCCTGATAAAGCCAACACCACATCATCTGCAACAGGGAAGAGACCCAATCCTGAGACCAAAACACCTCGGCTGCAATTAGAAATTCTGTCTATAAAAGTTATGAACAGAATCGGTGACAAAGGGCAGCCTAGCGGAGTCCAACATGCACTGGAAACAAATCCGACCTACTGCTGGCAATGCGGCCCAAGCTCTGGCTCGGTCGTACAGGGACGGGACAGCTCGGACAAGGGGGTACTCCATTCTTCCGAGGCACCCCACAGTTTTGCCCGGGGGACACGATTGAATGACTCATATTAACTAAGGAAAAATTTTGAAGTTACATCACAGCCATTTTGTGGCAGAAATTAAAAAAGAAACATTAAAATTCAGCAAGCAGAGCAGTGGTTTAACCAATGCCAGGACACAAACTCACACCATGAACAACCAATGACTTTCCTGTGAAATTAAACTTTTTTTAATAATGGTTACTTGTCATATTTTGATTAATTTTTTCTGGGGAGACACAGATTAGCTTATTATACTGCAACTAATTTCTGGTGGAGCTCATTTAATGATAAGTTTGTTTTTTAACTGTGAGAGACCCTGATGTTGTTTCATCATCCAACACAACCAGAAAAAGTGAACCAGTTCCCTCTCTCCCTATTTTCTTTCCACACTAATTTTTCTCTTTATCTTCTCTCTTTCTCTCTCCTTCTTGCTCTGCTCCTTCTCTCTCTCCCACCTCCTCCTCATTGCCCCCCATGTTTTGCCCCCCTCCTTTTTATCTTGGTCTTTCTCTCTCCCTAATGAAAACAGGGACCTTTGAATGAGAGAGAGAGAGAGAGAGAGAGAGAGAGAGAGAGAGAGAGAGAGAGAGAGAGAGAGAGAGAGAGAGAGAGAGAGGGGGGGGAATCAGAAGATGCTGAAGTGAAGGGGTGGGTCCCTATAAGAGCAGCTGCCTCTAACCTCCACGTAGCCAGAGAAACCACGCGGAGACACAGTGAGGGAAACATTCGGACAAATCTGCACGGACCCCACAGAGGCACCCATAATCTCTCACCCAACACAGGTAAGAGGAGCCCGGGGTAAAGGAGGGGGATTAAGGAGGAAAAAAAGAAATGTGTGACCTTTAACCTCTGATACTTCAATTACTTCTTTTACTTAACCAATTTTAATCTATTTTAGAAAAACACACAGGTGTTTTATTGAATTGGTTTAATCTATTTTAGTTAAAAACCCTTCAGTTAGTGAGGAATTAACACTTTCAACCCAGTTGGCTTTAACCAGGGTGATGTTGCAATGTTTTTTAGAGTTAAAACATCTTAAAGATGATAATATAATCTGAGTTGAACAAAAACAGCAGAACACAAAAGGGGGGGGGGGCAAATTATGCTTCAGGGCACTTTTGTTAACCCTTTTGGGAATGATGCTTAATTATTACCAATGAGATTTTTTTTTCTCCATCACCTCTTCACTTGCTGGAGCATTGTTGCTTCAACGCTGTGACCTTCTAACTCTTAAAATATTTGGGAAATAATTTAAACTTAACCTGACCTTAGTGACAAACAAGTGGCTCATGACTCAAAGCTTCTAAGCTGCTTTTTTCCTGATTGTTTTTTAACAACAGTAATGCAGATGTGAGAATTGTACCTTTTTTATGCTAGTTCCATCTGGACAGGGTCTGTTTCTTGACTTTTTTATTTAAATGAAAAAAAAATGTAATCAGTTTCATACAGGACTAAAAACTGTAGCATATTTGTTGAGGAAGCATTTGTTGTGCTTCATTTCTGTTCTCATAAATTAGATAAACCTACAGCTGGGAATTTTCCAAATAGGTTTGATTACATCCGTTTCATTTCCTCGTCAGAGACTGCTATTGATTGTCAAATTTTAAGAAAATGTCAACTTTTGCCACAGTTTTCTTATTCTAGAATTATAATAAAGATATCATCTGTTTTCCGTAGACCTCAGTGTTCAGTTGTTGTTGAATAATTGAATTTAAGGATGTTCTTTAGGTATACATTTTGAAGGAATGGCCCTATAGCTTAAAGGATAAAGCCTGTCCTATTTTTAAGTCCAGTGACAGGCAGGTGGCCTAATAACAGAGAGTGAGATAAAACTACGCCTCATGTTGCAGATTCTGAACTTGATAGAATCAGCAGATCACCTCTAATGGAGCAGCTACGGACCATGATGTACCATAATGCCCGCCGTTAAGTAGTACCAGTTTGAGTGGGTTAAAAAGGCAGGAAATCACATACACAACAGAGGTGAGGAGGCAGTATCTGAAGTGCCCTGGTATTTTACAAAGAGGGAGGGAAAGGTCATAAATTGCTAGTCCTGATTAGTCATAGTCGTTAACGTCTGATTTACTGCTGCACTCCAGTGGGTTCCATGAATGAAATGGGAGTTTTCACAGAAAGATCCTGGTCATGTTTACACTGTTGCTCAAGACACAGAATAATGTATGTCGGTTAATCTGGGTAAGATTTTTGCCACCTCATTTCATCAGGGGAATATTTTTAGACTTTTAGGCACATTTGCCTGAAGGTTTTTTGCTTTGAAAAGACTGTTTCCTATAAAATTGTTGATGATAATGACAATAAAGATGAAAACAATATGCAACTGACCTTTTAAACAGTAGACACTTGCTATATAATTGACTTGAATCCCTGAGATTGGAATCTGAAACTATTTTAAAATGTAGTCCTACTGAAAACTAAGATTAGACTAGAAATAGATTTTAATAAATCTCAGGATGGCTTTGTTGTTGATTTTCAGAACCTGTCAAAATACTGGAAAATCAATGTCAGTACATGTAGGGAGGTAGAAGTTTAATGGAAGAAATGCACATTGATTTCATTGACTATATTTGATGCATCTAGCTCATTGTTTGCTGCAGCCTCCTTTACTTTATATGAGTCTGAGATAGGCTCCATTTTTAGAAGGTTTTTAAAACAAAATGCAAGAAATGATGGTTTAATGCAGGAAAATTTCATTCTTTAGTAAATGGAGTCTTTACATGTCTTAAAATGTTTGTTTTCTAGTGTTTCTGGACAACTCAGGTAAGCTAGGGAAAAGTAGTTGAATTCTTGATATTCATGTTTTGTTGGGGTTTTTTTTGGCTTTATTTTACACTCTCAAAGCTTTGTAAAGCAGCTGTGCCTCACCTGCCTCATAAAATAAAACAAAAAGTAATAATTATTTCCACTGATCTTCCACTGATCTGATCTGATCACTACACATTTTTTTAGGTAAAAATCACAGAATTTGAGTATTTCCCGATCAAATACAGGGCAGAAACCCTGGGAAAGGCACTGGCGAGCTGTGCCTCACATCTGACTGCGCGACCCAATACAAACTGGGTTGCATGACGCATACCCGTTTCTGTTCCTCAGCATATTGCCATGACTCTCTACAGTCTGTGTAATGTCTTTAATGTATTTGTGAAAGAATTATTACTGCTTTTCGTACAATAAAGTGCAGCAAAAAGTCAGCAGGTTAGGCAGGCAGTACTGTGCCTCACCTCAAGGGGGCACACTCACGCACCAACACATTGTGAGTGTAATTGAAAGAGGAATGCTGAAGGGATATGAAGCATTACCAGTAGCTGCATGCTGTTGGATGAATAGTGAAATAAGATGCTCTTTTCAGTTCTTACAATTGTAAATCTGTCTCCAGAGGAGTCAGTGCCTTACTGTCACTATTACCATGCCATGTAAAGGTAATAAAATGTGACCTAATCTGTGCATACAGGTGTAAGTTAAGTCATATATATACCTACACAGTAAAAAAAATAAATAAAATTGCCAACAATTTAAAGACAGCTATTGAGAGAGAGCATTGCTTGTTGTTGATGCATACTGTATGTTGTTGATGATCACTTTGTGTGGAACCACTGATGAAAGTCAAATTAAAAGGTCAAGTGTGTAAGATGTAGTGACATTTAGTAGTATAAACTAAAAATTGCCATCAACTGAATACCACCTCATTGTACCCTATCATGTCATGTTGGTTCAGGCTCCACTTGAAAAAGTTTTGCCTTCAAGTGTTTTGCCATCCTTAACTTTCAATCATTAAGTTTGTCCCTCTTTTTTAATTCTTTCTTTTTTATATCCTATTTCTCCTGGTCTATTTTTCTCACCATACTTTAGCATTCCTTTATGTTTTAATTCTGGGATAACCTTCCTCAACCTGCCATTTTTGTCTCATAACCTTGCTCGTTTCTTATGTGTGCATTTGGTTCCCTATTATTCCTTTACATGTCTTACAAAGGCAGAATAAAGCATATAAGAATGGTGACCAGTTCTAAAGCCAGGTTTGGGTTTGTTCTCTATGGGACCACTCTGGTAACAGTGATGTGTAATGTGTAGATTAGTTACACTAAGTATCTTTGGATGTGAATTGTTCATTTTGAAGTTGATAAAACACACATTTCCTTTATTTACACAATTTAGCATTCATGAAATTGAACAAAATTGATTAACTTTATTTAGCATTTTTGAGAATAAATTGTGTTTCTTTATTGAAAGGGTAGCCAAGACCAACACTGAGGGTTTTTCAGGATTAAAAAGAAGGGTCATTTCATGCTAAGTCACATTGCCCTCAAGTCATGGATTTTCTTTAGAAGTTTTTGTATTAATTTTCTCCTCTATTAAGTTTATGGTACCTTGCAAAAGCCAGAAGACCGACTCCAAAAAACATTTCACTCCAGTCCAGTGACTGAGCATCAACAAAACCATCAAAATAGTCGTTACATAATGTAGACAAAAAAGTTTTTCTTAGTTTTCAAAAGTGAATACTTTCTGGTTTGTGCTTGTTGCCACATTTTTCTTCATTTACTTATTTAGCATTTTATTCTGCATTGTATCAATTTTGTTCTATAATATTGTAAAGTTATGTTGATGTGAATATACAAATAATTGCTGCAGATCTTTGTAGATATGCACCTGGAGCATAAATAAATCTGTATTTACTTCTCCCCGAAAATATTTTATTTATTTGTTTGTTAATTTATTAACAATTTAAAAAAAAACTCCTGAGGCTCATTTAGGATATTTATTATTGTTTTAATGACAGAAACATAGGGCAAAATAAAAATGAAATATTTTCTTAAGCTCATATTGATATATGTAGCTTGATAATATTCTTAACAATTGAAGCAGTCCAAACTGCATTAATTCTCCTGCAACAAATTATTTCCATCAGTCTCTCAGGAATTCATTATTATTACATTTTGTACAAATACTGAAACAAATAAAAAAAGAAAATTTCTCAAGAAATTTTTTATAGGTGCCACTGCAGCTACTGCCTACTCAGATATACATACATGCGTTATGAAGGCAGCCATGTCACAACGAAGCAGCTGCTGGGTACGTGATTAGTATAATGATGGAGCCAGCCCTAATGAGTATGAGTGAGAGGTTGCAGACGGACAATGACATGTAGACACACTAACAGAATGATGTATACAGTGTGTGTGTCTGTGTGTGTGAAAGAGAATGAGAGAAGAAGCGCACATATCTGTACACACTAAATGACAGCACTAAATCACTTCATAAACCAATAAAAACTGTGGGTTGTTCATTAAATGCATCCTGTTTCTTTGATTTACTATATATTACTGTATCTGGGAGGTGTGTGCGTGTTTCCAGTCTTACGCAAACAACTGCCCCTGGCCTGCTCGTTGCCGTTGCTGACCCACAAAGTATGTCCCAATTCAGGGTCTGCACACTTTGAAGTGCGGAACCATCGGCCACATACGTCATCGGGGTGCGCGAAGCACTGTCCCAATTCACTGAATTTAAAGGGCCCTACGAATCCACCCTTCAAATCTGCACTTCGTTTGGCCTCAAACAAAGGCTGCTGGTGATGCCTCCTTCGCGGCTGTAAAGCCCTCACCTTGTCCAGCCGGGCACCACAGCCACCACACTCCAGATTACTCATCAGTCACACCTGCTAGTTCATCTTCATTCTCCACATTACTCACACCTGTGTCCTGTTAACTCTCCCTGCTTTATAGACCCCAGCACCAGGCTCATTCTTTGTCGGACCTTAACCTACGCACCTGAAGGACTCACTCCCTCTCCATTCCTGGCTCCAGGGTTCCCTTACCTCCAGTCGACTCCTCCGTTGTCTGCATCAGTAAGATCCTTCCTCTGAGTTCTTGGTGATTAATAAAGAAATGTTAACCTGTCTTTGTCTCTGAGGAGTCCATGCGTTACAGCGGCCTAATTTCTCTCAGAATTCATTTTGCCCAAGACGGTGGCAAATCAGCAACGAAGCTCAGAAGAGTATTTTTTAGTTTTAGGTTTCAAAAAAGTTTTGTTAAAAAAAATAAGTACGTTTTTAGAAAAAATACACTTTAGCAGAAACGTTACAAAACCAAGTACAATAAAAGCACGTTTGTTAAATGGTGACATTAAAATTCGGTAATATTTGTTATTTGTGGATTTTTAAGGGGTTTTTGGAGTGGTACTGCCGGTGTTAATGTCAACTGGTTGAGCAATTTCAGAGGTTTAAGTGATTAAACGTCCTGTGTTGCTAAGGGAAATTCTTGTTGGCTAGGTAGGCTGTCCCATTTCACCAATGTTAAGCGGACTTTGAAATGTGTAGACTACGGAGGACACTCTGTAGCCTACGTAATCTGTACACTCCGAATTGTGCAGACCCTGAACTGGGACATACCTACAGACTCAAGAGCTCACAGATAAGTGTAAACACTTTTGAACCGTTACCACCAGAAGGTTTGGTGGAATTCATTTTACTCTAATGTGAACAGAATTTAAATGGTGGCTTGTTTAAAACACAAAAGAAATTAATCTTGGTCTGAGAATATTTTTTTAATGGTGGTTAATGGATAAAAAAAAGTAGACTTTCTGATGCTTGAGCAACATGGCGCAAACTTTGTAAGTCCCAGCTCTTTTGCACCCGAGGTTCATTTGAAGCTGACTTAATTCCTCTATTTTGATATTTAATTTGGGTACAGAGGAAACTCTGAGCAGGTCACATGATTGAGAATTGTTCTATATAATGTTTTAGGCTAGATTTAGAGAGATTTTAGGCAATTTTCTAATATTTCATTAAACATAACCTGTATTTGTGTCAAAACCGTAAAAGATGTGAAGATGTACTTTCAGTTAGTTGAAATTTTATTTTTCATGACCGTTTAAACTTTAAACGATGTTTCTAGGTAAAAGGAGGCCTGAGCTGTATAGTAGGATTTAGGCCACAATGAGCCACAAACCTATCCTACTTTGGAGCTCATTGTGGCCTAAATCCTATTCATTCCTATGGGATGAAAAAAACCCAGTTAATTACGTTAACACTGTAAGACTTTTGAACAGAAAAAGTCATAGCATGCTATTCTGCAAGTTTTCTTGTAACTTTTTTGGGGGTAGAGTCGAAGCTGCAGGTGAAATTAGATGACAAAGCTATAGTAATATGAATATTTTGTATTCTCTACATTAAAAAAGTTGTATAATCCTGAAATTCTAAAATTCTTTCCAACACAACAATTCTACATTTTATTGTTTCATCCTTTCAGAAAACAGTGCATTGTTCTTACAGATATGCAAGAAGTGACCAAGGCCTTTTTAACACCATATGATGTACTTCAGTAATGCATTGGCAAATGAGAAACCATTTTGATGGGAATTTAACCAGAAATGTTTTGTGGAGGACACAAATGAAACTGCCCACTCTGTCCTTTTACTACCTTTTTACAAACATGCTTACAAGACCTGAGCAGCTATTGCCAACAAGTCCAAAATTAATGGTTTCCTTTGTCTTTAGTGGCAACAAAGGGGTTGAGGTACTGGGGGGAAAAAACACTTATTTGAAAAAGTAATCAGTAATTTGGAAAGGTATTAGATGTAAATAATTCTTATGTGAAAAGTAATCCGTGAATTTTTAGAGGTGACTTCGTAATGTGTTTCTCAATGATTAGTAGTCGTAATACTTTTTTTTTTTTTTTTTTTTCGTAGTCGTAATACTTTTAAAGAAATGGCTTTAGCATTACTGTGAAAATCAGCCAATTGAAGTTCTGAAGTAGCTCTATTAATAGTAATCTTTTTTTGCCTTTAGGCAAATATGTGTGAAACTCATTACTTAGATCTTATTTATTCTGTGAGGAAACCTTTATGAAGTCAGCAACAAAATTTAATAAGGGAATAATTAACCTAAAGTGTTTTTAGCCTTGGGCTTACTTTTGACTTCACCTTGATAGAAACAAAGACACTTCAAATTCCTAAAGTAAACTCTTTAAAGAAAAGAAAAAAAGAGAGAATGAAATACAGATGAGGAGTTTTGATTTTGTTGATGCAATATCAAGTAGCAAAATGCAAATCTGCTTTTTACTAAAATAAAAAATAAATAAATAAATCCATGTAGTTACTTCATAAATTAAGTTTACTTCTAGGTTCAAAGGTATAGTTAACATTCTAGTTTTCTGTTCTTCTAGGCTTTTAAATTGCCAGAAAAAACCAAGCAAATATTTGGCCAGAATAGCCGGGGTGGAAATAAATCCAAGTCAAATAAACCGTTTCAAATCTCAGATCATATGGAGCTTGTTTCAGGTAAACTGGAGAAGAGCTGAGACATGAACAGAAAGAAATTTAAACCCATCCAACGTATGAAAGGTAAAAAAATCCTTCAACATAAACCATAGTTAAGCAAAACTAACAAAAAGCATTTAACAGAGTAGCATTTCCACTTCCATAGTCCAAATCAAATGCATTTCATGGCCTAAAAAGTCTTCTTTAAACCACCTCCCATCTTTTTTATCACTGACTTTGTTGATTCCCTCCACTATACACCTCATTAGATTTATGGATATATTTCCTTGACCCCTGCAAACCATTTTTACTCTAAGGCTATATGGGGAAATGGAGGGAGGACATGGAGTGCTGGATCATGGGGCACACCCCATAGTTCTTGTACAGCCTCACTAAATGGATTGTGAACATGTGGAGATAATCCAGGATACAATGTTCCTAACACAGCAGGCTCCCTGTCCATCCATTTATGTTGCAGGGTTTTAACAGAGACTTCTTTATGTGTGATCGCTGCCCCACTGCTCCTCTGTACCCCTGTGTTTCAACACTGAAAAATGAAAACCTGAAAGATACAACTGCTTGAGCAGGGAGCCCACTTTTCTTAAGGCTTCTTACATTTGTCCACTGCTAACCTATACTAATATCTCTGGAGGCCAAACTGAAAATGGAAACTGATATCATTTAGTTCAAACTTTTTATTTCTATACTTCCCCTTTGACAATAATGTATAACAAGAGCAGAACAAGTTGTGTTGAGTTTGCACAGCAGCAGATAATGGCTAGCGGAAACCTTTTTGCTTATGTTTGAGTTCCTGTTTGGTTAAAATTAAATAGTTTTTGGTGGATTCAGTTCACTGCTGTAAGGAAGCGCCAGCTTTTTTTTTTTTTTTTTTCCGAAAATAACACCAAATTTGGATTTTAATATGGTATGAGTAATTTCTTGTGTATGCATTGAGTAAAAAAAGACCCCAAGTTTGGGAAACGCTGCTTTAGTGGACCAGCCTTCCTATAAGAAACTTTGGATGGAAGCAGATTCAGTGGAAAACAATCCCAAATTTAAGTAGTAAAATAATTAATTTGGCTAATATGTGAGAATATACTAAGTCATGGTTTGGGGCAGGGCTACTCAGTTCGGCCCTATGAGGGCCCCAGTCCTGCAGGTTTTCAATGTTACCCTCGTCCAACACATCTGATTCAAATTAATGAGTAATTGTGCAAAACCTCCTACACTTTTGGATCCACTTAATTTGAGTCAGATGTGTTGGAGCAGGGACACATTAAAAGGCAGCAGGACTGTGGCCCTCATAGGACCAAACTGAGTAGCACTGGTATGGTAAATAAATTCCTGACAAATTATTGGAGCGAGAATAACAATAAAATTAATGTCCAAGTATATACATTTTCACGTAGTCTACAGTAGACAGAGCTAAAAACCAATTGCTTAATAAATTCACAATTCTAAGCCTAAAAGATAACAGTAAACATAATGAACACTAGGCAGGAATTCACTGCTTCATTATAAAAAAATACTATTGGAGTTTAAAATGCCTGCCTTTGTTTATCATGTTTAGCTTCATATTTATAACTGATATTACAGGGAAGGAAAACAGGATATGCTAAAATAAAAAGAACTTTTGAACTGGCGCAGGCAGCAACGAGAGAGGTAAGAAATGATTGTGTATCACACAATCTGAATACATAAACAAAAATCAATATGAAATGAGTCCGTGACCCCGCTGTAAGTATGTGTTAGCCACCTCATAACCATTAATCGACCTTAGGTGAATAGATACATGAAGAAAGTTAATGGATTTACTTCAGGGTTGTCTGCCTTTAATGACCGCAGTTGCCTCGACATGTACAGACAGATTGATTGATTGATAGAGAGCATTTTGGAAACAGGTTTTATAAAAGCTTTTTGTAGCCATACGCTTGAGACATCTGTGGCTACCGTGCAGCAGACTAAACCTAAGAGGTGAACCCAACAAGCAAAGCCCAAAAATAATGGCTTTTGTTAAATGTAGTACAGGGATTTTCTTGCAATGCCCTCACCATCATCTTCATTAATAAGATTTGATGTATACCATTATATCAGGCTTTCTAGCTAAATTTGTTTGTTGTTGTTTACTTTTTTATGTGAAAGTCAGAAACCGTACATCAGAAAAAGGGAAAAAAAGTAATTTATTTCTTAAAGGGAAGTTACAGTGATGAGGCATAAATGCTTAGGCAAAAAGTGTAAGTATATAAAGAATAGCCTGTATTTCTAACCCTTTTCACCAGTGACATAGATCTGCTGCCATTAAATGTGTCAAATCAATAACCAATCTTGAATGTGTGCCAGGTAGACGTTAATATTACAACAGAAAGTATAATGAATTTTGAGTGGGCCTAGGACAAGTTGTCACTCAAAGTGACTTCCCAACAGATGTCTTCTGGCAGAAGACTGAATAACATTTAATTACCTGTCAAAGAAACTCATCAACTAAGAATGCCAACATCATGAATACACTTTAATTATTGGTTAGCTCATTATTGTCTTTAATCTGCTCGTCCTCTTTGCTGAAAAGGCTGGAAGCCATTGTTTAAGACATTTAAATTCACATTTTATTGAGCTGTTAAAGCTTAAAGTAATCTTTCATAGTGTGACCTAAATTAATACAATAGTCTCAGTTTATAAGATTTTTGTCCTTGTCCTATTTGTTCATTTTCTTCAACAAACTAATAAAGACACTGAACCATGCTGGACGCCATTGTTGTTTTAAACAGAAAATATCTACCGAACTGAAGTTAATCATCAAAATAACTCCGACCTGGTGAGTTTACCAGCCGATACCAGCCCTGCTGCCACCTATAGATTAGGAGGAAAATCTGCAACATGACACCAAAACGACGCGAAGCCCCTACGCTCCAGTGCGAAAGCAAACTCACCAGCGTCAGCTACGTCATTGCCGCCTGCACGCAGACGCCGCGCAAGCATAAATCAGCCTTAATAGTTGCAATACCGGGACAACAGGCAGTTGTGACTTCAATACGTAAAAGAGCCTACCGTTATAGGTACAATGTGTAAGAAATACTGACATCTAGTGGTAAAAATGGACATAGCAATTACTTCAAATACCAAACCCAGTGGCCAAAATTCTTCCACACATAAACATGTTGTCATGTCAAGTCAAGTCAGGAATCTTGGAGTGACTTTGGACAATAATCCCAAACTCAATAACCAAATAGACTCTGTGGTCAGGGCAGGGGCGTTTCCTGGACCTGGGAACATTGGGGGCTGAGCCCACACCCTCCTAGAGGAATCTTGGTGAACCAACGCAGTAAAAAAATGCTTTTTATTTAAGCTTTCTGGATCATTGTGGTACCTTGTTTAAAGCCAAATACTGCAATATGTGCTTTAATATATATTTATTTTCAAACTTACGGGCAAGACACACGGGAGGCGACGTCGGTCCTACTCCATTAATTTCCTATGGAAATGTCATTTACTGTGGGAAAACTGGCTTAAATATATAGTTTTAATTGTGAAATATGCTACTCAAGGTTTAAATGTACTAAATTTCTCCTATCTGAATAGTTGGAAATTATGCCTGCGTGCAAATATTTTTGTATATGATAAATTTAGAAAGCAAAATGGAAATGCAGAGACAGGACAGGTCCTTCAATTATATGGTAGCTAAGCATTCAAAGTAAATCAAATTAATAAATTAAATGTGGCTTAATTTATATCAGGTACCTCATCTAACTCAATAAACAAACATAAATCCTCTAGCACTGCAAGATGGCACTTGTGTCCAACTGGACTCAAAGCAGTCTGAGCAGCACTTATCCATGATGTATCCTCCTGTTCTCTCAGATGTAAGTCGCCTTGGAAAAAGCATCTGCTAAATAACAGTTGTAGTCGTAATAATCACGTTGGCTAAATCTACATAAATAACTGCAAACATGAAACACAGCGGTCTTTGCACTCAGTCAGAACTAAAGTAAAACTGTAGATTTAATCAGTAGTACAGCCTAGTTTAGTCTAGTGGTATACTCTGATTTTTCCTTCCCAGTCTCGAACTCTGTCCTGGAGCAACACACACATACAATAACCACCAGCCTCATTAATACATAAAGTATACACCCACACAAAGGTGAGATCATGAAAGACTGGTTTTATATTCCAAATATTATTGTTGCAACATAGATGTAAAACGATCTTTAACAGCAGCCAGTGACCTGGCGGCAGCTAGAAAACAAACATCCAACACTAATGGGAAAACCGTTTTCATCTACTAAAACACAAACGCGCCCACGCGCACACACTCACAGCAGCACCTCCTCCTTAGTGGTTTTGTGACATTCAGAACCTTTTCCAGCAGTTAAATCAGCGTAAACTTCACCGCTGGATTTAGTGCAAATGTGTATAACAGAAAAGGGCAAGGCTAACGGTTTAGTGTAGCTAGCTTAACCTTCGAAGTATCAAGTATTGTCACGACTGATCTGCCGAATGTTCATTCAATTTTTAAGACATACAGGGAAGAAATTGTCTGTTAACCTGTTTCGTGTTGGTCCAGAGTCTTTCTGCCCATTGGCAGCCACCACAACTGAAGAGTTGTCTCTCTTCTTTAAATTAAAAAAAACGCCTGATGTCCATTTTTAACCGTCGATGATGACCGCTCGGCCGGGCTGTCAGGCAATAAAACACGGAGATGACCACATCATCCTGTCCTGTACTCTCTACACTAGTTCCTGGTTAAATTTTGAATTCAGTTCAAAATTCTTCTGTTTGCTTTCTGTTACATCCACGGCTTTGCACCTTTTTACCTATACTGACATGCTCCGAACAACTGTTAGTGTTGTCCCAAGGTCCAGGTGAAAACAGTGGGGTGATCGTCCCTTTACAGTAGATGAGCTGAAATGTTGAAGTTCTCTGCCCCTGGAGTTACACTTCATCATCGACCTGCCCCCGTTTAAGGCCAGACTGAAAACCACATTTTTCAGATCAGTCTTTGACACACGATAGTGGTCATTTGATAAAATTGTGATATTTATAATTTATAAGTGTACTATGTTTTTTATTCTTGTTTTTATATCTGTCCAGCACAGAGATCAACTGGGGTTGTTTTTAAGTGCTTTATAAATAAAATCTAATTGATTAACTGATAATGGCTACACCATAAAAGGATACAGTCTTTAAAAACTCAATAAATCAATTAGATATTTGTATTTTGCACGAGCACCACTACAGTGTGTTAGAGAGAAAACACAGCAGACTTAGAGCAGAGGAAATATTATGATGCGCTTATGTGAATTTGACAGTGTCGTGCTTTTGCTAAAAAAAAAAAACACTCTCCAGAACACATGCACACTGTTTCGCTGTTCAGCCACGCGTGGATAATCTGGCTTTAAGTCAAGGTTTGGGCTGGGAGTAATTAATTTCATATTTCCTATGCTTGATTAGAAAAAGTCAATAATGGAGAAAAAATGGCTGACACTGTTGATAAGACAAGAAAGTGTGAGAGAGTTTGAAAGTTTCTGAGGGCTGAGCTCTGAGGATGAAGAAACTACGAATAAGTCCAGAATGGTTAAGCATTGCTACAGAATTTTCATTTCAAAACCTTTAGAATAGCAATGTTTTCTGCTTAAATTTACCTACTTTTACCTACTTTTAAAATACAACCCCAAAGTTCCCATATCTCTAATAAGCCTTAATCTGCATTAAAACATCTGTAATGTGTAGTTGGAGCCGTGACTTGATTTGATATAGTTTTTTATTTATTAAAAAAACAAAACAAAGCTATGTTAGGAACTACCTGCACTAATCAGTCTCAACATTTAAACTACCTGTCTAATATGTTTCCTATGTGCTGCCAACAAAGATCTCTGAGGGAATCTTGTACGTGACTGAAACATTGACATTGACGTCAAGTACTGAAACAACCCAAACGTGCAGTTTGGGTCCTATGAGTTGCAGGATGGGGCCTCTATTGCCCAACAATGATTGATAAGAGCAGTCAGGAGTATGAAGAATGGGTCAGTGCCACAGATTCTTTGCATGTTCTTCATGCCATTCCAGGGGAGTTTTTGTGACAGTGTCTTGGGCTACTTTTGGCACTTATGTCTCAGTTACGACTCTGGCAAGTGTTATGTGGGCAAGAAATGGACCAGATGTCAGTTGCCAGCCTGGCAAGTCTCATGTGGGCCGCATGTGGTCCAGATGTTAGTTGTTGGCCTGGATGTGGATTATGGCAAGTACTTTGTGGGCTAGAAGTGGTCCTAATATTGGAAGCCTTTCTTACAGCTAGTTCTTTGTAGGCAACATGTGGTTGCCATGTGGCTGAGTTTT
Organism: Rhadinocentrus ornatus; assembly: GCA_037177495.1. Taxonomy (NCBI): domain Eukaryota; kingdom Metazoa; phylum Chordata; class Actinopteri; order Atheriniformes; family Melanotaeniidae; genus Rhadinocentrus; species Rhadinocentrus ornatus. The sequence continues at coordinate 32,545,743 of JBAMHW010000001.1, read as the reverse complement.
GGCAACCACTATTGGCTTAATATAAAGTCATCAAGATTTTGCAGCTGTAAATAAATGTTTTCAAATAATTTTAGTCTTAATTTGTAAATTAAGTTTTTCTCTTAAAAAATCTTCCACAGAAATTTGAGTTTATGAATGTGTAGAAAATCTTTGTATTTGTGAAGAAAAAGAGAATTGCTTTTGCAAACATATGTTCACGGATATAAAGTGAACTGCATGCTTAACACTGACATTCTGGTCTTTTAGTGGGATTTTAGCATGCTACACAGACTCCAGCTGCTAAGCCTTTATATTCTGTTTGCATGACACATGAATTCAGTAATAAGGACTGCAAATGGTTTAAATTGTAAGTGAGAGATTATACTAATTTTAGTGTCAAGTCACAGCTGATGACAAGGGATCACACCAAACACGTTTGCCTGAATCCACTGAGACTTGTGTCTTGCCTTTATATTCCTGCCTAAACCTTTTTTGCTGAAATTTGGTCCTTCAATGTTGAAACCCCTCTTTCTTATTAGACAAAAGAAAATTAGGGCACGCTTTTACACTGATTAAAATAGGAGAGTTGCTGCTTTATGGGCTGTTAAAGATAAAGAATGAACTGCAGAGCAATTATATTTTTATCGGTTTTCAATTAGTCGTAAAACATTTCAGACTTCTAAGACCTCATGGAAGCATTTTACAGAAGACAGATTCATTTAACTTTATTCCACATCAGTATTTACAGATAACGACAACCTTCAGCTAAAAGTAAGATTGTAGGACCTTCGACATCCATCCAGAACATGTAAAACTACATGCACTTGTTTTCCGTCTGAACATTTAGTGTGAGTGTTGCGCATGGTATGTGCATGAGAGTGTGAGTTATGCGTGTGTGTGTCACAAGAAACAATGACTCAGTTTTTTGCCAGAGGCATTAATTGAGGCATCAATTTAAAGAGTTAACGAGTTTGTTTAATGAGATGAAAACTCTGGCTGTTTCTGACGTCAGACTCACCAGACTGGGCTGCTTCGAAAAGAATAAGGTCAAATGTTTTTTTTCCCCTCCTTAATACTATTTGTATTCCTCTGCTTACTGTCATGTAATCAATTCCTTACATCCAGTTCTTTTCCCATGAGCCAGTTTGTTTTTCTCTGCGTGTCTCCAGTATGTCATACTTGCTTAAAATAGATCACTTATCAGATCACTTATTTATCTGGATGATATCACTACTTTTAGAACAGAACAGTTTAAGGCAGGGATCTCCAACTCCGGTCCTCGTCAGCTACTGTCTTTCGGGTTTTGGATTCTACCCTAATGAAACACACCTGAAACAAATCACTGGGTCATTAACAGGCGTGTGCAGAGGTGTGTTGTAGTAGGAGACATCTAAAAACCTACAGGACAGTAGCTCATGAGGACTGGAGTTGGAGACCCCTGGCTTAAGGCTTTTTCTAACAGTTATAGGGACTGGGCACCAATATTTCTCCCCATTCCTCGTCATCACAGAAGATTTCCCTCAAGCTGTAGAAACGCATACTTTCAGGAAGTTCAAAAACAACCCTAAAAATTTTGTTATATGAACTATGACCTATTAACTATTTCTGCAGTGGTAAAACAGCAAATAATTATGTAGGAAATTAAATATTCTATCGATTGTTTCACTGATAATTAAGCAAAGAAGATAAAACGTATTAGTGCATTCGAAAAAAAAAACAGTTTTTGCGGAAACATTTTAACTTTAATGCAAATGTTTATTAGAAATATAGTTAAATAAAGCTTCTTTAAGTATCGGGTTACAGTAGCAGAAGCAGTTTTTGCTTTAAGATTTTTTAAATACTGTTATTTCGTTATAAGGATTGAGATAACAAGGATTCTTTTCTTAATATAGCAGAATATTTATCTTATCTCAATATAATACTTTTTTATTTTCAAAATCTATAATATAACAAAAACGCCTTTCTTTGTTAAACTTAAGGAAAGACAATGCCAGGAAGCGAGCAGAGAAGCAAATGCTTGCCCCAATTTAATGTAATAGATTTTCACTGATTGCAACAATTACCGTTTAAATTGGGTGCTGGCTGCTTATTTTGTAGCTTATCTTGATCATCTTATGATCTCTAGAGAAACAGAGCTTGTAGCATGTGTAGTATGTTATTATGTTGAGAAAAGGCAGTATAAGTAAATGACTGTCAGAGGTTGAAATCAGTAGAAAATAAATAAATAAATAAATAAAAAATAAAAGCTGCAAGTGGCTCTCTGGACCTTCCACAATGGCTCTTTCTTAATACATCGCTAAAAATCCTAAAGAAGTAACTAATGTTTCTAAATATAGATGTAATAGATAAAGGTTTTTAGCAATTTTTCTGTTTTTTTCATTGAAAAATTGTTGCATTGAACTTCCACAACATAATTACATTAAAAGTTCTAGTCATTAAGTTGGAAACTACGTTTTTTTTAAAATATATTTTCTTCATCATTTGCAAAAGTTTTGTTGTTCTTTGTTTTAAAACCTAAAAATACAAATAAAATATGGTTTTTCAAAAATGACAACAAATTTCCTATAGTAGATATTTATCAAATATTATAAATTGTCTTTTTTCAAATGGCCTTGTAACTTTTGCGGCTCTAAACGAGTTTTATTTAGCTGGGCGGAGGAAAAAATGGCTCTTTGGATTTTAAAAGTTGCAGACCCCTGCTTCAGCCACTCAACAAACTTTCACATCCCAGCCAAAGAGGAACCGTGGTGGAACACTGGCCTGCACACGCTTACATAAGTTCTTTTTAGGGAAAGGCAACTAGAGCTCAGCCAAACTGATCCTGTTTAATTTGTGCAACTTCAACTCTGTAAAACACCAGGAAACATCTGCAGCAGACAAAAAACCAGACATACTAAACATGTATGCCTGACTGGTAAATGGGCGGGTCTTGCCCACTGGGTCCCGCCCGTAGCGCTGGGTCTGTCTGATGGGCAGACTGGGATGAGGAATATGATGTGCTAACACTAGCAGGATTAGTTTGTGGCTCTATTTCAACAGCATTTTTGGCACTACTCGTTCAAATGCATGTTGTTTCATTTGAAAAACATGGTAGAGAAATATAAAACAAACTTCAAGTCACTGCTAATTTATATTCTTTACTAGCATCCATCACAACACAAATATATATATATATATATATATATATATATATATATATATATATACTAATATAGCTAATGTGAA